>JBBDGP010003338.1:370000-818767 GCA_037952835.1 Lithobates septentrionalis | reverse complement strand
GTATGATATATGCATTCTTTTCTACCTGTAGCTCTGGCGTTGTCACTATATTTACTATTGTTTTGTAAGGCGGGAAGGGGGTCGGGTGTTGGGTAAAGCACACTCCAAACCAGCTCCGGTTTATGCACCCGTCAAGAGTTCAGAGAGGCGGTCAGAGCACCATAAAACGTAATTTTCCCTCTATAAAGTATGATTGGCTCTGACAGCACTAGCTGCAAAAATTCTGATCAATTTCCCCAGCAGGCAATGGACCATCACAGTGCTTGAAAAGAAGTAGTATTTTCCTTTTGTTAACAATTGATACTGATAGTTTCCAATCTCCAATCAATAATGTAGGGATCTTTCCGAACACATTCAAAGCCTGCTTCACCCCACAGTACATCAGGATGAATTTCTTACTGTGGAAGATTATTGTACTTTAGGTGTGGGGAGAAAACATTCTCCTCTCATTCTTAGGTAAAGCTAAAAGCGTGTCATTGTAAATTATTGACCGGCTCGGAAATACGCTGCCGATTGTGCATGTAATTCCGCCAGTACTAAAATTGGCTACGAACACGAAAGGGTCAGGTTTTTCCATCTGAGTTTATTTCCACTTTGCAGACAACTGACGGACGGCCTTAAAAGAAAGAAATTAGATTTGTGAAGGGGGGGGGGGGGTTAAGCAGGGTTACTTATACGGCTTTTTACAGCTCACATAAAAACAGATTTCATTTTCTTTTATACATAAAAATAAAATTTTGCCAAATAAAGAGGGAGAGATCCTATTGTTGACACGGCTGTAAAAGCCAGTTAAAGGAAAACGAAAAACAGATTTTATGATGCCGATAATGCTTTCATAGATAGCCATGCAGATTTTATGCTCATATATACAGGACATTTGTAAATATATCACATCCACCTCCTGTCTGTAATTTTATGTTGCTGTGCGCTCTTCAGAAGATCGTAGGATATTGCACTGCGAACAGCGGCAATCAGGCATCTTCCCAGCCTGGGCCTGCTGCAGTATTAAAGCTGAACTCCACACCAATACAGATAATCATAGCCATTAATTTAATTAGATTGGATTAAAAACTGGCTACAAGGGCGAGTTTCAGAGGGTGGTGATAAATGGGGAGTACTCGGAATGGTCGGGGGTGGGTAGTGGGGTCCCCCAGGGTTCTGTGCTGGAACCAATCCCTATTTAATTTGTTCATAAACGACCTGGAGGATGGGATAAACAGTTCAATCTCTGTATTTGCAGACGATACTAAGCTAAGCAGGGCAATAACTTCTCTGCAGGATGGGGAGACCTTGCAAAAAGATCTGAACAAATTAACGGGTGGGCGACTACATGGCAAATGAGGTTCAATGTAGAAAAATGTAAAATAATGCATTTGGGTGGCAAAAATGTCAATGCAATCTATACACTGGGGAGAGAACCTCTGGGGGAATCTAGAATGGAAAAGGACCTGGGTCCTAGTAAATGATAGGCTCAGCAGTGGCATGCAATGCCAAGCTGCTGCTAATAAAGCAAACAGAATATTGGCATTAAAAAGGGGATTAATTCCAGAGATAAAACGATAATTCTCACGCTCTACAAGACTCTGGTCCGGCTGCACCTGGAGTATGCTGTCTAGTTCTGGGCACCAGTCCTCAGGAAGGATGTACTGGAAATGGAGCGAGTACAAAGAAGGGCAACAAAGCTAATAAAGGGTCTGGAGGATATTAGTTATGAGGAAAGGTTGCGAGCACTGAACTTATTCTCTCTGGAGAAGAGACGCTTGAGAGGGGATATGATTTCAATATACAAATACCGTACTGGTGACCCCACAATAGGGATACAACTTTTCGCGGAAGGAAGTTTAACAAGACTCGTGGCCACTCATTAAAATTAGAAGAAAAGCGGTTTAACCTTAAACTACGTAGAGGGTTCTTTACTGTAAGAGTGGCAAGGATGTGGAATTCCCTTCCACAGGTGGTGGTCTCAGCGGAGCATCGATGGTTTCAAGAAACATCAAGTCCAACTTAGGTGTGTGATTATATGTCAGTATTACATTGTATATCCCCGTAGGATAAGCACCTGAACGACTGCACCATACAGGGATATACAAATGTAATACTGACATATAATCACACACATAGGTTGGACTTGATGGACTTGTGTCTTTTTTCGACCTCACCTACTATGTAACTATATATTAATCAATAAATGTAATTTTTATTGCAACTAGTGTAAGTATATTTGAACGGGTAGCCACCTCTTTCCGTCCCCTGCACAGTAGCACTTGCGTGTTGCATACAGTTGTGCTGACAAAGCAAGCTGATAGGAAGGAACGAGCAGGAGAATAACCTCATCAGTCTGCTGCAACCCTTTCACTGTCAAGTTGAAAGGCTAAGAGTGGAATGAGAACACCACTGTATTCCTTAACCCCCATTCAAGTGAGAGTGATGGGAGGCTGTACTGCCTACCGAGGCTCTGGCATACTGTTGAATGACCAGACATGAGCCCTTGTTTAGAAGGTGGCAGGGCATAGCCTCAACTTGGTTGTTTGGGACACCAGACAGTTCCCTTTTCAGACAACTAAGACCAGGGGGTGGGCAACTGCGGCCCTCCTGCTGTTGTGGAACTACATGTCCCATGAGGCATTGCAAGACTGACAGTTACAAGCATGACTCCCAGAGGCATGATGAGACATGTAGTTTCACAGCAGCTTGAGGGCTGCAGTTGCCCACCCCTGCCTTAAAGGAAGCTTATTGAATTTATAGCCATTTACATTCGGGCTGAAGCCTGCACTCAGAATTTCGTAGGTTAATCCATCTTTCAGCAATGGCTTATAGATATGTAGAAGCCTGTGTGCACTGCTGCAATACAAGAGCATCGAGCCATGACATTCCTAGCCGACTGTCTCTCCATAATTTATGATATGCTTAATAGCATTGCAAATTAAGCCTGGCAACGTTTAATGGGCACACAGTGTCAGGAGACCCATGGTGAACATTACATGGCCATGCTAGAGCACAGGCAAATCAACAAATGGGGACAAATGTAATAGTCGTATTGGCATTAGTCTGCAGCAGCTAAATCGAAAAAACATTTGGTTCGTACATTTTACTGTGCGCTTTTTCCATCTCATATTCCTACTCTTCTGTTGCTGTTTTAAAGCTACTGTTCAAACTTTGGGCAGCCTTCGGACCAAAGAAAGGCGTATTTTGTGGGCAAACCCGCCATGCGAATCTCAGTCTGATTTGCCTGAAACACCCAGCGCTTGTTCCTACTGGGATTTCCTTATCCAATGAAAGCAGAATAAGGACATTGTTAGACTAGAGACCTGAACACCTGGGATCCTTTCCCATTCCTCTATGACATTCACTTTCTAGAGAACAAGATTCTGCAGCGTTTCGACCAGTGAATTAGCAAAGCTCAGTAGGGGTTGAACCTCAAGCATTCTGCTGCTTCAGCTTACTGTTGTGTTGAGTACAGGTTATACAACCTGGTTCAGATGAAGATTTTCATTTGGGTTTATTCCACTTCCATGTGTAGCACCCTGATGTTTATGCAAGGTTGCTCTTAAATGTATTTGCCAAGTATAGTTGCCTTGGCTAATCGTCAGGAGGTCAATCAATTTCACCCTAATTCTGGAATTGCTGCACTTCTCTCTTCTGTCACTAGATGGTCAGGTATCTGGTGACATTAGATAAGACAAAGGCATTGCAAGGACAGATTAGAATAATGGGGTGTCTCAGCCAATGGGCAGGGATTTTCTTGGGTCCCTTGGCCTACTGGGAGAGCCTATTTATTTGGGTGAAGTCAGGTGATCTGGGTTCTGTGCCACTGGACGGCTGTCTGGGTGGACGTGTCTTGTGCTGCCCCGGGCTGCTAGGCCAGAAACTTAAAGTGGTGTTCCGGCCAAAATTATACTTTTTAAATAAAAATACCCCTATAATACACAAGCTTAATGTATTCTAGTAAAGTTAGTCTGTAAACTAAGGTCTGTTTTGTTAGTTTTATAGCAGTAGTTTGTTATTTTATAAACTTACAGCAGGCCGTGGCCATCTTAAGTGTAGGCAAATGAAGCCAGACTGTATTTCTTCCTGGATCTCATCCTTGCAGATCTCGCACATGCTCAGTGCAGCACAAGCAGTGTAATAGGTTTCAGGTCAGGTTTCCATAGCAACGGCAGTTTCAGAGGAAGTTGCCGCCCCTTCCCAGAAGGCATTGCAAACAGGAAATGATGCGATGGGCCGCGGGCCAGGGAGGAGGAAGTGAAATATGAATACAGCAGATATACAGTAGGTGCTGAGAAAAAAAAATAAAAAAATATCCAATTTGTTTACAGTGCACAGTTTAGTGAGGGATGCTGAAGAGTTGTAAAAGTGGTTGGAACTCCACTTTAAGGCCAATCCCGGGGACATCTGGCTATCTCGGGGGCCTATCCAGAAGCATAGATACTGTATAGACTCATGAATGGAGTCTAGGCTACAAAATGGCTGAATCAAGCAGTCTAGTTTTCCTATATTGCTTGTCTTTTGTAACGTATGCACCAACCTTGCGTCTTCACTCATGTCTCCTGTTTTTCAGGTATGATAGCTTTGGGCGGCTGACCAATGTTACGTTCCCCACGGGGCAAGTAAGCAGCTTCCGCAGTGACACAGACAGCTCAGTCCACGTTCAAGTGGAGACGTCCAACAAGGAAGATGTGACCATAACAACCAACCTGTCTGCTTCTGGAGCCTTCTACACCCTTCTGCAAGGTGGATTATCCTTTTTGTTTTATGTTTTGTTTATGTAATTTAATGATTTTTCGTGATACTTTCTTTTACATAGTAATTAGGTGAAAGGCTAATTCTGTGTTTCGTCTTCATTAGATCAAGTGCGCAATAGCTATTACATTGGCGCTGATGGATCTCTCCGGCTTATTTTGGCTAACGGTATGGAGGTCGCCCTTCAGACTGAGCCCCACTTGCTGGCGGGCACGGTGAACCCCACGGTTGGCAAACGTAATGTCACCTTGCCGATAGACAATGGACTTAACTTGGTAGAATGGCGCCAGCGGAAAGAACAAGCAAGGGGACAGGTCACTGTTTTTGGACGTCGGCTGAGGGTAAGCCATTATCTTTTTCTGTGCCTACATTTTCTAAAAAAAAGGCCTATATGTTTGTTCTTCTTGGTGTTGGTTCAGAGGAAGTTGGCTTCTCGCTGGTGAAAGTTGGTTCATACAGAATAGTTTCCACTTCTCTGCTGCTAACGATTCTTGAGTGTTTTTTCTAAGTGTTGGGTGTTCGTTTTCTAGATAGCGTTAAAAGATTGATGACTGGTTTCTCAGTTATTGCCAGCTGTTTCTCTAAAAAATGCTAGTTGCCTGGCTGTATCTGTCTTCGGTACTCTCTGAGCAGGCAGCAAATTACATCAGAACTTGTGATCTACATTGTTCTGAGAGAGTCACCCAGAAAGCATCAATACCACTGGATCAGCATGACAGCTAGGCCGGATGTTGGTGTCAGTGGGAGGAATAGTGCCCTATCGTTTGGTGTCAGTGGGAAGAATAGTGTCCCATCATTGGTGACAGTGGGAAGAATAGTGTCCCATCATTGGTGTCAGTGGGAAGAATAGTGTCCCATCATTGGTGTCAGTGGGAAGAATAGTGTCCCATCATTGGTGTCAGTGGGAAGAATAGTGTCCCATCATTGGTGTCAGTGGGAAGAATAGTGTCCCATCATTGCTGTCGGTGGGAAGAATAGTGTCCCATCATTGGTGTCAGTGGGAAGAATAGTGTCCCATCATTGGTGTCAGTGGGAAGAATAGTGTCCCATCATTGGTGTCAGTGGGAAGAATAGTGTCCCATCATTGGTGTCAGTGGGAAGAATAGTGTCCCATCATTGGTGTCAGTGGGAAGAATAGTGTCCCATCATTAGTGTCAGTGGGAGGAATAGTGCCCCATCATTGGTGTCAGTGGGAAGAATAGTGTCCCATCCTTGGTGTCAATGGGAAGAATAGTGCCCCATCATTGGTGTCAGTGGAAAGAATAGTGTCCCATCCTTGGTGTCAGTGGGAAGAATAGTGTCCCATCCTTGGTGTCAGTGGGAAGAATAGTGCCCCATCATTGGTGTCAGTGGGAAGAATAGTGCCCCATCATTGGTGTCAGTGGGAAGAATAGTGCCCCATCATTGGTGTCAGTGGGAAGAACAGTGCCCCATCATTGGTGTCAGTGGGAAGAATTGTACCTCATCATTGGTATCAGTAGGAAGAATGGTGCCCAATAGTTGGTGTCAGTGGGAGGAATGGTGTCTCGTGACAGTGGGAGGAACAGTGCCCCAAGAGCTGGATAAAGGCAAGCAAAGGGCCGTATCTGGCCCTCGGGCCTCAGTTTGGAGACCACTGCTTTAATGCTTGGGACATTGAATATACCCCAGTGTGCACACTTGCCACGCAAACGTAATTTTTTTTTCCTATATCATACAGTATGTTTAAAAATCATTATTTACATCTATATCGGGATGATACCCTAGTGTTCACACATTTTAGCTTTACTGCACTCTCACCCACAAACATAAACTCGAAGCATATGCTTTAATGCTTGGGAATCTGGAGGAAAATGATTATCAATAAATGATTATCATATTTTAATATAGCCTCCCCCCGTCTGTAATATATATTCACCCATTCATGCTTCCTCATTGCCTACCTGCTGCAGCAGTCCACCTTGGGAAAGCTTTGGTGTCAGAGCTTACCTGGCTGTATGGCATCACTGCCAGCCATGTGACACTGTTTGGACCTAGTGATTCGCCACTCAGGCTCATTGCACATGGGGGGGCGACATATGCTTTTGCATAAATGTGCGCATCCATACGAAGGTACACCCTTAGAAATAGACAGTCTGTCTTCATGCACATGTTTAAGTAAATATCAGTGTATAGCCGCATTCAGCTATTGACTGCTATGGGTGGCTGTTTGCCACACCTGTGGCTCCCAGGTTGGGAAGTACACCCAAATTCTATGTTGTACAGCTCCAGGTGCCCGTGTGCATGAGGCCCATAACCATCCCTGTAAATGTAATGACATTCAGGCGGTGCAGCGTAACAAAGGTTCTTTGGAACATGTTGGTACGCAAATGACCAAGACCTCTATGTGAAGAGGCCTCTGAGGTGGTCAAATGGAATAGAGGTTTGTCACCAGACTTCTAGAACCCTTGAAGCTTTTTTAGTAGCCACGAATGTGTGCCATCAATGACCATATAAAACGATAATTTAAAAAAATGCACATCAATTTCCAGTCCAGCTTTGGTGCCCACCTACAATTTTTATAGCGGATAACCTCTTCTTTGCACTGTTTCATGGATAACAGGCTACAGGTTCATGAAGTGATTGGTTTTACCCTCTTTAATGTTGTGCATCGGGAACGTATTGGTAGGAACGCCTAGGAGAGCATGTTTAAAGCTCTTCTCTCTGTATATGCTGATTCAGCAACTGCTTGGCTTCAGTGTATAATGAGGTGAATACCGGTCCCAGGAGTGATAGCACACATGATAATTGATCATAAAACCGTTCAGAGGGCCTGGTTAATCTCATCGACACTTCTGGCAACAGGCCCGCCTCCTCACGCCCCGCCGTGTGAATAACGAGGTGAGGTAATGCTATTATGGCTCCACTCCTACGAATGAGCTGCCAGTGAATGTTGACAGTCTGAAGACTCTTGGTTGCTTTATAAACTCACGGATCAAGTGTGTGTGTTTTTTTTTATGCTTCATTACTAAAACAAATCTTAAAACAAAACGTCAAAGTGATAGATAATCCTGTTATCTACATGCAGCAGAGGTGCCACTTGTTAAGGCTGAGGAAGTATCTGTGAGAATGCCGGTTATCTGTTCATTAGAAAACCAAAAATGGTGCTAAGGTGGTTAAAGAGGGCCGCCATTTTGTGAGCTGTAGTGAGAATGCATGGTATATGTTTGTTAAATAGCCACTGACCTCTCCAAGCTAGCCGAAGAGTTGGCTATTCATTGAGCTGGTATGATCTGCTTGGGCCATCACAGTGGAAAACCTAGCATCGTGACCTGTAAATAATTGGCGCTCTAGTTCTTGAGTCTGGATTACCATTTCAGGGTGATCTGCATAGAGTTTTCATTAAGTTCATTCTGGACTTTCCTGTTTCCTTCTGCAGTCCATGCTGGGCAAAGCAATAGGTTGCTCTAATGCACCCCCCCCCCCCCCCCACTCCCAATAGGTTGCTCTAATGCACCCTCCCCTCACGGGACTTACCTTTCCTTCATTCTCACTTTAATTTCATGCCAGGATTATAAAAATACCTGATACTGTATATCTGGATATGGAGAAGCATATGACTCACTCTGTGTCCAGCAATCAGAGGTCCATGGACCACTGATGTTACACGAGAAAGTTTTGGTGGTCCCCAGGGGTTCTGTTGTAGCTCAACATTGCGGATGTACAGTATACCACCCAATGTTGTTTCCAGTGTTCTCAATGCGCGCTGACAGTCAGTAACTGTCAACGCACATTGATACCCAATGCCTCCTCTGTAGTTCTGGCTCCTGTGAACTCAGAGGGAGGCGTTAGGAGTAGTGCAGAGGGCTGGAGGTGAAGACAGAGGGATCTTCCAATGGCAGCGCTGATCACAGACTGTGGGAGGGGAGCATATGGCTGGATAAGGAGGTGAGATCCAACGATGAGTCTGTGTAAGTCAGCAGTGTGATGCAGGGGGAGGGGGGCAGAGAGCCGGGCCAGTGTGTGTATAAGGTGGCAGTGTGGTCCAGGGGGAGGGGAGGGGCAGAGAGCTGATGCATTATGTGTAAAAGGCATGTAAAATTCATGATAGTGGTCTGCGGGATTCAAAATTGTGAGTTTAGTGGTCCGTGAGGTCCGAAAGGTTGGCGACCACTGGTCTGTGTGATGCCGCAAGTGCTATGTGATTGATTGGCCCAGCGCTATCACATGACGGTTAGGGATAGTCCTCAGCCCTATGTAAACTTTGACTGGAGTGACTAAGCCTAGGTGATAGGTGTCTAAACCCGCCTCTGGTCTGAAAAGCGCTTTGCATGTGATCAGCAATGAGGAAGCAATGTAATGCCTTTTTTAACCCCATTTTTATAACAAAACAAGCCACAACTGTGTGCCTTGAACTTGTTGTGGTTGTGGGGCTTTGCAGCACTTCCCTATTCACTTGAATAGGTCACGTTTTGCGGGCCTGCCACCCGCTGATCATGATATGTTGGTTAATTTTTGCCGCAGTCGCGATGTTAAAGTGTTTGTAAACCTCAGACATGAAATATGAAAAAAGCAAATCCTTCTATAGTGTGTACTTGTCTCAATCCAGAGCACTGTCATTTCTGTCTGCTGCTTCATCCCTCTGCAGTATCAGCATGAATCACCTCTGACAAGTTTTCCTGACACCAAGAGAAAAATGGTGACAGGGGAGGGACATTCAGCAGATAGACAACTTCAGCTCTGTTCCTACGTGCTGTGTGGAGGGGGGTGTGTCCCTTCCCTCCAATCATCTGTCAGAGCTCTCCTCCCTGAGCTCTGCCGAGTGTGACTTCAGCTCTCCGCCACCCCTTTTTTTTTTTTTTTGAAGTCTCAGGCAAGCTTTATAAATTCAGCACTTTGAACAGGTGTAGAGAAGACTGCAGATAGACAGGTACAACTTATGTAGGAGGATTTGTTTAATCGCTGTGTATCACCTGAAGATAGTCCCTTCACTGCATATATGTAAGGGTTTACATCCACTTTAATCACTTACGGACCGCCCGCCGCAGTTTCACGTCGGCTGTTTGAAGGAGGATATCTAGCTAGCTGCCATAACCCCGGTATTCTCTTCTTCAGCGGACGGTCCGCTACAAGATAAAAGTGGTCTCTGCGGCGGATATGCCACAAGATCACTTTTATCGGCGGCAGGAGAGGGCCTCCCTGCCTCGATCCGGTGCCCTCCGCCGCTTACTGGAGCCATCGGCAGAGGCGGAGGCGATCGGATCCTTTCACATGCTGGGGGAGACAAGTGAGAGGAAGATGGCCCCCACCCGTCTCCATAAAATTGCAGGGCGGAAGCGACGTCAAAACATCACTTCGGCCCATAGCTCTTAAAGGGCTTTTTTTTTTTTTTTTTTACTTTTTTTTAAAATGACAATTTTTGTTTTACTTTTTTTTATTGCATTTAAGTGTAAATATGAGATGTGAGGTCTTTTTGACCCCAGATCTCATATTTAAGAGGTCCTGTCATGCTTTTTTCTATTACAAGGGATGTTTACATTCCTTGTAATAGGAATAAAAGTGACAATTTTTTAAATATTTTTTAAAAACAGTGCAAAAAGAAAAGGTAAAATAAATAAGAAAAACATTTTTTTAAACGCACCCCGTCCCGACGAGCTTGCGTGCAGAAGCGAACGCATACGTGAGTAGCACCCGCATATGAAAACGTTGTTCAAACCACACATGTGAGGTATCGCCGCGATCGGTAGAGCAAGATCAATAATTCTAGCCCTAGACCTCCTCTATAACTCAAAACATGCAACCTGTAGAATTTTTTTAAACGTCGCCTATGGAGATTTTTAAGGGTAAAAGTTTGTCGCCATTCCACGAGTGGGCGCAATTTTGAAGCGTGACATGTTGGGTATCAATTTACTCGGCGTAACATTATCTTTCACAATATAAAAAAAAAATGGGCTAACTTTACTGTTGTCTTATTTTTTAATTCAAAAATTTTATTTTTTCCAAAAAAAAGTGCGCTTGTAAGACCGCTGCGCAAATACGGTTTGACAGAAAGTATTGGACCGCAATTTTATTCTCTAGGGTGTTAGAAAAAAAAAATATAATGTTTGGGGGTTCCAAGTAATTTTCTAGCAAAAACACCTGTTTGTAAACAACAAATCTCAGAAAGAGGCTCGGTCCTTAAGTAGTTAAGCATTGGGGTGTAAACACCCCATTTGCTGCCATTGCAGCTTAAGGGGGGGGGGCCTAAAAACACGGCTTAAGCATGCATCTTTAATACTCCCAGCTGCTAGTCCAAACAAGGCCTTCTAGAGATTACCCAGGGCTGTATGTCTATGCTACCAGCAGCAGAGCGTTGAGGAGGGAGGCTAAGGGCGCTTTAAAGGCAACATTGAGTTGCTTTACATGGGCTAAGCTCCTACATAAACACAACATAAGTTGATTGGTGTCTGACTAAAGTGTTCCCAGCGGATGCTCATTAATGAGGTAGGAAGATTAGATTGCAAGATCCTCAGGGGCAGGGAATAATGTGAACAATAAATGAACAGTAGTGAAAAGCAACATTTAAGTTAGTGCACAGATGGGCGCTTGGCACTCCAGGAGGAGGTTTTAAGATTCATGCAAGCTGTACACTGAGCAGATTTCTTACTCAAAATATCCAATTTGCTTATTTACCTTGAAAAAATAAAATAATTGCGCAGCATGAAAAATGCCTACTACAGAAAATAGACATATGCATAAAAAAGCCAACATGTATGGATAGCCAAAAATGCCTTCTTTTTTTTTTTTTTTTTTTTTTTGAACATTGCGTGGAAGGGTTTTAAGAATTTTATTGCTGAGATTGTCTTTCACTTCCTGACTGGATGACAATGTTGCCACCAAGACAAGAAGTGGGGGAGAATCGCCAATGGGGACAGTAATTAAAAGCCAACATGCATTCTGGTCTTTTCTTGACTACTGAACATGAGTCTTTTTAGTCCTGTGGGGGCCTGTGTATTTGCCGATTTCCCCTCACTTCCTGTCTTGGTGCTGCACCTGAACAGGAACTGAAGAGAGTCGTAAAAACCACCCGAGGTTGTTTTCCTGTCCTTGCTCTATCCAAAACCTAAAGAAATACTGGTGGAGATGCGCTGTAATTAATTTACCTAACAGTGGTTTTGTGCTCATAACTCATTTTAGCTATCATTTCCAACAGGTGCACAACAGAAACTTGCTTTCTCTGGATTTCGACCGTGTTACGAGAACAGAAAAAATTAATGACGACCACAGGAAGTTCACCCTGAGGATCCTGTATGATCAGGCAGGAAGGCCGAGCCTCTGGTCCCCATCCAATGGGCTGAGTGGGGTAAATGTGACTTACTCCCCCGGAGGACACGTGGCAGGGATTCAGAGAGGAACCATGTCTGAAAGGATGGAGTATGACCAGACTGGGAGAATAACATCTCGGACATTCGCTGATGGAAAATCATGGACTTATACGTACTTAGAAAAGGTTCGGAGCACCTCTGATATGCGCATAACTGTTTAATGCAAATACATTTGTATAGTATTCTGAAGGTATAACCTTTATCGTGTTTTAAGCAATATAGGTGGTTATTTTAGATGCTGTGTTGAGGTACTGAGCCGGCCATAGACAGTTTGAATCTCATGTATGGGTATACCATGGGAAATACCATGTATGGGTAGGCTGAATGTACCCAAGTTATGTTAAACACAACATAAGTTGATCAATTGGTAAGAGGTGCTGATCAATTGATCAACTTGGGTACAACCAGCCTGCCAGATCTTACATGTGATTATTGCTAGCGGCTATTATAGCTTCTAGAAACAATAACTGTTCGTCCGGGGGGCCCGCTCTTCCCGATTCCCCCCGACTGGGAGAACACAATGTCTCTACAGGAGGGATTCCCATATCAACACTGACTGTGTTAATGGTGGAGTTAAGTGATTTTCTTTCCTGCAAAGAGTTGCAGGAAAGAAAAATGCTCCGTCTATGGCTGGCACTAGGCTGCATTCACACCTGAGCATTTTGTAGTTCGAAGAGGCTCAACAAGCAAAATCATATTCATTTCTATGGCCCCTGTTCACGCTTATACATCAACTGGGGCCTTTAAAATGAATGGGATTTTGCTTGTTTAGCGTCCACGAGCATTGAGCTTCGAGATAAAAAAACTTTTTAGGTCAGAATGCAATCCTGATGCTTCTTGGAAGGCCCCGGTTTCAACTAGGGGGAGGCTCCAGTGAAGACCCAAAATATAGGGTAAATATATCTCCCATTGGCCTGAAAATAGCAAAGAACTCCTTTTGAGCTGATCGTTGTTTGAGCAAAGTCCGTAATCATGATCTGTGTGTGTAAACTGAGAGCAAACAGTTGAGATCCTTTGGACATCTTAGACTGCATTACACCTGAGCCTTTTGTAGCTCGAAGACGCTCAACAGATAAAATCCAAATAATTTCTATGGCCCCTGTTCACGCTCAGATGTGAACAGAGGCCATTAAAATGAATAGGATTTTGCTTATTGAGCTTTTTTGAGCTTCAAGCTACAAAATTCTCAGGTGTGAATGTAGTATCATACTGATGCCTCTTGGAAGGCCCCAGTTTCTTCAACAAGTGGAGGCTCCAATGAAGACCCAAAACATAGAGTAAATATATCTTCCATTGTCCTGGAAATACCAAAAAACTCAAAAGGAACTCCTTTTGAGCTGATCATCTCTTAAGCAAACTATGTAATTATGATCAATGTGTGTGGGTAGAAGAAGATGGATCAACAAGTTATGTTTATTTTGGACCAATCACTTTTGTTTCACTTGAGATAAGAGGCACCAGAGGTATCTGTCTGGGCTCTCATCGCCACTGATACCTAGGCAAGCCAAGAATGCATATTTATATATTATCTGATGTTTTCCATTGTCAAATTGTACACGCATTGAACTTCCATCAATTTTTTTTGAATCTTCATGAATATGATTGAATCTGTAGGGTAGTCAAGCAAAAGTCTGAGCTTATCTATTCAGGCTTCAGCCATACAAACTAGGTTCAACATATTAAAATGATCATTGAACATGACTTTTCCACATACATGTAGTTACATATAGCACTTAACTACATCCCTGAGCTTTGTGTAACTTAGGACCACTTGGGGTACTTTGATAGACAAATGATTTGTAGCCACCTTGTTTTTTCAATGATTGGGAGGGGAGGGGGCAAACTTCAGGCTCTTACTGTTTTCATTCAGGGTAGAGAATAGGTAGCAGGAGGCTTTGCACATGATTCCTGTGCTTTCAAAATTTTGTGATGATGTACCTACTGAAGCCTCAAGTCTGAGGTGTAGAAGCAATTTGGGCCTGGGAAATAGAAGTACACATCTGCTGAAAACTGTTTGATCACTCCTTTTACTTATAAAGGGTACAAATAATATAGTATGATTGCTGTAGTGACAAGTGTACAGTATTACTCATCAAACTTTTTGTTTTCTTCTTCTATAGTCAATGGTGCTACTTCTTCACAGCCAGAGACAGTACATCTTTGAGTTTGATAAAAACAACCGACTTTCTTCTGTTACTATGCCTAACGTGGCCAGACAAACCTTGGAGACCATCCGCTCTATCGGATACTACAGAAACATCTACCGACCTCCAGAGGGCAATGCCTCTATTCTGCAAGACTTTTCCGAAGAAGGCCATCTTCTACAAACATTGTACATGGGTACTGGAAGACGCCTAATATACAAATATGGAAAACTATCAAAACTTGCAGAGATTCTGTATGACACCACCAAAATAGCTTTCACGTATGATGAAACCGCAGGCATGCTAAAAACTGTCAACTTGCAGAATGATGGTTTCACGTGCACCATCCGTTACCGACAGATCGGACCTCTGATCGATAGACAGATATTCCGTTTTACCGAAGAAGGTATGGTTAATGCCAGATTCGACTACAATTATGACAATAGCTTTCGAGTCACCAGCATGCAGGCTGTTATCAATGAGACACCGTTGCCAATTGACTTGTACAGGTATGATGATGTCTCGGGCAAGACTGAACAATTTGGGAAATTTGGCGTAATTTACTACAACATCAACCAGATCATAACTACAGCGGTCATGACGCACACTAAACAGTTCGACACCTATGGGCGAGTGCGGGAATTACAATATGAGATCTTCAGGTCCATGATGTTCTGGATGATGTTGCAGTACGACAACATGGGGCGGGTGGTAAAGAAGGAGTTAAAAGTTGGACCCTATGCTAACTCCACACGGTACACCTATGAGTATGATAATGATGGACAATTGCAAACCGTTTTCGTTAATGACAAACAGCAGTGGAGGTATAATTATGACTTGAATGGAAATTTACACTTGCTAAATCCAGGGAACAGCATTCGCCTCATACCGCTACGGTATGATCTGAGGGATCGGATAACTAGATTGGGTGATGTCCAGTATCGGATGGATGAAGATGGTTTTCTTAAGCAAAGGGGAAGTGATATTTTCGATTTTAACTCCGCCGGTCTTCTTGTTAAAGCATATAATAAAGTCAGCGGTTGGAGTGTGCGGTATAGATATGATGGCCTTGGAAGGAGAATTTCACGGAAAACCAACAATGGTCACCACTTACAGTTTTTTTATGCCGACCTGGCAAATCCCACTAGGATCACACACTTCTACAACCATTCAAGCTCTGAAATTGCTTCCCTCTATTATGACCTTCAAGGCCATCTCTTTGCCATGGAGTTAAGCAGTGGAGATGAGTTCTACATCGCCTGCGACAATATTGGAACACCCATGGCAGTTTTCACCGGCTCCGGGCTTATGATCAAGCAGATTTTATATACTGCCTATGGTGAAATCTACCATGACTCAAACCCAAACTTTCAGCTCATCGTAGGTTACCATGGTGGCCTCTTTGACCCTCTCACTAAGCTTATCCATATGGGTCGCCGTGAGTACGACGTGTTAGCTGGCCGATGGACAAGTCCTGACCATGACATCTGGAAGCAGCTAAGCACCACCAGCATCATGCCTTTCAACCTTTATATGTTCAAAAACAACAACCCAGTAAGCCGACCGCAAGACACCAAGTGCTACATGACAGGTAAGGTTAATGTAAAAAGCAAACCAATGTTCTTTCTTAATGGGCCCAAGCAGAAGGGTTGGATGTCAAACCCTTGACGACTCACCTCAAAATGGGTCTCATATGAAACTTACGTGGCCGTTTTTCTACACTTTCCTTCCATTCTGTATCTTGGTGTGCATATGGTCTAGGGTATGTTATGACAATGTTGCTCATCATTGTGTTGACGGCATGCATTACGTCAGTATTGCTCATCATTGTGTTTGATGGGCCACAATTATTGTCATTCTCAGGCTTTATCGTGTGCAATTTACGACTGTGAGGAATATTTAGCGACTGGGACAAAGGTCTAATTGATGTGTTTCTACTGTAAGATGTTACTGGTTTGACCTGGTAGTAAAAGAGCCTTAATGACCCATTGTGATTTTTTTCTTGGAAAAGCAAGACTCTAATATCTGGAAGGTGTATACCCTAGACGTATATTTAAAAAAAAAAAAAAAGTTTTGTCTGAGAACAAAAGCTTCCTATATGACTTTTGTAGAGAAATATAATGGCATTCCATTTTTGCTTTAGAATAAAGCTTTAAGGTCTTCATTTGAAGTAGTTTTTTCTGTCTCCACTTTAAAAAAAAAAAAAAATACAGTAGCATTACAGAAATTATTTTTCAAGTTTTACAAATCATGTTTTAGAACCTTTTTTTAATATGTACATTTTTGTTATAGAATTAAGGATAAATTCACCTTTTGAAAAAATAAAATGCACATTTTCTATTATTTTCTTTCCAAGGTGCCTACAAAGCTTTGCACCTGCGATCAGCAGATAGCAAGTGCAATCTCATGCTCCTGCAAACTCTCAGGATAGCTGCCTGCCCATATCCCATACGGGCAGGCAGTTACCTGAGAGCAAGAAAATCCATGGACTAAGGCTGGCCATACACTATTCAATTTTCCTGTTCAACTTTCCTTTAGATTTACCAAAACCATATAATAGGAGGTCAAACCTAAACACTTTCAATTTGGATGCAATCAGGCAGGCCCTTGTACTACATAGTTGAAGGTAAATCTAAAGAAAATTGAACAGGAAAATTGTATGGTGTATGGCCAGCTTTAGAGAGTGCTCACCAAAACCCTTATAGTTCATTGAGAACTACAAACCGTCAACCGCAATGGCTGACGGTACTTGTAAGCATTCATTCACAGGAAACTTTGAATGAATAATGCGGAGTGTGGGCGGTGCATCACATGGCCATGGTGTTTTCCAATTGTGACATCGGGTTCAGGGAGAAGATACCCTGCCCGGTTGTCACAGGGAGGGGAGATGGGGGAAGGAGAGGCTGCAGATGCTGGTACATGTTACACTTTACACCCATTTTTAGGGTGGAACATGTTCCAAAGTTGAATATATCCTTTAATTCAGGATGTACCCATGATACTGGACAGAGTATTATAGGTATTTTATAGAATGAACCACGACAGAAGCTGTTTACCTTCACACTCTTTCTAATAGAAACTCCTCATTGCTCTTTCAGAATCAAACAGGCATGGAGGGGGAGACGTTACTGCTCTGACTACTGTGTGTGTATGTTTTAGCTTGAGCTATTGAGCTCTTTAAACCACAGAACAGCTAAGAACAGTGAGGTAAACTTGAACAAGAGCTTAGGGCAGCACGTTATGGCTGGAAAAATAAATTACACTATTTTCTAGTCCCGAATTTATATACAAATTCAAAAACATTCTAGATTGCTTGTTTTAACAAAAGTTGTTTTAGGCTTTTTCAAAGTTTCGGCTGTTATTTTTTTTGCTGTTTAGTTTATTTGTGAGGAAAATGGAAAGATAGCGCTGGACCTGAGGCTTATTTCTGTTGTTATCTTAAGGTATTAATGTCGGTGTAAATGATCTGGTTCCAGGACAGGCAGCTTCTGCACAGTAGAGGATCTCCACAGTCTCCTTGGCTTATAGCATAATGTAAGGGTTGAAATGTAAGCACCACCCCACTGCTAAGAGGTCCAGATACAACTTTATTCCTGTAAAGGTTAGAAGTACAGATCAAGAAATAGCCAACCTGTTTCGGGGGTCTACGTGCCCCCTACATGCTTGCCAAATAAGCTCCTGGTTAGGCCTGTGCTTTCAACTCACACTGGAATAATTACCATTGTAGGTCCAGTTTACTACTGGTTTGTTTACTTGGTTGCCAGTCGAGCCCTGATGAAGGGGGCACATAGACCCCCAAAATGCGTGGGCTATTTCTTGATCTGTACCCCTAACCTGGAATAAAGTGTTATCTGGACCTCTTAGCAGTGGTTTGGCACTTACATTTCAACCCTTCTTAGTTTATGAGTCAGTTTGCATGTAAAAACACCTAAAAAAAAAAAAATATATATATATCTATTACACACACAATTTGAAGGATTACTGGTCCTTTTTAACACGTGGCTTATCCTCGACCAGGCTCAGCGGCGGCAGCCGGCAAAGCCGACCCCTTAGTGAAGGCGTCTTGCGGCAGCATCATTAAAGAGTAACTTGTACAAGTAGCAAGCTGGCAGTTAATTAAACATGGCATTTGATCACGACCTCTGTTTTTTTTCATCAAGGACATTATTAAAAGGCAAGAGTACAGTGTGATTGATTATTATACTAGGAATCATTACTCAAATAATGGATGAAGAACTAGGACACGGGTGCAGAGCGTGCAGACGTTTAACCATCCTTGTATGGTCCAGATGCCGCTCCTACAAGCTGACAAGGCCGATTAATTACTCTTTATTCTATCCCACTGTCATTATTTAAATATGCTTACAAATAATCAGCACTGGTGGCAAATCTTTATAGCACTTTTTTTTTTTTTAATTCTGTAATATATAAGTGCATTTGTGAATAAAAATGATATGTTAATGATTCAGTGCTGATGCCCTACAATTATTTATATACAGCCACATGCCTTTGTGAGGTGTCTGAAAGCAAGCCAAAAAGAAAATGTGTTAAGGAGAAAAGAGACTGTGGTGTTTTCTAGTGTTCTATGAAACAGACAGGCAGGCTCTTTGCTGATCCCCGCAACCACTTTTGAGTTGGCTTGTAGAGCATGTGTAGGTTAAAGTTCAGGGGAATGCCTTTTTTAATATATGCACAGAGCCACATGGTACTCCTGTTGTGTTAAAAAAAAAAAAAATTCATACTGCTTTACAAGCCAAGCACTGTTTGGCATGGATCTCAAAAGACATGCATGTCTTCACCCAGATTTGTTTCCACTATATTTTTAGATACCAGGCTTTCTAACATGTAGGTGATTGGCAGGTATTGTCAGATTAATTTGCTATTGTCAGATTAATTTGGTTCCAGCGGGCTTTGAAAATGTACATAAGTTGTAAGGATAAGGAAGTTATGTTAAAAGGTTTTATTTGAAGCTTGAAGGTGTGATCCAGCCCCTTGTCTCTGATCTTGGTTACCCTCCAGTGGTAACATCTCCCTGCCATATTTCCTGACTCAGCTGTTCTCTATGTGGAAATTTTGAGTGATCCTGGGTTCCTTTGTGTGTTCTAACTCCTTCTGTTACATTTTCCATAACTCAGAGCAGGGATAGATGGAATTGCCTAGATGTTGGGCACAGCAGGTGTGCAGCCCTGGAACTAAGCACAGGTATGGTGTTAACCCCTCCTAATGGGCACAGCAGGAGTGCAGACCTGTGAACTTAGCAAAGGGGTGTTAGGAATCTCTCCTAATGATCAGCAAGCGTGCAGACCATGGAATTCAGTAAAGGGATGGTGGGAACCCCTTATAATGGGCACAGTAGGTAAACAGCCCCTAAAACTCAGTAAAGGTATGGTGGGAACTCTTCAAAATGGGCACAGTAGGTATACAGATCCAAGAACTCAGCAAGGGGGTGGTGGTTATGCCTCATAATGGGATCAGCAAGCGTGCAGACCATGGAACTCAGTAAAGGGATGGTGGGAACCCCTTATAATGGGCACAGTAGGTAAACAGCCCCTGAAACTCAGTAAAGGTATGGTGGGAACTCTTCAAAATGGGCACAGTAGGTATACAGATCCAAGAACTCAGCAAAGGGGTGGTGGTTATGCCTCATAATGGGATCAGCAAGCGTGCAGACCATGGAACTCATTAAAGGGATGGTGGGAACCCCTTATAATGGCCACAGTAGGTATACAGGCCCAGGAACTTGGCAAAGGGATGCGGGAACCCCTCATAATGGTCACAGTAGGTATACAGACCCAAGAACTCAGCAAAGAGGTAGTGGCAATCCCTCATAATGGGCTCATAAAGTGTGCACACCTGGAAACTCATCAAAGGGATGATGGGAACACCTCTTAATGAGCACAGCAGGTGTCCAGACCAAGGATTGCAGCACAGGGATGGTGAGAGACCCTCATAATGGGTACAGCAGGTGTACATACCCAGGAACTCAGCACAAGGATGGTATGAACCCCTCATAATGGGCACAGCAGGTGTACAGACCTGGGTACTCTGCACAGAGATGGTGGGAACGCATCATAATGGGCACAGTAGGTGTACAGACCCAGGAACTCAGTACAGGGATGGTGGGAGTCCCCATAATGGCCACAGTAGGTGTGGAGAGCTGGGAACACAGCACAGGGATGGTTGGAAACCCTCATAATGAGCACAGCAGGTGTGCAGATCTGGAAAATCAGCACAGGAATTGTGGGAAACCCTTATAATGAGCACAGCAATTGTACAGACCCAGAAACCCAGAGCAGGGATAGTGGAATTCCCCACATGTTGGGCACATTAGATGTGCAGACCCAGGTACTCAGTATTAAGATGGTGGGAACTTCTCATGGGTACAGCAGTTGTACAGACCCAGGAACCCAGCTCAGGGATGGTTGGAGCCCTTATAATGGGCATGGGGGGTGTACAGACCTGGAAATATAACGAAAGGATGGTGGGCTCTCTTTATGATGGGCACAGCTGATGTACAAATCCAAGAACTCAGGTGCCTTCTCTTTAAACTTCAATAATGCTGATAATCTGATGTTCAGATTCAATAAGCCTGAACCCAAACCTGCCAATGCTCAATGTTGTCTTCTTTTTGCCCCTAGATGTGAACAGTTGGCTTCTGACCTTCGGCTTCCAGTTGCACAACGTCATTCCTGGTTACCCCAGGCCGGAGATCGATGCCATGGAACCGTCATACGAACTACAGAACACTCAGATGAAGACGCAGGAATGGGATAACAGCAAGGTAATGTGGGTTGCTATGTCGCTTTAATGATGTAGAACTTCCAAGAAAATAAATTGGGATCATCCTTGTTCAAAAAAAATTCCCAATGTCTACTTTCCCCCCGGCATGCTCCAGTGTTGTCCTCGTCTTCCTCCTCAGCCAAATGCTGGCAGGCATTTAATACATGCTCTTTGCATTGGTTTTGCAGAGAGCAGTGGCAAATTCCCTTTTTGGGTCCCCTGTCGGTGGTCCTGGCTCCGCCCCTCTGCTGAGTGCTTCCAATAGCAAGCCTCTTGGGGGCACTCAAACAGGCTCGCTCCCAAGCCACGCTCCTGTGAATGGACATTGTTCATTCACACACACTGCGAGGCTCGACCCCGCCCCCGCTGTTTCCTCGTTTGCTCCCTGGCTATGATCGACAGCAGCGGGAGCCAATGGTTCCCGCTTCTGTGTGAGCTGATGACGAAAGGGAGAGCCGCTTCTCTCATGCACATTGCTGGATCAAGATGGGGCTCACGCAAGTATAAGGTGGGGAGGGGAGGCTGTACTCTGAAGGTTTTTTTTTTTTTACCTTAATGCAGAGGCTTCAGCGGGGGCAGATCTGTGTCAGACATTGGAAGACACAGCCAAGAACTGCACAGGCAGCAGGATTTTCAGTATCCCATTATCTCAGAGGTGGCATATCAGTGCAAAAGTAGATGCTGACCTTAGATGATTCCTGAACAGAGATGGCACTGTCCTTCTAGGGAGATAAGGGGGATTACTGGGATTTGTGTGCGAGGTAATAAACACCTGATACATTACTGAGCATGAAAAATTATATCTGATGCCAGGTCCACTTTAACAGCCTTGGTATGGTGCAAGTCCATGACACAGGGGACCTGGCCGCCCTGCCTGTGTTTTCCATCCTGTACTAGTACATTGGTCTCCGAGGTCTCTAGTTAAAAACACTTTTCTCTGTGAGAATTCACACCCTGAGCCCGTATCGACTCCTAATGGATTTTACACTTTTAAGTGGTAACAGCTAAATGACTTCTTAATTTGTTATGCAATCAATTATGTATGGCTAAAGGCATCCATTAGTCAAAGGGAGCGGCAAAACCCCAGCAAAACCTAGCGAGGGTTCATTTCCAAAGCCGCACTTTACTCCGCCGTTTCCACTCTGTGCTGCGTTTCAAAAATATAAAAGGCAAGTGTCCAGCTACTTAAAAAGAGATTAATATTAATATTTTTTTAGCGGTCGAGACCGAGCTGCAAGTTTTCCCAAACACTTTAATATACTCACTGGTTTGAAAAAAGTCCAGAACTGTTTCAAAAAAAGCCAGTGGCTCTAAAGACCTTTTTACCTTTTTCCTGGCCTCTGACCTCTCGGGAGAAAAAAATCCTTCAAAAAGCTAAAAAGTGGCTCCTCCAGTCTGTTTGAAACATTTTACATTTCACTTTGACAGCTTTGGCAATATAAAATGGACAGGTCGATCACTTTGAAGGCTCTGCGTTCAATGGATGGAGAACAGAGGAGGCCCGGTATTTTAATCCCCGGTGACTGGTCCGCCCACAGAGACTTAGATGTCCTGTGCGGTTAGGTATTTTTAATGGCTTGAAAACCCTATTTTAGTCATGTTTATAAGAATAAAGACTGATGTGTTTCTGAATAGGTACAATATGTTGACCCTAAATTTATCTGATTGACGTTTCGAGGCCAAGAAGGATTTTTGCCTTTTTTGGCAAAAGAGCTGATATCCAGGCACAAAAACTTTCACCACTAGCATGCTATTTTTAATCATCACTTTACTTGTGAGGTTCTCCCTGCTCCTAGTGAGGTCCTTCCTGCTCCTTATGAGGTCCTTCCTGCATCTTGTGAGGTCATTGGTGTTCCTTGTTAGTTCCTCCCTGCTCCTTGTTGGATCCTCCCCTGCTCCTTGTTGGGTCCTCCCCTGCTCCTTGTTGAGTCCTCCCCTGCTCCTTGTTGGGTCCTCCCCTGCTCCTTGTTGGGTCCTCCCCTGCTCCTTGTTGGGTCCTCCCCTGCTCCTTGTTGGGTCCTCCCCTGCTCCTTGTTGGGTCCTCCCCTGCTCCTTGTTGGGTCCTCCCCTGCTCCTTGTTGGGTCCTCCCCTGCTCCTTGTTGGGTCCTCCCCTGCTCCTTGTTGGGTCCTCCCCTGCTCTTTGTTAGGTCCTCCTTCCTCCTTGTGAGATCCTTCCTGCTCCTTGTTAGGGTTCCCCCTGCTCCTTGTTAGGTCCTCCCCTGCTCCTTGTTAGGTCCTCCCCTGGTCCTTGCGAGGTCCTCCTTGCTCCTTGTGAGGTCCTTTGTGCTCCTTGTGAGGTCCTGTGTGCTCCTTGTGAGGTCCTGTGTGCTCCTTGTGAGGTCCTGTGTGCTCCTTGTGAGGTCCTGTGTGCTCCTTGTGAGGTCCTGTCTGCTCCTTGTGAGGTCCTGTCTGCTCCTTGTGAGGTCCTCCCCTGGTCCTTGTTAGGTCCTCCCCTGGTCCTTGTTAGGTCCTCTTCTGATCCTTGTTAGTCCTCTCCTGGTCCTTGTGAGGTCCTCTCCTGGTCCTTGTGAGGTCCTCTCCTGGTCCTTGTGAGATCTTCTCCTGGTCCCTGTGAGGTCTTCTCCTGATCCTTGTGAGGTTCTCTCCTGGTCCTTGTGAGGTTCTCTCCTGGTCCTTGTGAGGTCCTCTCCTGGTCCTTGTGAGGTCCTCTCCTGGTCCTTGTGAGGTCCTCTCCTGGTCCTTGTGAGGTCCTCTCCTGGTCCTTGTGAGGTCCTCTCCTGGTCCTTGCGAGGTCCTCCCCTGCTCCTTGTTGGGTTATCCCCTGCTCCTTGTTGGGTCCTGCCTTGCTCCTTGTTGGGTCCTCCCCTGCTCCTTGTTGGGTCCTCCCCTGCTCCTTGTTGGGTCCTCCCCTGCTCCTTGTTGGGTCCTCCCCTGCTCCTTGTTGGGTCCTCCCCTGCTCCTTGTTGGGTCCTCCCCTGCTCCTTGTTGGGTCCTCCCCTGCTCCTTGTTGGGTCCTCCCCTGCTCCTTGTTGGGTCCTCCCCTGCTCCTTGTTGGGTCCTCCCCTGCTCCTTGTTGGGTCCTCCCCTGCTCCTTGTTGGGTCCTCCCCTGCTCCTTGTTGGTTCCTCCCTGCTCCTTGTTAGTTCCTCCCTGCTCCTTGTTAGTTCCTCCCTGCTCCTTGTTAGTTCCTCCCTGCTCCTTGTTAGTTCCTCCCTGCTCCTTGTTAGTTCCTCCCTGCTCCTTGTTAGTTCCTCCCTGCTCCTTGTTAGTTCCTCCCTGCTCCTTGTTAGTTCCTCCCTGCTCCTTGTTAGTTCCTCCCTGCTCCTTGTTAGGGTTCCCCTGCTCCTTGTTAGGGTTACCCTGCTCCTTGTTAGGGTTCCCCTGGTCCTTGTTAGGTCCTCCCCTGGTCCTTGCGAGGTCCTCCTTGTGAGGTCACCTTTGCTCCTTGTGAGGTCCTGTCTGCTCCTTGTGAGGTCCTTCCTGCTCCTTGTGAGGTCCTTCCTGCTCCTTGTGAGGGCCTCCCCTGGTCCTTGCTAGGTTCTCTCCTGGTCCTTGCGAGGTTCTCTCCTGGTCCTTGTGAGGTTCTCTCCTGGTCCTTGTGAGGTTCTCTCCTGGTCCTTGTGAGGTTCTCTCCTGGTCCTTGTGAGGTTCTCTCCTGGTCCTTGTGAGGTTCTCTCCTGGTCCTTGTGAGGTTCTCTCCTTGTCCTTGTAAGGTTCTCCTTGGTCCTTGTGAGGTCTGCTCTGGTGTCTAAATCATGCTAGGTTAACAGTGATCTGTAATACTGTGTACCTCATGACTTGATTTCTGGCATTAATACTTACACCTAGCAGAACTAGGGTCCTTGCTTTGAATCCCAACCAACACACTATCTGTATGAAGTTTGCATGTTCTCCCTGTGCTTTCATGGGTTTCCTCCAGGTTCTCCAATCCCTGCCCCCCCCCCCTCCCGAAGACATGTGGCAGTTTATGTGGCTGCTATCTAAACTGACCATCCTATGTACGTATATGTATGAATGAGATAGGGTAGTTAAGCATGTCATACACTAGTAGAATTCTGTTTGAAAATGTTCGTTTTAAGAATGTTTCTAATTGTTTATTTTCGACTACATCAAGAAATTTTGCAAGAGCAGGATGGAAATTTTTTATTCAAATTAACAAATTTCTAAGGCCTTGTTCACACGAGTGTACTAAACTAAACTGTACACCGAAGGGCCATGTTTTTGCACATGGGCAGAAGTAGTTTGAGATTGAAGTGATGCTGTTAGAGACAGTCAGAGACTGTGGAAATGTTACATGAGACTGCTAGAGATCACAAATATTACATCCCTTTCCAAATTGATGCTCCCACTACCGACTGCTGGGGTCCAAGGGCCACACTGCACCCTGGGGCAGTAGGATAGGCACCCACCAGGACTTCTGCTTACCGACCAGCCGCCGCAGTTTTATGTGCCCAGAGCCGATGCGAGTGCCCAGCGGGCGCGATGACCGGCGGGCACCTGCGTTCGCTCGTGGCAGAGCGAGAACTGTGATCTGTGTGTGTAAACATTTTTTTTCCCTTATTTTGTAGACGCTATAACTTTTGCGCAAACCAATCAATATACCCTTATTGCTATTTTTTTTTTTTACCAACTTAATGTCGAAGAATACACATCAGCCTAAACTGAGGAAAAAATTTGTTTTTTTGAAAAAAAAATTTGGGATATTTATTATAGCAAAAACTAAAAGATATTGTGCTTCTTTTCAAAATTGTCGCTCTTCTTTTGTTTATAGCGCAAAAAATAAACGCAGAGGCGATCAAATTCCACGAAAAGAAAGCTCTATTTGTGGGAAAAAAATGACGTCAATTTTGTTTGGGTACAACGTCGCACGACCGCGCAATTGTCAGTTAAATCGAGGCAGTGCCGTCACACTGGTCATTGAGCAGCCAAATCTTCCGGGGCTGATCCATTGGATGGATTTTTTTTATATCCATCCAATGGATCATATTGGGGGTTTTAGATAGAGGGCTAAATTTGTATTTTTTTCTATGACCATGATATCTGACCTTGAGATAGATGAATAGAAAAATACAGACATTCAGCGTTTGCATTTTTTTTTTTTATTGGTAAACTGCAACATTTTATTGATTTTCATTTTTATTTATGCAGCTGTTTGAAAATGATTTTTTTTTTCTTTATTTAAAATCAACATTTATGGATTTTTCTTTTTTTCTGTGATTTAACTGTTATTCATTTTTAAGCCATGTAATTTATTTTTTTTTTTTTTTGTTTTTGTGCGTATTCTTCAGGTTAAATCTTTTTTTGACAAGTTGTCATTTTTAACAGTAATTTTAATTTTTTTTACATTATTTAAACGTCAAACTGATTTAAAGAAAATCATCTTTAAAATAATGGCTGGCGCCAAATTTTTGATGTTGATGCAACTTAAATGATTTTCCTTTAGAAAAATGATAGACAAATAGCACATTTTGTTCTTTAAAATTGAGCGAAGAAATCTTGAAAATTACAAAATTGCCTCGCTATTTGCAGTAAAAACGCAGCATGGATGTTTTATTAACATACCACACATTTGCATGAAAAGAAGCGTATTAGGCCACCTTACTAACCTTTAGAAAATATTATTTTACCAAAAGAGTTGTTGATACTTGGAATTGACTTTCAGCAAATCAGTCAACAGTAAGTGGATTAACCACTTTGTTTTTTTTTCTGCCATCACTATTCTGTGTTTCTTCTATAACCCATAAATGGCTGTCCCCTTCTAGCAATACCCAACAATATAATATACAGTGTAAATCCTTGAAATTTGTGCAAAATACACAAAAAGAAAACATGAATAGTCCAAATTGTAAAGTGTTACAAAAACTGAAGGACAAAGTGCAAAGATTACAAATACCATGCAAAAAGTATAAACATTGCATCAACAATTTCTATGTTAAAACCCAACTACAGTCTCTATTTTTTCTAATAAGGTCCCATAGACATAGTGATAAAAAGGTAGTTCTGTTGTTGTACTCACCTTCTCCCTGCAGTACTGCCTTTCCACCACTAGATGTCCTAAATCTGCTAGGTTGAATAATACCCATCGGTATTCAGCCCTGAAGACTGTGGACATGCTGTGAGTGCAGGGCACCATGGTGTTGCCCCCCGGATGAAGCATCATAATGGTGCCATATATTCACAGTAAAAATGCAGAGAGCGTCAGTGACGTCATCATGTCAGCAATGTTTTGCATCATTGAAGACCACCCAGTGTCTGCCTGGGAGGAGACAAAGAGCATCATGTTACTTCGGGACAAAAAAAGCAATTGTAAATGAAAAAATAGCATCAAATACACACCAGGAGGCTTCCAGGGGTGGTAGAGTGGCCACTGGGGGAAATTGTATCAACACTCCCATCACTAATTTGTTAATGGGTTGAATGATGCCCAGCGTCTCTCAGCACTGAAGACTGAGGACATGCTGTGAGTGCAGGGCCCCATGGTGTCGCCCCCTGTCTGAGGCATCATAATGGTTCCATGCATTCCATACTAAGGATGTGGAGATCAACAGTGATTACGTCACATCAGCACTGCTCTGCATCGTGGCAGACCGCCCAGTGCCTGGGAGGAGGCAAAGAAGACTACCCTGATTACTTTGGGCAAAAAAAGCAATTCTAAAAGAAAAAAAGCATAAAATAAACACCAGGATGTCTCCAGGGGAGGTACATTGGCCACTGGGCGTTGTTGTACACTCCTAGTACTAATTTGTTTCTTACTTTAAGGATGAACTATATAAATCATCCTCTAAACCCCAGATGCTCAACCTATCCCCCTTGTGTAGGCTTTGACCCCCCAGCAGTAATTAGTGGGAGGCATGGTTTGTGAAGAGGGCTGTTATGGCAGTCATGTGTCTCCAGTCTCTGCTTGTCTCCTACAACATGTATACCTCCCAACTTTTGTCAGATGGGAACGAGGGACATCTATTAGCAAAAGTATGTAGGCATAGGAGACACCCCCACTACAGCCCCTTAAAGGAAAATTATACAAAAAAAAATTATTGGGTAAACCCACAATTACTTTTTTTTTTATCACTACTATTCCTTTATACAGGATTCTGAAACTTACAAATGCAGCAATTTAGAAATTGGATGAAAGGTTTAGCACTGGGAAACAGTTTTTGAAAGCGAAACAGTGCATTTTATATTTAACTCTATAGATCAGACTAAAATATGGGACAAATGAGGAGGAAACGGGGACACAGGGACTTTGTTCCAAATCGGGGACAGTCCCTGGAAATCAGAGAGCTATACACACGTCTCCAGTCTCTAACCACACAGGTTACATCTCCATAGCGTCTGATAATCTCCTTTGATTAGATTCCCGTGTCAATCTTTTGTAGAATATCATATGCTGAATATTATATTTGGCCCCTTGTTAATGTAGGGAATGCTTTCGAGACCCCCCTATACATCATAAGTTGACCACCACCCTTTAAAAATATACCCTTGTGGTCAATGGTACACCAGGATCTGCTGCCTCCTAGCACAAAGCCATACATATAGAGCCATTTATCCAACTTGAAGTTAGTTGTTCCAGGCTTGTTGACCTTCATCGGTGCAAGTAAGAGACATGATGACCTCTGTAGATTATGTCATAGGGGGCAATGAGACCAGAACATTGTAGCTTTATATATTTTGTGGCACTGTCCTATTACGCACTGAGAAAAGAATGTTGCCTGCTTTTTTTTCTGTTGAGAAAGCCGGTCATAGCCATCACCAAGAGGTCAAACCAAACCAAATTGATATTTTAGTTACAGAGTAGATACTGTGAATCATCCACATGCTCTGGGCATCTTTCATGTTCCAGGTGCCTTCAGGTTTCTCTCCTTCTGCTTTATTCCCCATTGCTTTAAATTACAAATCCAACAGGGTTGGCTGCACAGATCCAGTATCCCCCTCTCCTATTGGTCTAAATCTTTTTTTTTTTTCTTTTTTTATCATTACGGTTCTGGTGCGGCGTGACTTTGAGGCATCTCAGAACACGTCTGACCTCTGCCTGAAGCTTTTAATCAGCGCTCCATCTTCCCAGCTGCTCACTGCCAGCATAATTCAAAGGCTCAATTCTGCATGTGATAGCCAAGTTCCTAAGATAATTCTGTTGTCCCTGACATTTGCAGGTATTCGGTGTAGCATTGCTTTCCAGTTACTCTGTTCTCCTCAGGGTACATTTTTTCATGGTGCTTCAAGAGTTTAATTGTAAGGCAAGGAAAGGTGTATAGAAGCCTATAGCTACTAGCTGGACACCAACTGTTTCCAGGAAGCTGAAAACTTGGGTGCTGTGGGTATGTTCTGTGCTCTGATTAAAGGGCCATTGAAAAAAAAAAAAAGTGAAGTCCTACACTTTGCAGACTTTGCTGCTATTGCTCACCATTTGTTTTGAAGTAGACCTTGCAGTAAAATGCATAATCAAATTGTCCGGGCATCCCCCCCCCCCCCCCCTTGTTAGTTCGAGTAAAACGTACCTATGAAAATAGTCTTATGCTTGCCATTCCTCCATCTTCAATATCTCAGTCTTCTTGAAAGATTTCAGGATAATGCAGGGCAGGTGAAATTTTGCAAAACTCCAGTCCATTGAAAGAACTCTCGCCAGATTTCAGCTGTTCTGTATTCCCAGGATCTAGTGTGGCCTCATCCTTGCCTAGGTGCTGTTGGTGAAAGATGCAGGTAGAAATGAGTATAAACCCTAACCTTTTTCTTTTTACAGATACAATTTGTAACTACTACTAGTAGTAGATTTGTGAAGTGGAATGGGACCCAGATAGTGCAAGTGGACCATGCATTTCACTGGTCCCATGATCATGTGCAACAGGTATTGGCCAGGACTATCTAACCTTCCTCATTGTTCAAAATTCATACTGGTTCATCTATTCTTAAAAAAAGCCTGTTCAGAGACAACAACAGGGCAGCCACTATTAACATCCATCTAAAATCTCTAGTTGCTTGGCTGTCTCGGTACCTTCATATGTATATCATTCAGAAAACGTACTGACTCAGAAAGTTCTTAGAAATCACTGACTCAGAAAGTTCTGAAGCCATTAAATCAGCATGATAGTCGGGGAACTAGCATTTCCAGAAGGTGAGGCCAACAGTGGAAGCTTACTTCGTCAGTTCAGGTTTCATTCCAATATATATTGCTGTGCTCTTCACTAAATTACTAACAGAGAAATTATTTACTTGTCCTCTGTATCTTTTGAACGTGTTGGTCTCTACTAACCCAGAATGTAGAGGTTTCATGGTTAAAATGTGTCATCGGTGTTTCTCAGCTTTGATCCTCAGTTCCTATCAAAAATGTGCGTGTGTGTATGTGTATATATGTATATGTATATATATATATATATATATATATATATATATATATATATATATAAAAATACACAGTAGGAATCAGAGGGCTCTGCTCGTTAGAGCTTACAATCTAAGAGATAAATGCCTTCTGCTCCTTTTATAAGTGACGGTGTAAGGCTATATGCACACACAGCCTCCTTTGACCACCGGCCAAGGGAAAATGCTAAATTGTGGTGTGATTTTGCAGCGGTTTGCATTTTCCGGGGGCCCGCGATCAAAATGTTTCTATCCTGAATGCGATTCTTCCCCCCGTTCAGGAGATGGTGGTTGAGAGAGGTTGAAGCTCCCCTAACAGCAACAGCTCCTAAACTCTGGTAAAAGCCTATGTGTACATTGACACATAGGCTTTTATGGAGTTGAGTTTAGGAGGTTTGGCAAAAAAACGCCTAAACCCAAGTTTAGGAGCTGTAGTGTACATGAAGCCTAGTGTGGTTTGAAAAAAATGTGAGTTATCAGTGACCTCCAAGGGCCAGTGTAGAGGAAATGAGTACTAAACTGATAGAACTAATAGATATCGTATGCTCCGTAAGCTGCCCATAGATGGATCAAATTCCATCCAGCTCTTGCTGAATTGGCTTAAATTTGTGCCATGGGTGGCCCTGCAAGCACCACTTGGCTTGACAAAAATCATTTTAAAAGTTGACTGAAGCCAGGTGAAAAATTATTGGCCAAAAAGTGACTGCGTCCTATCAATTTCAGCCACAGCACCCAAGTAGCTGTGACTGACCAAACACAATAGCCAGCAATGGAGAGCCCCCTATCCATGCTAGATATACAAGAAATTAGTTCCATCCTTATCAGCCTGTTGGAGGTTTGCTGTAATCCAAGCCTTATATAGGCAGCTTAAAGTGTTTTTAAAGTCAAGGCTTTTTTTTACCATAGTGCATAGGGTAAAAAAGCTTCCACTAGCTGCCCCCCACCTCTTAAATACTTACCTGAGTCTTCTTTCGATCCAGCACTGTATCCATCTGCAGCAGTGCTGATCTCTCTCTGCTCTGACAAACAACCAAGAGCAGCGGGAGCCATTGGCTCCTGCTTTCAGTTGAAGTCTTGAGGAGAGAGGCATGGCTGAGCTGCACTGTGTATATCTACAGATGCACACAGCCTGGCTTGGACGAGCTATGGGGGCACCTGTGTAGCACGCTTTCAAGCCGGGCAGTGTGCGTCTGTATTCATACAGTGTTGCTCTTCCATTTGCTATTGGAGCACTCAGAGAAGAGGAAGAGCATACAGTGCCAGCAGGGGACCCTAGAAGAGGAGGTAAGCCATTCTGTGCAATACCATTGCACACAGCAGGTAAGTATAAACCTCTTTTATTATTTTAGGAAAAAAATTGAGCCTTTAGTATCACTTTAAGAATCCCTTCTATGGTCCACTGTAGTTTTCTAATCAGATTGTTCTTTTTCTTACAGTCAATCTTGGGCGTGCAGTGTGAGGTCCAGAAGCAACTGAAGGCGTTTGTCACTTTGGAGAGGTTCGATCCTGTCTACAATTCACCCATTGCTGGTTGTCGCCCACAGAAGGAGAGCAAGAAATTTGGCACGTTTGGTTCCATCTTTGGAAAAGGCGTAAAGTTTGCAATGAAAGATGGCCGCGTCACCACCGACATCATCAGCGTCGCCAATGAAGACGGGAGACGAATTGCCGCCATCTTAAACAACGCCCAGTATTTGGAAAATTTACATTTCACCATAGACGGGGTTGACACTCATTACTTTGTCAAACAGGGTCCCTCCGAGAGCGACCTGAACATACTGGGACTCAAGGGTGGAAAGAGAACCTTGGAAAACGGGGTCAATGTAACCGTTTCACAAATCAATACAGTTCTTGGAACAAGGACCAAACGCTACACAGATGTACAGTTGCAATATGGCATCCTTAGTATCAATACCCGCTATGGGACCTCCTTGGATGAGGAGAAAGTCCGTGTGTTGGAACTAGCCCGTCAAAGGGCCATCTCGCAAGCCTGGCTCAAAGAGCAACAAAGACTTCGCGATGGGGAAGAAGGCCTGCGAGCGTGGACTGAGGGCGAAAAGCAGCAGTTATTAAGCACTGGGCGGGTGCAGGGCTACGATGGCTATTATGTCATATCCGTCGAGCAGTATCCCGAACTCTCGGACAGCGCTAACAACATCCATTTTATGAGACAGAGTGAGATGGGCAGAAGGTGACAAAGACAATAAATAAATAATTGACTTCTTGCCAAAGACAGCTGCTGTGGTGGCCGCCTTCCCGAACTGTGTTGAAATTACCCTTTTTTTTTTTTTTTTTTATGGTTTTTGGTTTTTTTTAAAGACAAAACATATTGGACCTTGACTGGTCACATGGTTGAACTCGAAACATTTCAATTTTTTTAGTTTGTTTTTTGTTTTGTTTGTTTTTTAAATTTGGCCTTCACACGTTTGAAAATGAGCAGATGGTATTTTGCTGATCGTGTGATCACAGTGAACTCGGCTGTCTCTTTTTCCCTCCCGGAGGATCCAAGTGAGGAGTGTTAAAACATAATGTCAACAGGTACTTTGAGGGAATTAAAAATATAATGGAGCAAGGGAAAAAAAAATACAGATATCTCTTGAAAATTTGAAACCGTTTCCTGACCGGAGGAAGGTCAACGCCTTTTTATTTTTTGAAGAGGAAGAAGAACTTCTGAAAATCAGAATAAAAAAAATAAAAAAACTATTCAGCTCTGTCTTTAAGAACTGAATTTTGCCTTGATTTTAACCAAAACGGTTCATATCATTTACTTTGTCTCATGATACAGTATGTGGGAGGAAGGCGTCTATGTCCCCTTGTCTTGGCTGTGTTAACATTTCAATTGCAATCGATAGTATTCCACCCTTCTCCCCCACCCCACCCCCTAACAGGTCTGGATGAGACATGAGATGGCTATGCTTTGTGTGTACTTTAATTTCGACTATGCCAGTACAGGCGCTGCAACCCGATATCACAATACTGTGTGCCTCTAGATTACAGCTGTATCTTCTCCATTTGGGACAAAAGTGTTTTGGGGGCTCCTGGTTGTAAAAGTAGCAGTGGGACCAACAAAATGAGTTCTTACTAGGTGTCGTTATCCCGTTATCTCTACACTCGGACCCTTTTTTTTTTTTTTTTGTATGCTCTTTTTTGTTAAAGAGCACCACACATAAGTGGAGGGAGCCATTTTTAAAATGGCAGCCTGGCGATTCATCTCCGTGTCCCTGTGATGTCACCCAGCCGAATCGGCAGGCTGTTCTCTTGTGAATATGGACAGACAAAAATGGCCGCACCACTGTTGTGCCCGCTTTGTGAGATTGTGTTATATTTTGCTGAAACAGGTTCTTTGCCTTCTCAAGTGAGTTGGAAACTGGTGACAAAGTGTGACAGTGATATCCTGTGTACATTCTACATCTCAGATGTCCAGCTTGTCCTTTTCAGCTGTTAGATAGAGCTGGCTGGGGGGGGGGGGGGGGGGTTTGGGGTTACTACCAACAGCTGTGAAGTCAAAGATGGACGGGTTATGGTTACTGGTTGCGTCAGACTCCGCTATAACTAAATAGCTTGAAGGCCACAAGTGGCATGCCTTATATTGAAGGGTTGGTTTACGTGGTTTAGTTCTTGGTGGCCTAAAACATTCACTGGATCTTCAACATCTCTTGAGAATATCATCTGCCTGGTAGCCATGAAAGTTAGCACTTTTTTTACTATTATGGAGGCATGCAAAGTAATCTCAGTTGTATTCTCCGTAATGTAACCTGAAACTCTAATTCAGTTGCAAGAGGGATCCCTTTCCCCCATCCACAATTTTTTTTTGGTTGGGGTCTCAACATGTTATAACATAAAGGGGCCACCTAGCTCCCACAACCAATATAACTGTAGGACCTCCTTATTACATACATTACTTAGCCCCTACCGCTCACAACCTCACTATTACTTGAAAGACTGGAGTCCAGCCAGTGAAAACTGGTGTATTTAAAGCAGGGCCGGGACAAGGGGTAGGCAGAAAGGGCGTCTGCCCTGGATACAGATTGTATTGTAGGGATGGGGCAAGTTCCTTCTACTATAAGGCTGACAGGAGTAGAGACAGCGGAATCACTACTTCTGTCAGCCTAGTGCTGGAAGCAGCAAGGAGAGGAGGAGAGAGCTGGGAGGAGGTGCAGGCTTTGCTCTTTTTCCCCCTCTTGCTCGTAAGCTCGCACATAATGAAGGGGGAGGGGCGCAATTCGGCACCTTTGCCCTGGGCGCTGGATGATCTTGTCCCATCACTGATTTAAAGTGTAACAATAATCTTCACCTCGAAACTGGAAGGATTTTAGCTAAATTATTTCCATAGTCCCACCTGCCGCTTCTTCTTCTCTTTAGAGGGACACATGGATTCCAGTCACTTCCTGCTTGCTGAGTGGGAGTGTCTTCCTGTTCTAGTCACATGATCACTCCCAGCATTATCATTGGAGGCAAATCACTGAGAAAAGCAGCAAGCCAATCACATGAGCAGAAAATGTTTCTAGAGGAGTTCCCTACCCAAACTGTGTACAAAAATACCCTTTTTTTTGGTATAGTTGCCTTGGTGACAAGAAACCCCTATTTTAAACTGTAACATGTTTTTTAGAATCAAAGAAAAATAAATGCAGATTTTATCAGGTCCTTTTTTATTACGATTTTATTAAAAAAAAAAAAGGGATTGTTTTAAAAGACAGTGATTAATTCTTTGTTGAAAGTCACCTTCACTGCTTTATACATTTGCCTCTTCGTGTCTTCTCCACTTAATTTGGAACGGTCAGGTAAAATCTCTACCCGTAAGTCAAGTGGTGGTAACCTTGAGCAGTATTTATGGCCTATAGGCCTTGAGTAGATTGGCATTGCTTGAGTTTTATGTGCGTTCAAAGCCCACATCAAATTCAGTTCAGTAGATTCCTATTTAACACAATGGTGCAGTATGGATGACCATTCTGAGACTGCATTTGACCTGCTTTGGATGCAGCAGGTCCTATTAAGATGCTTTTACATTGCAGGCAATACAGGTTAACTACAGCGTGTATTTTACATTTTGAACCCTTGCGGTCAATTTATAAAGCATTTGCTACGTGATCCGTACAACAAATTTTTGCTTGGACGGTCGCCTGTCTGTTTTTAACAGCATTCAGCAATCATTTTTTTACGTGCATTCACACTAATGGCCGATCGTTATTGAGGAGGATTTACCCATCAGGGATTCCAAATGCAACATTCACCATTCACATTTAGCCTCCATTCACACTAGAGTTATCTATGTTTCCCTACCACTGACTATTCTCAACACACAGAATCCCAATCTTTTCAATTGCCCCTGTTCACATTTGTAGGCTCAAAAAAAGTAGATAAAGTAGATGAGTTTTTTTTTTTTTTTTAATTTAGAATACATACGGGTGTTTTTGGTCATAGACTTCCGTGGGAGTGCCTATGTACGCATTTTTACACCTGAATAATTCTGCTCCTCCTATTGCACTGCTCTCCTTCCCCTGCCTAGCCCAGAAAATAAACACCCAAAGCTTTATATACTTTCAAAAATGCCTGAAAAAACACTTCACAATCACCAGTGATACACTCTGTAGCATATGCAGGCCTAAAATCAAACTAGATTTGCCCCATCAGCATCAGCGTGCAACATAATAGATTCCAATTTCAAGCAAGATTTGCCCCATCAGCGTGCAACATAATAGATGCCAATTACAAGCAAGATTTGCCCCATCAGCTTGCAACATAATAGATTCCAATTACAAACAAGATTTGCCTGTACATCAGCATACAACATAAGAGTTTTCAATTAGAAACAAAATTCCCCCGTTACATGTCAATGCAAGCAGGATTCACTTATTAATACCGGTCATAACAGAGATTGCAAAAAAGATTTTAAGTCAAGCGAGATTCGCACATTCGCCAAATGACTTTCCGGTAGTTTTTAGGTGAGATCAGACAACATCATGTTTTGTAGGCACAGCTTAGAGATCCTAAATGTCACTGGCTCTGCCAAATGGTGTTGGCCCCGGGACTATGTAGGCACTATCAGATGGGAAGTCAATCACCCACAGCTCCTGAAACCCATAGCAACCTCCGTAGAAACCTTATTGGGGAATGGCTGCTCAAGGGTGCCACTTGAGTGACAGCCCTGAGTATGCTGGGGCTGCTGACATCACATTCAAGATGGTGACACCCAGCCTCGGGGATTTTGGAAGGCTACACAAGGAAAGCTTTTATATAATGCACAAAAAATATGGTGACTGGACATATAATCTTGTGGCAGTGGTTGTCAACCACCGGTCTGTGGACTAATACTGGGCTGCCCTCCTCCCAGGCCTTCAGCTAGCTGCAGATTCCCTAAACTTCCACAGAGACTCCCAGCAACTATAGTGCCACCCAACCTCTCATAGTGGCCTTCCAAGCCCCCTCAACCTCCCACAGTGCCCCCAGGCCCTCTGGGGGATCTTAGTCCCCGCCGTGCCCTCAAGCTGCAGATCCTCCATAGTTCCCTGACTTCCGGCGGTGTCCCACAGTGCCCCCCGGTGCCTGCGGTTTGCTCCAGTCTTTCACTGTGCCTCTGGAAACCCCCCAGCCTCCTGGAGAGATCCACAGCCCCCTACAGTAACCCCATCCTCCACAGTAGCCCCCCAGCTTACTCCAGAAACCTCATCTACTCTACAGGGCCACCGACTCTGCTGCACATCAGCCGAAGGCATTCCACTTAGCGCAGTGGTCATCAACCCTGTCCTCAGGACCCACTAACAGGCCAGGTTTTATGTATTACCTTGGGGAGATGGAAACTAGAATACTGAAATCACTGAGCAGCAAATGATATCACCTGTGATGTATTTCAGTTATCTTGCAAACCTGGCCTGTTAGTGGGCCCTGAGGACAGGGTTGATGACCACTGACTTAGCGAATACTCTGAAATTGATAGCTGAATTCTGTAAAACACAGATGGACGAATGTTCTGAAAATTCAGATTGCACAGCAAATCTTTAATAAATAGCCCCCTATGTTTTAAGAAGTGTTGCATTCAAATGCAAATGACAGCATTCAACTCCAGTCTACATAAGTTGCTTACAAACGTGCAAATGTACTATTCTTAAACTTTCACAGCTTTATAAATGTCTTCATTCTTGATAAAACTTTCATCAATTTATAGTGTTTTATCTTGCAATGTAGCTGTTCAGACTATTATGTTATATAAACAGCCATTGTAGATTGGAGGAGCCATTGTAGACTGGAGGAACCTTGACTTTTATCGGGATCCTTGGTGTTCCGGTGTACTGTTCCCCGTCATTAATGGTAATGCCTTCATCCTCAACTTCCTAAAACTTGAATTTCTTTGAAGTTTATTAAGAGCTCCTTTACCTAAACCAACTTGTGTTTTTAGTTTTGTTTTGTTTTCCCTGGTTCCATAACTACTTCCTCCCTCTTTAAACCCACGGCTTTGATTAATTTATTTGAACCGAGGCCAGAAGACTACTGTAGAGGCTGCTAACAGGACGCCCTCCCGGTCTTTGATTCCTAGAGGCTGATTTTTAGATAAGAGAGCATCTGATGTGGCTGCGGAATGAGCAGCTGGATTCAGTTACACGCGGAGTCTGAGCTTCCTGTAACCAAAGTCCAATATCTCCATCCAGTGATGTCTGTGTAGATAGAAGCGAGAGACAGTTATTTCTTACTGGTTATTCTGTGTCTTGGAAAAAAAAAAAAATCTAGAGATGCTATTTTGTAACAAAAATAAAATGAACAAAAAAAAATAGTAATGAGAAAATAAAAATAATTTAATTTAAAAAAAAATTGCTGTTTTTTTTTTTTTTTTTTTTTTACTAAAGTAAATATATATATTATATATATATATATAAATATGTGTGTGTGTGTGTGTGTAAATACACAATACTGTTTGAAAGTTTGGGAACGCCTACATTTTTTCATTTAAATTTAAACAGTTTAGGTCCATTAAATTACCTGAAATGGTGCAAAGGTCAGTGGTACATTTCGTGTGTATATACTGTATGTAATATATTGCAGCTTTCCAGTCCTTGGGTGTGATGGCTGCATTTGTTTTATTTTTTCCCCTTTGTTTTCAATTGAAAATCCTGCAAATAATATATTTTATATCCCAGATTAGACTTCAAATATGTCTGCCCTTTTTTACTTCCATTACATGGGAGATTAGTAGTTTATATGGGGGATAGGGAGATTAGTCGTTTATATGGGGGATAGGGAGATTAGTCGTTTATATGGGGGATAGGGAGATTAGTAATTTACAGAAGAAGCATAAGATTGTTATTGCTTTCAGTTCATCTCACGGGAAGTGTTAAGGACACTGCATTTCTGGCAGGATCAGCAGGTATTCTCTGTACTTGCTAAAAAAAATGTTCTTAGCCTGAAAAAAGAAAGCGAATGCAGCTACTGAGGACTATTAAGCTGCAATATATTACATTTTTGTTCTTAGGTTTAGTTCTCTTTAAAGCCCTAAAGTGGTTGTAAACCTCAGAAATGAAATATGAATGAAACATATCCCTCTATAGTGTGTACTTATCTCACTTAGGAGCACAGAGGGGTTGCTTTATTAAAGGCAAATGGACTGTGCACTCTGCAAGTGCAGTTGCTCCAGAGTTTAGTAAATTAGGTAAAGGTTCATTTTGCAAAGAATACCCAAATCACATGCAAGGAAAACCAAAAAACAAAACAGCATCTTTGCTTGCACGTGATTGGATGATGGAAGTCGATAGAGCTTCTGCTCATTTACTAAGCCCTGGAGCAACTGCACTTGCAGATTGCACAGTCTCCTTGCCTTTAGTAAATCCACCCCTAAGTGTCATTTCTGTCTGCTGCTTTGTTCCTCTGCTATTAGCATGAGTCACTTCTAACAAGTTTTCCTGACACCAAGAGCAAATAGGTGTCAGAGGAGGGAGCTCCAGCTGATTGGCAGCCATAGCTCTGTTCCTCCCCTCCACTTCCCTCCCTTCCCCTTTCTTCCCTCCCTTCCCCTTTCTTCCCTCCCTTCCCCTTCCCTCCATTCCCCTTCCCTCCCCTCCCCTTCTATCCCCTCCCATCCCTTCACTCCCCTTCCCTCCTCTCCTCTCCCCGTCCCTTCCATCCCCTCCCCTTTCCCCTCCCCTTCCCTTCCCTTCCCTCCCCTCCCCTCCCCTTCTATCCCCTCCCATCCCTTCACTCCCCTTCTCTCCTCTCCCCGTCCCTTCCATCCCCTCCCCTTTCCCCCCCCCTTCCCTTCCCTTCCCTTCCATCCCCTCCCCTTTCCCCTCCCTTCCCTTCACTCCCCTTCCCTTCACTCCCCTTCCCTTCACTCCCCTTCCCTCCCCTCCCTTCACTCCCCTTCCCTCCCCTCCCATCCAGTGCCCTCCAATCAGCTCTCTGAGCTCCCCTCACTGAGCTCTACAGTGGGTAATTTTAGCTCTCTAATTTTTTGACAGCTCAGACACCCTTTAAAAATTCTGCATTTTGAATGACTGTAGAGAAGAGAAGACTGCAGATAAACAGGTGCAACTTCTATAGGAGGATTTGTTTCACCTCTGTGTATCACCGGAGGCTAATCACTTCACTGAGTGCATGTAAGGGTTTACATCCACTTTAAAAGTTGATGCAAACAACTCCTACATGGGTCCAAATTTTGTTGATAACTTCTGAAGATCTGCTTGTATATTAGCAGCGTTGGCACAAACTGTTACTACACCCTCTAAAGTAGGGGTGTCCAACATGCGGCCCAAGACGGCTATGAATGCGGCCCAGCACAAAATCGTAAACTTAGTTAAAAATTGTTGATTTATTTTTTAACATTTTTTTTTTTTTTGTAAAAAAAGCTTTACAATTAGCGAACACATAAGGCTGAAGAAAAACATTGAAAGTGTCTCTTTACTGGACTTTTATACGTTTTATTTTCCCAAAGAAATATCTCCCACTCTTCACAATCACGCCTTATTCGTGTCATCAGTTTTGGGAAGCAACTATAATGGTGAGCTACCATTTTGGATAAAGCACACGAAAGGCAAAAAAAAAAAAAGAGGATGAAGCACGCGAAGGGCAAAAAAAAAGAGGCTGAAGCACACGAAGGGCAAAATTAGAACCAAAAGATCTGATGAGCCCCTTGAGGATTCATTGAGAATTGCTACTACATCCAATCCAACCAACCAGCTATTGATGCATTAGTTTATCTTATCACAAACAGGCTCAAATATCGCACTAGTTTTATGTTGTCCTCTTTTACTTTTATAATAAAAAATATTACAAAAAAATGCTTTTATTACTTAGAAAGGTACATTATCTCTATCAGTGATTTTTAACTTGTGATCTCCCTGACTTTTTCTGCTCATTATCTATCCTTAGTGTTGGTGTATTTTATGTGTGTCCCCAGACAGTTCCTCTTCTTCCAATGTGGCCCCAGAAGGTCAAATAGTTGGACACCCGTGATCTAAAGCATTTTTTGGACAATATTGTACTGCAGTAAATACTATGGCAAGAAAGAGAGCGTTTTTAAATCAGGGGTGCTCAGCCTTTTGTAGAGTGAAGGCCACTTAAAGTGGTTTTAAACCCCAAAAAAATAAAATAAACCTGCAAGATAAAGGCATAATGAGCTAGTATGCATAGCATACTAGCTTATTATGTATTCTCTTAGATCGAAGCTCCCCGCAGCGGTCTTCGTTCACCGCTCCGGCCGGTGACATCGCTCACGGAGTTACTCCCGGGTTTAGTGGGTTTCGGCGCTGTGATTGGCCAGAACCACGATGACGTCACTCCAGCGTGTGTGTGCGGGAGCCGCCGGTAACGGCACGTACATGCCATTGCTTCAGTTTGCTTCAGTGCGCATGGGCAAATGAAGTTGGCACATGCAAATACAGGAGATATCCAGGGTAACTATGGATAAGCCTTATTATAGGCTTACCTGTAGCAAAAAGTGTGTTGTAAGGGTTTACAACCACTTTAAGTGATTTGATAACCGGTCACGGGGCACAATGGAATGAAATGGTTCAGAATTTCATTTTTTTATTTTATTTTGAATATTTCATCCTGCGGCCGTTGATTGCCGGTGGGAGGGAGAGGAGGAGAAGCCAGCTTTGTGCGGTTGCAAGAGGAAAATGGAGAGGACTGGCTCTTGTATATACCGCCCCTCTTGTCCAAGTGTAAAACAGAGGGGGGTGGCATGGGCCCCCTGGAGCATGAGTTGGGGTCGCCATTAACGCTACACCGGTGGTTGGTTTGTGTGGTAAAAACACGTCTCAACTATGGGGCTTTACGGCTCCCCTCAAACTGCAAATGTTAACGAGCCCTCTAATAAGGCTGCTTTCACATTGATGTGCTGCGCTTTATCCGAGTGTGGTTCACTTTCTGAAAGTGCACCAAAACTCCAGAATGGCAGATAGGAGAAGTCTATGACAAAACACAGCTAACCCGCAGGTGCACTGCGCTGCGTCCGTGGATTAGTGTGAAAGCAGCCTAATAGTTGTTAACCCTTTTATAGGTGCTAATATGCCCATTGCAAAAGTGCAATGTATGTGATTTTAATACACTGACCTTTTCCTCTTCCAGCTTCTGCTGGCATTGCTCTCCAGGCTGCTAGAAAGGTCCCAGGGGAAGTGCACTTGGTATCACTCCAACTGGGACAGGAGCAGGCGCTACAGAGGAGGCTCGATGCTCTGGGATGGCAGGTCGGCAAACGCAGATCGTGATCAACGGGTTGCCGACTTCAGGCAAGCGCTTCCCTGGTTTGAGGTTGAGGGCCACATCAGAGGGCTCTATGGGCCACAGGTTGAGCACCCCTGTTTTAAAGGAAGACAGACAAACCATTATAGGATAAAAAAAAACAAAGGGTGCTTCTGGATAGCGACATCTGTCCAGAGAAGGTGTCCCCAAACAGGGCAGGTATGAATCTGGCTGATGGTCGTCTGATTAGAACACTAAGGCAGCACTTCAAGATGAAAACAATGACTAAAGAAACAAAGGGAAGAGGCCTCTAAGTGCAGAACAACTTACACTTACTAAAAGGTTGTGATGAAAAGACTCATCACATAGAGGAGTCCAGCAATGGTTGGTAGTCCTGGGATGGTCAGGTCCACAGCCAGGTGTTGTTTATCCCAGCCGTCCAGCAGAGGGAAGCCAGGTGACAGGAGACCAGTGAGGAAGCTGCCGTGCTGTTGTAAACCAGCAAAGAACGCTGCACTCACCATTGTAGACCTTAAGTGTCTTTCTTCACGTCTTTACATTGTGGTAACATGCTGTGCATTGTACTGCATGTAGGTTCTTATTCACACAGGGGTACCAGACAGTCCGTACACTCGTGCAAAGGGGTTGTCTTCACTCTTGTTGGATGCACAGGTGTACCATGCAGAGTTGTGCAGGCAGCCTATTCAAATCAATGACCGGTGACCTGCTGCACCGTCCTGTACCTATCTCCACGCACATCCCAGCATGCACATCTATGCGAGTCTGATGCACAGATACAGTTTTCTACACCATAAAAAGGCCCCAACAGAATCTGAAGACCATTTCGAAGAGTCAACGGTGTTTTGCTGATATGTCTAGGATTTCATTTTTCCCTACAGCGGTGGCCAAAAGTTTGGAGAATGACACCAATCTTAAAGTGTTTGTTAACCTTAAAAAAAATGGATCCTGTTCCCTTAAAGAATATTATACAGCACAGTGCTTGTGCTGTGTAATTTAGCCCCCTGTAACACCTGAAATACCTGGCTGATCCTGCCTGGCTATGCCCTCCCCTATGTAAACTGACCACGGTTTATCATGGCTGCTGAGCCCTGACACCGTGGTCAGTTTATGTGCTTCCGTCATCCGCAGCTCTCCTCTCCTGTGTCTCTGTCCTCCTCTTCCCTCCCCTCCCTGACTTTCTGCTCTCACTAGCGCCGCTCTGCTCCTCTCCCTGCTGCTACATAACTATCTGATTTTTATATCATCCCCATTGTTAGATAAAAACCTGTAATCTAGCGCCTGTGCTTTATTTAAAAAAAAAAAAAAGCTGATTTCTAACTGTTTTAACAGTGTCTTCTGGTGATCACGTGATTCCTGGCTCTCTCCTTTCTGCCTCCCCTGCTGACGTCAGCAGGGGAATCTCAGCCCCGCCTGCTGGAGCTATCAGACAGGGAGAGGAGAGAGCCGGGAGACGCTGTTAATATAAGTAGAAGTCTGCTTTTTTTTTTTAAATAAAGCACAGACACTAGGATACGGGTTTTTATCTAACAATGGGGATGATATAAAGATCACATAGTGGCTTAACAACCACTTTATTTTCACATAGTCTGCTGATTCAGTGTTTTTAGATATTTTTGTCAGATATTACTATGGAATGCTGAAGTATAATTTACAAGTATTTCATAAGTGTCGAAGGCTTTTTATGACAATTACATTAAGTTTATACAAAGAGTCAATATTTGCAGTGTTGACCCTTCTTTTTCAAGACCTCTGCAGTTCGCCCTGGCATGCTGTCAATCAACTTCTGCCTGGAGTTTGTCAGAATTTGTGGGATGTTTTTTTTTTTTGTTCACCCGCCTCTTGAGTGTTGGCCAAAAGTTCTCAATGGGGATTAAGGTCTTGAGAGTTTCCTGGCCAAGGACCCAAAATGTAAATGTTTTATTCCCCAAGCCGCTTAGTTATCGCTTTTGCCTTATGGCAAGGTGCTCCATCATGCTGGAAAAGGCATTGTTCCTCACCAAACTGTTCTTGAATGGTTGGGAGAAGTTGCTCTCAGAGGATGTTTTTGTACCATTCTTTATTCATGGCTGTGTTCTTAGGCAAAATTGTGAGTGAGCCCATTACCTTGGCTGAGAAGTAACTCCACACATGAATGGTCTCAGGATGCTTTACTGTTGGCACGACACAGGACTGATGGTAGTGCTCACCTTTTCTTCTCTGGACAAGGTTTTTTCCGGATGCCGCAAACAATCGGAAAAGGGCTTTATCAGAGAAAATTACTTTACCCCAATACTCAGCAGTCCAATCCCTGAACCTTTTGAAAAATATCAGTCTGTCCCTGATGTTTTTCCTGGAGAGAAGTGACTTCTTTGCTGCCCTTCTTGACACCAGGCCATCCTCCAAAAGTCTTTTCCTCACTGTGCATGCCGATGTACTCACAGCTGCCTGCTGCCATTCCTGAGCAAGTTCTGCACTGGTGGTGCCCCGATCCCACAGCTGAGTCAACTGTAGAAGAAGGTCCTGGTGCTTGCTGGACTCTCTTGGGTGTCCAGAAGCCTTCTTCACAGATGCAGAGGAAATGTTATTTTTATGAGATAACTTCATTTTCATGGCAAAGAGGTACTTTGCAATTAATTGCAATTCATCTGATGACTCTTCATAACATTCTGGAGTATATGCAAATTGCCATCATAAAAACGAAGGCAGCAGACTGTGTGCAAATGCATATTTGTTTCATTCTCAACTTTTGGCCATGTCTGTACAATTGTTTAATTCTTCAATGCCTTCATTTTAAAAGCATGTGACATTAAGGCCCCGTTCACATCTGGGTGTAGCGGAAACACGGGCAGAAACGCACATTTCTGCCTGCACTTCCGCATGCGCGAGAAAAAAAAGCACAACACTTGTGTTGCTATTATTATTGACATCCCCCCCCCCCCCCGAATGCGAGTAGCAGTCTCGCGTCTTGTGGCGTGGTTTCCGTGCGAAAAAAAAACACACTTGGCTTAGTGTCAAAATTTGGTACATGAGCTTCTTTGGTGCATCTTTGGAGCAGAGGGAGGCTCATTCTAGTGAAAGGTTGCGCTACAAAAAACATGCAGAGCATCGCTCAGTTAACAGGACCTTAAGGATGTGTATTTAGGGTGTAACATGTTACTTTGGAGCATCCCCCCACAAGAATAAAAGAGCAGGTTTATTGGTGATGCCTCACCCCTTATTCTGGAACTATATGGCCATCAGTAGGGGCTTGAGCCTAGGTTGTCCTTTTGTTTGTACCTAGGTTCCTATTCCTGCGGGTGGCACTATAACCCTATAAAGGTAAACCCTATAACTTTAAAGAGCTAAAGATCTTTTAGTTAATGCAGAAAAAGGTAGTTTATGGTGAGTACTAAAATCCCATTTTTTAGGGCCAATTTACTTCTTTGTTTTTATGTTAATGCAGGTTGGGATGTGACCCCCGTTTTTTTTTTTTTTGTTCCAAAGCAGCTATTGTGTGTTGCTTAGTGCAGGGGTCACCAATCTTTTCAGTATGCGGGCCACACTGTATATTGTAAATGTACATTTTACTGTATAATAATCTTGGGCCAAAAATCATTTTTATAAATTAATGATTAAAATTTAAATGAATGAACAAACACTCCAAGAAGTAATGTCTCATCAGACGTTCCTTTCACATCAGAAACCCCACCTTACATCAGAGTTCCCCCTTTCATATCAGAAACCCTACCCCCCCCCCCCCCCCTCCCACATCAGAATTCCACTTTCTCATCGGAAGCTCCCCTATTACATTCGTTTTAGAAGCTATCCTTTTACACCAGAGTCCCCCCCCTTTCACATTAGAAGTTCCTCTATTACATTACAATCCCCCTCCCTTTCATATAAGAAGTTCCCCTATTACATCAGAGCCCCTCTTTCACATCAGAAGCTCCCCTATTACATCAGAGTCCCCCCTTTCACATCTGAAGATCCTCTATTTAGAGCTGGGCGATTTTCTCCAAAAAAAAAAAAAAATCTGCGTTTTTTTTTTTAATTTAAAAACTCGATTCACGATTCTAATCGAGTTTCTTTTTTTGTTTTGTGTTTTTATGGACACCACGCCGGTCCTGAGGAGCTGCGGGCAGGAGTTTTTAGGCGAGGACGCGGCTTCAGCCTAGTCCACGGCATCCGGCCTCGCGGACTGGGCCGAAGCCGCGGCCTCGCCTAAAGACTCCTGCCTGCAGCTCCTCAGGACCGGCTCGGTGTCAGCGCTGGTCCTGGTGAAAAAAAAAAAAATCGATTTGCTGAAAATTTGAATCGATTTGACCTCTCAACTCGATTCAAGATTCAAATCGATTTTTTTTCCCAGCCCTACCTCTATTACATCACAGCCCCCCCTCCCTTATATCAGAAGCTCCCCTATTACATCAGAGCCGCTCTTTCACATCAGAAGCTCCCCTATTACATCAGAGCCCCTCTTTCACATCAGAAGCTCCTCTATTACATCGGAGTCCCTCCTTTCACATGAAAAGCTTCCCTATTACATCACAGTCCCAACTTTCAAATCAGAAGCTCCCCTATTATATTAGAGCCCCCCCTTCACATCAAAAGCTCCCCTATTATATTAGACCCCCCCCCTTTCATATCAGAAGCTCCCCTATTTCATCAGAGAACCCCCTGTTCACATTAGAAGTAGTTCTATTACATCACAGTCCCCCCTTACATATCAGAAGCCCTTCTTTTACATCAGTAGCTCCCCTATTACATCAGAGGCCCCCCTTTCACATCAGAAGCTCCCCTATTACATCAGTGAACCCCCTTTTCACATTAGAAGTTCTTCTATTACATCACAGTCCCCCCCTTACATATCAGAAGCCCCCCTTTCACATCAGAAGCTCCCCTATTACATCAGAGCCCCTCTTCCACATGTGAAGATCCCCTATTACATCAGAGCTTCTCTTTCACAGCTTAAGATCCTCTATTACATCAAAGTCCCCCCCCCCCCTCTTTTATATCAGAAGCTCCGCTATTACATCAGAGCCCCTCTCTCACATCAGAAGCTCCTCTATTACATCAGAGTCCCCCCTTTCACATCAGAAGCTTCCCTATTACATCATAGTCCCCAATTTCATATCAGAAGATCCTGTATTACATCAGAGCCCCTCTTTCACATCAGAAGCTCCCCTATTACATCGGAGTCCCCCATTTCACATCAGAACACCACTTTCACATCAGAAGCCCCCCTCATATGATCACCGCTGCTGCGGGCCAGGTAAAATCATCTAGAGGGCCAGACGTGGCCTGTGGCCCATATTTAGGAGACCCCTGCCTTGGTGCATCGGTGTGCCATTCATAATCAATGGCTCCACTATGCAGTAACCTATGTTATGTGCGTCACCACGACACATTAGTGTAAATGGGCTCTAAAACGTACAGAAAACCACGGTCCGAAATGATGAATAAAATCTCCTGCAGGCAGGAAGCGGCACACACAGTCTCAGCCGTAATCTGTTTTTAAGTCAATTTCACAAGGCCGCTATATAACGCAAGCTATTTATCCACCTGTATTAGGGAAGTAATCCCCTCATCCAGTGCATTACCGATACTGTAATAAGCATAAATCAAAAATTGAGAGGAGAAAACTAATAAAGTAGCCTTTGAGCCGTGACTTGTAAATGTCAGAATGATAGATGACAGCGCCGTTCATTATGCAGAGTCGGTGCACTTAACATGAAATTTTAGAATCCGACTTTATGTTTGACACAAAACACCTCCCCGCCCTTCTGTAGGCAGATGTCTGGCCTGTTTTACCCAATATGTAATTGAAACCAAGGCTTAAAGCGCCAGTTATCCATGTACTACCATGGCTGCCATGTTGTGTTGAGGTCTGACTTTAATTCTATTTGCTGAGCATCCACAGGATTCTGATGGAAGATATAAAATGGGGCCCCTCTATATACAGTATTCATATATTCAGGTTGAAAAAAGTCCATCTAGTTCAACCAAATGAAATAAAGAAGTTGAATAAATAAATAGAAAACCTCCATATACAGAATCCTATACTCACAGTTGACCCACAGTAAGGGGTCTCCAAACTTTTTAGCACGAGGGCCACATTGTATATTTTACAAATATCGGTGGGCCGAAAAAAAATCAGTTTTATAACTTAACAAATCAAATTTAAATGAATGAATTTGTTTTACTTGGATTTTTCTTTTTTTTATTGTAATCGGCATTATCTGATTTAGAACAACAGAACAAAATGTAAGCCAATCAGCATGTTTCTTTACATCAGAGCCCCCATCGGTGTCTTTTTTTTACATCAGAGCCCCCATCAGTGTCCCCATTAGTGTCCCCGCTTACATCTGAGCCCCCATCAGTGTCCCCTCTTACACCAGAGCCCCCATCAGTGCCGTCCTTTAAATCAGGGTACCCATCATTGTCCCTTCTTAGATCACAGCCCCCATCAGTGTCTTTTTTTTTTTTTTCATCAGAGCCCCCATCAGTGTCCCCTCTTACATCAGAGCCCCCATCAGTGTCCTTCTTTAAATTAGGGTACTCATCAGTGTCTCTTCTTACATCAGAGCCCCCGGCAGTGTCCACTGTTACATCAGAGCTCCCATCAGTGTCTTTCTTTACATCAGGGTACCCATCAGTTCCCCTCTTACATCAGAGTCCCCATCAGTGTTCCCTCTTACATCAGAGCTCCCATCGGTGCCCCCTCTTACATCAGAGCCCCCATTAGTGTCTCTTCTTACATCAGAGCCCCCGTCAGTGTCTTTCTTTACATCAGTGGCCCGTATGTGGCCCCCTCTTACATCAGAGCCCCCATCAGTGTCGTCCTTTAAATCAGGGTACCCATCAGTGTCCCTTCTTACATCACAGCCGCCATCAGTGTATTTCTTTACTTCAGGGCACCCATCAGAATCCCCTCTTACATCAGGGCCCCCATCAGTGTCTTTCTTTACATCAGGGTACCCATTAGTTTCCCCTCTTACATCAGTACCCCCTCTTACATCAGAGCCCCCATCAGTATCCCCTCTTACATCAGAGCCCCCATCAGTGTCTTTCTTTACATCAGGGTACCCATCAGTTTCCCCTCTTACATCAGAGCCCCCATCAGTGTTCCCTCTTACATCAGAGCCCCCATCAGTGTCCCCTCTTACATCAGAGCTCCCATCAGTGTCTTTCTTTACATCAGAGCCCCCATCAGTGTTCCCTCTTACATCAGAGCCCCCATCAGTGTCTCCTCTTACATCAGAGCCCCTATCAGTGTCTCCTCTTACATCAGAGCCCCCATCAGTGTTCCCTCTTACATCAGAGCCCTCATCAGTGTCCCCTCTTACATCAGAGCTCCCATCAGTGCCCCCTCTTACATCAGAGCTCCCATCGGTGCCCCCTCTTACATCAGAGCCCCCATCGGTGTCCCCTCTTACATCAGAGCCCCCATCAGTGTCCCCTCTTACATCAGAGCCCCCATCAGTGTTCCCTCTTACATCAGAGCCCTCATCAGTGTCCCCTCTTACATCAGAGCCCTCATCAGTGTCCCCTCTTACATCAGAGCTCCCATCAGTGTCCCCTCTTACATCAGAGCTCCCATCAGTGTCCCCTCTTACATCAGAGCTCCCATCAGTGTCTTTCTTTACATCAGGGTACCCATCAGTTTCCCCTCTTACATCAGAGCCCCCATCAGTGTCCCCTCTTACATCAGAGCTCCCATCAGTGTCTTTCTTTACATCAGGGTACCCATCAGTTTCCCCTCTTACATCAGAGCCCCCATCAGTGTCCCCTCTTACATCAGAGCTCCCATCAGTGTCTTTCTTTACATCAGGGTACCCATCAGTTTCCCCTCTTACATCAGAGCTCCCATCAGTGTCTTTCTTTACATCAGGGTACCCATCAGTTTCCCCTCTTACATCAGAGCCCCCATCAGTGTCCCCTCTTACATCAGAGCTCCCATCAGTGTCTTTCTTTACATCAGGGTACCCATCAGTTTCCCCTCTTACATCAGAGCTCCCATCAGTGCCCCCTCTTACATCAGAGCTCCCATCGGTGCCCCCTCTTACATCAGAGCCCCCATCAGTGTCCCCTCTTACATCAGAGCCCCCATCAGTGTCCCCTCTTACATCAGAGCCCCATCAGTGTCTTTCTTTACATCAGGGTACCCACCAGTGTCCCCTCTTACATCAGAGCCCCCATTAGTGTATAGCTTTAAATAACGGTACCCATCAGAATCCCCTCTTACATCATAACCCCCATCAGTGCCGTCCTTTAAATCAGGGTACCCATCAGTGTCCCTTCTTACATCACAGCCCCCATCAGTGTCTTTCTTTACATCAGAGCCCCATCAGTGTCTTTCTTTACATCAGGGTACCCATCAGAATCCCCTCTTACATCAGGGCCCCCATCAGTGTCCCCTCTTACATCAGAGCCCCCATCAGTGTCTTTCTTTACATCAGGGTACCCATCAGTTTCCCCTCTTACATCAGTGCCCCCTCTTACATCAGAGCCCCCATCAGTGCCCCCTCTTACATCAGAGCTCCCATCAGTGCCTTTCTTTACATTAGGGTACCCATCAGTTTCCCCTCTTACATCAGAACTCCCATCAGTGTCCCCTCTTACATCAGAGCTCCCATCGGTGCCCCCTTTTACATCAGAGCCCTCATCAGTGTCCCCTCTTACATCAGAGCCCCCATCCGTGTCCCCTCTTACATCAGAGCTCCCACAGGGCCCCCTCTTACATGAGAGCCCCCATCAGTGTCCCCTCTTACATCAGAGCCCCCATCAGTGTCTTTCTTTACATCAGGGTACTCACCAGTGTCCCCTCTTACATAAGAGCCCCCATTAGTGTATAGCTTTACATGATGGTACCCATCAGAATCCCCTCTTACATCATAACCCCCATCAGTGTCTTCCTTTAAATCAGGGTACCCATCAGTGTCACTTCTTACATCACAGCCCCCATCAGTGTCTTTCTTTACATCAGGGTACCCATCAGTTTCCCCTCTTACATTAGAGCCCCCATCAGTGCCCCCTCTTACATCAGAGCCCCCATCAGTGTCTTTCTTTACATCAGGGTACCCATCAGTGTTCCCTCTTACATTAGAGCCCCCATTAGTGTATATCTTTACATAACGGTACCCATTAGAATCCCCTCTTACATCAGAGCCCCCATCAGTGTCTTTCTTTACATCAGGGTACCCATCAGTGTTCCCTCTTACATTAGAGCCCCCATTAGTGTATATCTTTACATAACGGTACCCATTAGAATCCCCTCTTACATCAGAGCCCCCATCAGTGTCTTTCTTTACATCAGGGTACCCACCAGTGTCCCCTCTTACATCAGAGCCCCCATTAGTGTATATCTTTACATAACGGTACCCATCAGAATCCCCTCTTACATCATAACCCCCATCAGTGTCGTCCTTTAAATCAGGGTACCCATCAGTGTCCCTTCTTACATCACAGCCCCCATCAGTGTCTTTCTTTACATCAGGGTACCCATCAGAATCCCCTCTTACATCAGAGACCCCATCAGTGTCTTTCTTTACATCAGGGTACCCACCAGTGTCCCCTCTTACATCAGAGCCCCCATTAGTGTATATCTTTACATAACGGTACCCATCAGAATCCCCTCTTACATCATAACCCCCATCAGTGTCGTCCTTTAAATCAGGGTACCCATCAGTGTCCCTTCTTACATCACAGCCCCCATCAGTGTCTTTCTTTACATCAGGGTACCCATCAGAATCCCCTCTTACATCAGAGCCCCCATCAGTGTCCCCTCTTACATCAGAGCCCCCATCAGTGTCTTTCTTCACATCAGGGTACCCATCAGTTCCCCCTCTCACATCAGTGCCCCCTCTTACATCAGAGCCCCCATCAGTATCCCCTCTTACATCAAAGCCCCCATCAGTGTCTTTCTTTACATCAGGGTACCCATCAGTGTCCCCTCTTACATCAGAGCCCCCATTAGTGTATATCTTTACATAACGGTACCCATCAGAATCCCCTCTTACATCATAACCCCCATCAGTGTCATCCTTTAAATCAGGGTACCCATCAGTGTCCCCTCTTACATCAGAGCCCCCATTAGTGTATATCTTTACATAACGGTACCCATCAGAATCCCCTCTTACATCATAACCCCCATCAGTGTCTTTCTTTACATCAGGGTACCCATCAGAATCCCCTCTTACATCAGAGCCCCCATCAGTGTCCCCTCTTACATCAGAGCCCCCATCAGTGTCTTTCTTTACATCAGGGTATCCATCAGTGTCCCCTCTTACATCAGAGCTCCCATTAGTGTACCCATCAGAATCCCCTCTTACATCATAACCCCCATCAGTGTCGTGCTTTACCATCAGTGTCCCTTCTTACATCACAGCCCCCATCAGTGTCTTTCTTTACGTCAGGGTACCCATCAGTTCCCCCTCTTACATCAGAGCCCCCATCAGTGTCTTTCTTTACATCAAGGTGCCCATCAGTTTCCCCTCTTACATCAGAGCCCCCATCAGTGTCCCCTCTTACATCAGAGCCCCCATCAGTGTCTTTCTTTACATCAGGGTACCCATCAGTTCCCCCTCTTACATCAGAGCCCCCCATCAGTGTCTTTCTTTACATCAAGGTGCCCATCAGTTTCCCCTCTTACATCAGAGCCCCCATCAGTGTCCCCTCTTACATCAGAGCCCCCATCAGTGTCTTTCTTTACATCAAGGTACCCATCAGTGTCCCCTCTTACATCAGAGCCCCCCATCAGTGTCCCCTCTTACATCAGAGCCCCCATCAGTATCCCCTCTTCCATCAGAGCCCCCATCAGTGTCTTTCTTTACATCAGGGTACCCATCAGTGTCCCCTCTTACATCAGAGCCCCCATTACTGTATATATTTAGATAACGGTACCCATCAGAATCCCCTCTTACATCAGAGCCCCCATCAGTATCTTTCTTTACATCAGGGTACCCATAAGTGTCCCCTCTTACATCAGGGTACCCATCAGAATCCCCTCTTAGATCAAAGCCCCCATCAGTGTCCTTCTTTATATCGGGTACCTACAGTGCCTTGAAAAATATTCATACCCCTTGAAATTTCCACATTTTGTCATATTACAACCAAAAACGTAAATGTGGCACATAATTGTGAAGTGAAAGGAAAATGATAAATGTTTTTTTTTTTACAAATAAATATGTGAAAAGTGTTGCGTGCATTTGTATTCAGCCCCCTTTACTCTGATACCCATAACTAAAATCTAATGGAAGCAATTGCCTTCAGAAGTCACCTAATTAGTAAATTGAGTCCACCTGTATGTAATTTAATCTCAGTATAAATACAGCTGTTCTGTGAAGCCCTCAGAGGTTTGTTAGAGAACCTTAGTGAACAAACCGCCTCATGAAGGCCAAGGAACACACCAGATAGGTCAGAGGTAAAATTGTGGAGAAGTTTAAAGCAGGGTTACGTTATAAAAAAAATATCCCAAGCTTTGAACATCTCACGGAGCACTGTTCAATCCATCATCCGAAAATGGAAAACGTATGGCACAACTGCAAACCTACCAAGACATGGCCGTCCACCTAAACCCATGGTAACTCTGGAGGAGCTGCAGAGATCCACAGCTCAGGTGGGAGAATCTGTCCACAGGACAACTATTAGTCGTGTTCTCCACAAATCTGGACTTTATGGAAGAGTGGCAAGAAGAAAGACATTGATGAAAGAAAGCCATAATAAGTACCGTTTGCAGTTTGCGAGAAGCCATGTGGGGGACACAGCAAACATGTGGAAGAAGTTACTCTGGTCAGATTAGACCAAAATTGAACTTTTTGGCCTAAAAGCAAAACACTATGTGTGGTGGAAAACTAACACTGCACATCACTCTGAACACACCATCCCCACCGTGAAACATGGTGGTGGCAGCATTATGTGTGGATGCTTTTCTTCAGCAGGGACAGGGAAGCTGGTCAGAGTTGATGGGAAGATGGATGGAGCCAAATACAGGGCAATCTTAGAAGAAAACCTGTAATGCAGCGTACACACGGGCGGACTTTTGGACCGGACTTGTCCGACAGACTTTCCAGCAGGCTTTTGACGTACTTCCGATGGATTTTCTAATGAGTGGACTTGCCTACACACGATCACACCAAAGTCCGATGGATTCGTACGTGATGACGTACACCGGACTAAAATAAGGAAATTGATAGCCAGTAGCCAATAGCTGCCCTAGCGTGGGTTTTTGTCCGTCGGACTAGCATACAGACGAGCGGATTTCTGGGTCTGGCGGAGTTATGATGTAAAGATTTGAAGTCTGTTCCAAATCTAAAGCCCGTCAGATTTGCGACTGGAAAAGTCAGCTGAAGGTCCAGTGAAGCCCACACACGATCGGATTGTCCGCCGGATTTGATCCGTCGGCGTCCCTCAGACCAGTCCGGTTGAAAAGTCCGACCGTGTGTACGCCCCATTAGAGTCTGCAAAAGACATGAGGCTGGGACGAAGGTTCACTTTCCAGCAGTACAACGACCCTAAACATACAGCCAGAGCTACAATGGAATAGTTTAGATCAAAGCATATTCATGTGTTAGAATGGCCCAGTCAAAATCCAGACCTAAATCCAATTGAGAATCTGTGGCAAGACTTGAAAATTTCTGTTCACAGACGTTCTCCATCCAATCTGACAGAGCTTGAGCTATTTTGCAAAAAAGAATGGGCAAGAATGTCCCTCTCGATGTGCAAAGCTGGTAGAGACATCCCCAAAAAGACTTGCAGCTGTAATTGCAGTGAAAGGCGGTTCTACAAAGTATTGACTCAGGGGGGCTGAATACAAATGTACCCCACATATTTTCACATATTTATTTGTAAAAAAATTTGGAAAACCATTTATCATTTTTCTTCCACTTCACAATTATGTGCCACTTTGTGTTGATCTATCACATAAAATCCCAATAAAATACATTTATGTTTTTGGTTGTAACATGACAAAATGTGGAAAATTTCAAAGGGGATTAATTCTTTTTCAAGGCACTGTATCAGTGTCCCCTCTTACATCAGAGACCTCATAAGTGTCTTTCTTTACATCAGGGTACCCATGAGAATCCCTTCTTACATAGGAGGGCTGTAGAAATTCTTGTACCGAGCCGCATTCAGACCACAGGTCATAACTTGGGTCCCTTGATCCAGAGGAAGGCAAAAAAAACATATTGGTTCCAGCAGGGTTAAAATAGCCTTCCTGGTCTCCCATAAATCAATAGGATACTGTATATACTCGAGTACAAGTCGAGATTTTCAGCCCTTTTTTTTAGGCTGACTTATACTCGAGTAACCGCCGTCTGCCTACATGCCTACATCAGTGTGTCATGCAGGCAGACGGCGGCCAGCGTGTGATATTACCATTCGGCGGCCACTCCACTGTTCAAAAGCCGCACCTCCTCCTCGTCTGTGATAGGCAGAACACTCCATTTCCCAGCAGTCAGTGTACAGCCTATCATGGACATTCTCTCATCCTCGTCCGTGGTATGAGGATGAGAGAATGTTTGTGATAGGCTGACTGCTGGGAAATGGAGTGTTCTGCCTATCACAGACGAGGAGGAGGGCGGCTTTTGAACACTGGAATGGCCGCCGAATGGTAATATCACATGCTGATCGGTGCAGAGCGCCACACGGAGGCATGCATAGGACACAGGTAGGCTGCACAGGACACATGCACACATACACAGGGACACAAGCACACATACACAGGGACACAAGCACACATACACAGGGACACATGCACACATACACAGGGACACATACACAGGGACACATGCACAGGACACAGGGAGGCATGCAGCTGCAGATGGGCAATGTTGACCCTCTTTTCCACTTACAGTAGCTGCTGCATTTCTCACCCTCGTCTTATACTCGGGTCAATACGTTTTTCCCAGTTTTTTGTGGTAAATTAGGGGCCTCGACTTCGGGTCGACCTATACTCGAGTATATACAGTATTTACTGCATCAACAAAAGGCCTCACTCACATGGGCATTGGAATCCTAATCTTTTGGAGGACATTTCTAAATACATTTAGGGCCCATTTACATGACTGAGGGACTTGCAGAGTACGGAGGCTCACAATAGGTCTAATTCTGTAAAATAACCTAGACACCTCCCCCCCTTCCCAAATGATCAGATAATAAAACTTTATTTGGAGGGGAATGACCATAGCAGTGCCTTTATTTTACAAAAACAAATTAAATACCTACCAACATTCACCACATCCCAAAGGTGCTCTATTGGATTGAGATCTGGTGACTGTGGAGGCCATTGGAATGCAGTGACCTCATTGTCAAGTTCAAGAAACCAGTGGTGAGATGATTGGAGCTTTGTGACATGGTGCATTATCCTGCTGGAAGAAGCCATCAGAAGATGGGTACACTGTAGTCATAAAGGGATGGACATGGTCAGCAACAATATTCAGGTAGGCCGTGGAGGTTAAACGATGCTCAATTGGTACTAAGGGGCCCAAAGTGTGCCAAGAAAATATCCTCCACACCATTACACCACCACCACCAGCCTGAACCATTGATACAAGACAGGATGGATCCATACTTTCATGTTGTTTACACCAAATTCTGACCCCACCGTCTGAATGTTGCAGTTCAAATCGAGACTATATGGCGGGATGACGCCATATACGTGAAAACCTTGTCCTACACCTTTCACGTATATGGCGTCATCCCCGAGTAAGAGGCATTTGAAGCAGCAGCAGTGTGTCTTCATCCCCAGAGAGGGAAAAACATTGGTGAGACCTACTGGTAATGCAGGGGTCATGGCAGTGAGGTGAGAGGCTAATCTACAGGGGTGGGGGATTCGCATTACCTGTCACATTGGGGATTGGAGTGGATTCAAAATTTTCTTTTCCTTTGATATTTTTGGATATACATTGTACTATTTTTTGTACATGCTATATATATTTGTACAATTGTTTGCACTTTATCATTTCCTTTTTTGATATTTTTGGATATACATTGGATTTATATATACTGTATATAGATTTTTTTTTTTTTGCACAATTGTTTGCACTTTTATTATATTGTGGTTATTTTTTGTAAGTTGCACTACATCATTCTGTTGTATATATTTTCATCCACACAACTGCCACTCACTACATATTTTCTTTTTTTTGGACCATTCTCCTAGAGATGGTTGTGCGTGAGCATCCCAGCAGTTTTTGAAATACTCAGACCAGCCCATCTGGCACCAACAGCCATGCACATTCAAAGTCACTTAAACCCCCTTTCTTCCCCATTCTGGTGCTCGGTTTGAACTTTAGCAAGTTGTCTTCACCTCGTCCAGATGCCTAAATGGATTGAGTTGCTGCCATGTAATTGATTAGCAATTTGTGTTCCCAAGCAATTGAACAGGTGTACCTAATACACCTATACACCTGGTTACTGTATAACAAAACCGCCTGTATCTGCCAGCCAATAAAAAAAGGCCCCCCTGCTGCTACTACACTGCCTCGGGGACAATTAACCACAAACGTACTCCGAGATACAACCTTACTACACCCCAATGTTACCAATGTAGCACCCTCCAAGATGGGTGCTAGGATTAGATAGATAGATTTAGTGTTGGCTCACTGTGTTTTGTGAAGTTGTGTTTTTGATAGGTAATTTTAGCTGTTACATGGCATTCCGGGCAGCTGCAATGACTAGTTAGGTCTGCTCAACGTCTCAGCTGCTGTTAGTCTGTTTGCTTCCCCTGCTGTCCAGAAAATCTTTGAGAACTTTCTGGATCATAGGTGTGGAGCTGTGCAGATGGCAACATGAAAATGTATACAGCCCTGGCCAGTCCCAGGGAGCTGGGCACTGGTGGCATGCTGGGAGACTGTGTATATTCTTTGAGCACACTGAGCTGGAGTCTTTTCCCGAAGAGTATTGGTCCAGTCTGGAGGGCTTGCTTCCCTCCAGGGCAATACTGCCATGTGCTTGCTGTTCATGAGGCCTCAGGTGGGGCGGCCTGAGGGCTTGGAAGTTGAAACCACAGAAAGCTGACTGAGAGACTGTATGCTGAAAATCTGGTCTAATGTCACTAGAGATAAGCATCACTTGGAAGTTGGGAGGAGGCAACCAGCTGTCCTTGGGCCTTGAGTGAGTACATACGGTTGTGAGAGATCTTTGAGACTTTTGGGCTGCTGCCACCCCCCTGGTGCTAGAGGGAGAGTTTGTTAAAGGGGACACCGGCTGGTGTCCTGAAGAGCTTAGTCCACCCAATCTTCTATAAAGGGACTCTGCTCTTGCAGGTCTAAATAAAGTAACTACTACTAATACTATCTCAAAAGCTAAGTCGACTGTGTGTTGTAAGCATGAACTTTACTACAGTTTTTTCCAGAAAGAATACATAGTCCTCAAGTTGCACATAGTTCTAGTTTTTGGAGTATCCCACTCAAATTTCCTCAACCCCATCCAATTTCTCCAAAAATAAAAACACCCCTAGATTGGTCATTGAGGAGATGTGTGACTGAGCTTGTGTGCCTGGCTGCAGGGCAAAATATCTGGAGAAGACCTAGGTAATGTTCCTGCGGCTCCTACGAGAGTGACACAACATATATGTATTGTTAAGGGACACCCATACCTATGGTGGGTCCAACCCACAATTCTCCAAAATTTTGAACCATCGCCACTTTCAAACACCCAAAGACCCCCTGATAGCTGCTATGACAAGATAAAATAAAGGACCAGAACACTGAATAGCGAGTCTAAGCTTATGCATAAACTACACCCACCAAATAAAAATACATCAACCCCAGGAAAGCATTAAGCACCAAGAGATGAAAATATCCAGCTGATGGAGGGTGGGAGAAGCCTGTCCATTGTTGGCAAGAGCTCTGACAAGTTTCCTCTCCATTCCATATACCACAAGGCACACTCTATGGCCCCAACCCTCCAATCCGGTAAGTGATATTTCTTATTAAAAAATCACCCCTTATTAAAAAATCACCCCAATAAAGACTGCTGGCCCTGCTGTTAGTTTCACTCCAGGCCATATACTTTCTCAGGGTGCCTTAATCCATGCTATGTTGCACATGTGTTGTGTTAAACTACCCTACTGAAACCAATGGGCTGCCAACCGCACCAAAACATCCTGAAGATCAGACATGCCATGAAATTTGGAACACATTGCATGTGCGTTGCCTTGTGCATTGGGGTACCGGAGGAATGTAACACATGTTGCTGTGCATCATGGGGCACGTGTTCTTGTAAGGCAATAATGTATATGATCCCATAATGATTTTAAATGATATTATTCACAATTGTATATATACATTTACAGTCATACCTGCATTTAGATGCATTCAGTTTAGCTGCATTTTGAAAAAAAAAGAGCTTCCAGGGGCAGTGTAGATACTCTGAATACGTCTAAGTGCATGTAAATGCAGGTGATTTTAGGGCTCATGCACATGGATGCATTGGGACATTCAGTATACCATTAAATACACTATATTGTCAAAAGTATTGGGACACCTGCCCAATGCATCTGCACACATGAACTTTAATGGCACCTCAGTCTTAGTCTGTAGAGTTCAATATTGAGTTGGCCCATCCTTTGCAGCTATACCAGCTTCAACTCTTCAGGGAAGGCTGTCCACAAGGTTTAGGAGTGTGTCTATGGGAATGTTTGACCATTCTTCCAGAAGCACATTTGTGAGGTCAGGCACTGATGTTGGACAAAAAGGTCTGGCTCGCTGCCGCCGCTCTAATTCATCCCAAAAGTGTTCTATCGGGTTGAGGTCAGGACTCTGTGCAGGCCAGTCAAGTTACTCTACCCCAAATGTATGCTCTCTCTCTCTCTCTCTCTCTCTTTCTCTTTCCATCTCATTATCTCACTCTCTCCCCCTGTCGCTTCCCTTTTTTTTCTTTTTCTATGTATCTCCCCTTCCCTCTGTGTTTGTGTGTGTGTGTCTCTCTCTCCCCCCTGTCTTCTCTCTCTCTTCTCTCTGGTCTTCTCTCTCTCTTCTCTCTCTCTCTGTCTCTTTCTCTCTCGTCTTCTCTCTCTCTCTTGTCTTCTCTCTCTCTCATCTTCTCTCTCTCTCTCTCTGGTCTTCTCTCTCTCTCTCTCTCTCTCTCTCTCTCTCTCTCTCTCGTCTTCTCTCTCTTGTGTCTTCTCTCTCTCTCTCTCTCTCTCCTTCTCTCTCTCTTGTGTCTTCTCTCTCGTCTTCTCTCTCTCTCCTTTTCTCTCTCTCGCGTCTTCTCTCTCTTGTCTTCTCTCTCTCTTTCTGTCTCTCTCTCTTGTCTTCTCTCTCTCTCTCTCGTCTTCTCTCGTCTTCTCTCTCTCTCTCTCTCTCTCGTCTTTACTCTCGTCTCCTCTCTCTCTCCTTCTCTCTCGTCTTCTCTCTCTCTCTCCTTCTCTCTCTCTTGTCTTCTCTCTCCTTCTCTCTCTCTCTCTCTCTCTCTCTCTCTCTCTCTCTCTCTCTCTCTCCCCCCCCCCTCTCTCTCTCTCTCTCCCCCCCTCTCTCTCTCTCTCCTTCTCTCTCTCTCTCTCTCTCCCTCTCTCTCTCTCTCGTCTTCTCTCTCTCTCTCTCGTCTTCTCTCTCTCTCTCTCTCTCTCTCTCTCTCTCTCTCTCTCTCTCCCCCTCTCTCTCTCTCGTCTTCTTCTCTCTCTCTCTCTCTCTCTCTCTCTCTCTCTCTCTCTCTCTCTCTCTCTCGTCTCTCTCTCTCTCTCTCTCTCTCTCTCTCTCTCTCTCTCTCTCTCTCTCTCTCGTCTTTCTCTCTCTCTCTCTCTCTCTCTCTCTCTCTCTCTCTCGTCTTCTCTCTCTCTCGTCTTCTCTCTCTCTCTCTCTCGTCTTCTCTCTCTCTCTCTCTGTCTCTCTCTCTCGTCTTCTCTCTCTCTCTCTCTCGTCTTCTCTCTCTCTCGTCTTCTCTCTCTCTCTCTCTCGTCTTTCTCTCTCTCTCTCTCGTCTTCTCTCTCTCTCTCTCTCTCATCTTCTCTCTCTCTCTGTCTCTCTCTCGTCTTCTCTCTCTCTCTCCCCCCCCCTTCTCTCTCTCTGTGTCTCTCTCTCTCCTGTATTTTTTCTCTCTCTCTTTCTTCCCTTCCACACAATCCCTTTTTCTTCTCTCCTACTTTTCACAGTCACAGTTCTCCCATCATACAATACGTATTTTATGAGATTTTTGGGGGCATTAGGGGGAGGGGTGTCATGCTAGAGAACAAACATTTCTCTTTACAACCAAGCCCAGTAGAGCATGTATCATATAAAATTGTCCTCGGCGTCTCACATGTGCTGGCGGTTAGGGCTGATTTAAACCTGCTGCTGGCGGTTACAGGTGCAGGCAGCTGTCAGACTCGGGATATTACAGAGGTGCCGCCTGATGGGAAATGACAGCCATCCTTCCAGCTCTGGCTGGGATGCCAAGTTCGGCAAATTTGTGCTTTTAATGGAAGAAAGATTGCGGTGCAATCGGCAATGTCGTACCTCACATGTGTTGTTTGAACCCGTTTTATGAGAGGGCATTGCGGTGAATGAGAAGGAGGGAGGCTTTAAATCATTGACTCCATTCCTGACAGACCAGTACAGTCTTTACCTCTCCTTTATGATTTCCAACCAGTTATGGGGCGATTGTACGGAGACAGCTAAGAGACGTTCGGGTGCTACGGACGTGTATGACATTCCACCATTATGTGAAGCTATCAATATGGTATAAACCAGCTGCAAACTATAATCATTTTAGATCAATTTTTTTTTAATTGTTTATAGATTTTTTTTTTTTTAACTACATTAATAGCAAATTACATTTACTATGATACAATCTTTACTATACAAATAACAACAAAGTATTCCCAAAGAACGCTAGATGTCTACCTCATGGATGACTTTGAAACTTTAATAAGGAATCAGTTGTTGCAATGAATCATTCAGCTGTGTGTGTTTACATTTTATCTTGAACTACTGAACTCTGTCAACAGGGGTCTTCTAGATGCCACTTGCTGGTTGTATTTCATAATGTTAAAAATGCATGTAGCGCACCCCCTAGAGCAGAAAATAAAGTGGTTGTATACCCTATTTTTACAATTTTACCTACAGGAAAGCCTATAATAAGGTTTACCTGTAGGTAAAATGAATATCTCCTAAACCTGTGCGGTTTAGGAGATATTCACCTTGCATGCAGCCGCTGACATCAGGGGCGCATGCGCTCTAAAGGTCCGGCAGATGCTGTCGGACCTTGCCGGGAAAGAAAACTCTTGCGCGAATGCTGGGGGGTGACGTCACCGCAGCTCAGGCCACTCACAGCGCTGGAGCCGCGAACTCGGAAGACACGCCGAGGGGAAAATGTCGGCTCCCTCAGCGGTGACTGGCATCCGACGCCGACGCCTCGATCAAAGGTAAGTATTTCATAATGAGTTAGTATGCGGTGCATACTAGCTCATTATGCCTTTGTCTTACAAGTTTTGTTTTTTGTTTTTTTGTGCGGGTATACAACAGCTTTAACTAGCAAGAGCAAACTAAATAGTAAGGAAAACTTAGAAAAATATAATAAAACAAATAATGTAAAAATATAAAGTTAGCATACCTTAAAAAGTAGACTGTGTCAGTCAGTAGGGCAGAGAACGGTGTCAGTAGGGCAGTGGACGGCGTCAGTAGGGCAGTGGACGGTGTCAGTAGAGCAGTGGATGGTGTCAGCAGGGCAGTGGATGGTGTCAGTAGGGCAGAGGACGGTGTCAGTAGGGCAGAGGACGGTGTCAGCAGAGCAGTGAATTGTGTCAGTAGGGCAGAGGACGGTGTCAGTAGGGCAGTGGACGGCGTCAGTAGGGCAGTGGACGGTGTCAGTAGGGCAGTGGACGGTGTCAGTAGAGCAGTGGATGGTGTCAGCAGGGCAGTGGATGGTGTCAGTAGGGCAGAGGACGGTGTCAGCAGAGCAGTGAATGGTGTCAGTAGGGCAGAGGACGGTGTCAGTAGGGCAGTGGACGGTGTCAGTAGAGCAGTGGATGGTGTCAGTAGAGCAGTGGACGGTGTCAGTAGAGCAGAGGACGGTGTCAGTAGGGCAGTGGACGGTGTCAGTAGAGCAGTGGATGGTGTCAGTAGAGCAGTGGATGGTGTCAGTAGAGCAGTGGATGGTGTCAGTAGGGCAGTGGACGGTGTCAGTAGAGCAGTGGACGGTGTCAGCAGAGCAGTGAATGGTGTCAGTAGGGCAGAGGACGGTGTCAGTAGGGCAGTGGACGGTGTCAGTAGAGCAGTGGACGGTGTCAGTAGAGCAGTGGACGGTGTCAGTAGAGCAGAGGACGGTGTCAGTAGGTCAGTGGACGGTGTCAGTAGAGCAGTGTATGGTGTCAGTAGAGCAGTGTATGGTGTCAGTAGAGCAGTGTATGGTGTCAGTAGAGCAGTGAATGGGGTCAGTAGGGCAGAGGACGGTGTCAGCAGAGCAGTGGATGGTGTCAGTAGGGCAGAGGACGGTGTCAGTAGGGCAGTGGACGGTGTCAGCAGAGCAGTGGATGGTGTCAGTAGGGCAGTGGACAGTGTCAGTAGAGCAGTGGATGGTGTCAGTAGGGCAGTGGACAGTGTCAGTAGAGCAGTGGACGGTGTCAGTAGAGCAGTGGATGGTGTCAGCAGAGCAGTGGACGGTGTCAGCAGAGCAGTGGATGGTGTCAGTAGAGCAGTGGACGGTGTCAGTAGAGCAGTGGATGGTGTCAGTAGAGCAGTGGACGGTGTCAGTAGAGCAGTGGACGGTGTCAGTAGGGCAGTGGACGGTGTCAGTAGGGCAGAGGACGGTGTCAGTAGGGCAGTGGACGGTGTCAGTAGGGCAGTGGACGGTGTCAGTAGGGCAGAGGACGGTGTCAGTAGGGCAGTGGATGGTGTCAGTAGGGCAGAGGACGGTGTCAGCAGAGCAGTGGATGGTGTCAGTAGGGCAGAGGATGGTGTCAGCAGAGCAGTGGATGGTGTCAGTAGGGCAGTGGACAGTGTCAGCAGAGCAGTGGATGGTGTCAGTAGAGCAGTGGACGGTGTCAGTAGAGCAGAGGACGGTGTCAGTAGGGCAGTGGACGGTGTCAGTAGAGCAGTGGATGGTGTCAGCAGAGCAGTGGATGGTGTCAGTAGGGCAGAGGACGGTGTCAGCAGAGCAGTGAATTGTGTCAGTAGGGCAGACGACGGTGTCAGTAGGGCAGTGGACGGCGTCAGTAGGGCAGTGGACGGTGTCAGTAGGGCAGTGGACGGTGTCAGTAGAGCAGTGGATGGTGTCAGCAGGGCAGTGGATGGTGTCAGTAGGGCAGAGGACGGTGTCAGCAGAGCAGTGAATGGTGTCAGTAGGGCAGAGGACGGTGTCAGTAGGGCAGTGGACGGTGTCAGTAGAGCAGTGGATGGTGTCAGTAGAGCAGTGGACGGTGTCAGTAGAGCAGAGGACGGTGTCAGTAGGGCAGTGGACGGTGTCAGTAGAGCAGTGGATGGTGTCAGTAGAGCAGTGGATGGTGTCAGTAGAGCAGTGGATGGTGTCAGTAGAGCAGTGGATGGTGTCAGTAGGGCAGTGGACGGTGTCAGTAGAGCAGTGGACGGTGTCAGCAGAGCAGTGAATGGTGTCAGTAGGGCAGAGGACGGTGTCAGTAGGGCAGTGGACGGTGTCAGTAGAGCAGTGGACGGTGTCAGTAGAGCAGTGGACGGTGTCAGTAGAGCAGAGGACGGTGTCAGTAGGGCAGTGGACGGTGTCAGTAGAGCAGTGTATGGTGTCAGTAGAGCAGTGGATGGTGTCAGTAGAGCAGTGGATGGTGTCAGTAGAGCAGTGGATGGTGTCAGTAGGGCAGAGGACGGTGTCAGCAGAGCAGTGGATGGTGTCAGTAGGGCAGAGGACGGTGTCAGTAGGGCAGAGGACGGTGTCAGCAGAGCAGTGGATGGTGTCAGTAGGGCAGTGGACAGTGTCAGTAGAGCAGTGGATGGTGTCAGTAGGGCAGTGGACAGTGTCAGCAGAGCAGTGGACGGTGTCAGCAGAGCAGTGGATGGTGTCAGTAGAGCAGTGGACGGTGTCAGTAGAGCAGTGGATGGTGTCAGTAGAGCAGTGGACGGTGTCAGTAGAGCAGTGGACGGTGTCAGTAGGGCAGTGGACGGTGTCAGTAGGGCAGAGGACGGTGTCAGTAGGGCAGTGGACGGTGTCAGTAGGGCAGTGGACGGTGTCAGTAGGGCAGAGGACGGTGTCAGTAGGGCAGTGGATGGTGTCAGCAGAGCAGTGGATTGTGTCAGCAGGGCAGTGGATGGTGTCAGTAGGGCAGAGGACGGTGTCAGCAGAGCAGTGGATGGTGTCAGTAGGGCAGAGGATGGTGTCAGTAGGGCAGAGGACGGTGTCAGCAGAGCAGTGGACGGTGTCAGTAGGGCAGTGGACGGTGTCAGTAGGGCAGCGGACGGTGTCAGTAGAGCAGTGGACGGTGTCAGTAGAGCAGTGGACAGGGTCAGTAGGGCAGTGGACGGTGTCAGTAGGGCAGAGGACGGTGTCAGTAGGGCAGAGGACGGTGTCAGCAGAGCAGTGGATGGTGTCAGTAGGGCAGCGGACGGTGTCAGTAGAGCAGTGGACGGTGTCAGTAGAGCAGTGGACGGGGTCAGTAGGGCAGTGGACGGTGTCAGTAGGGCAGTGGACGGTGTCAGTAGGGCAGTGGACGGTGTCAGTAGAGCAGTGGACGGTGTCAGCAGAGCAGTGCACGGTGTCAGAAGAGCAGTGGATGGTGTCAGTAGGGCAGTGGACAGTGTCAGCAGAGCAGTGGACGGTGTCAGTAGGGCAGTGGACGGTGTCAGTAGGGCAGTGGACGGTGTCAGTAGGGCAGTGGACGGTGTCAGTAGGGCAGAGGACGGTGTCAGTAGAGCAGTGGACGGTGTCAGTAGAGCAGTGGACGGTGTCAGTAGAGCAGTGGACCGTGTCAGTAGAGCAGTGGACGGTGTCAGTAGGGCAGTGGACGGTGTCAGCAGAGCAGTGGATGGTGTCAGTAGGGCAGAGAGCGGTGTCAGTAGGGCAGAGGATGGTGTCAGCAGAGCAGTGGATGGTGTCAGCAGAGCAGTGGACGGTATCAGTAGGGCAGTGGACGGTGTCAGCAGAGCAGTGGACGGTGTCAGCAGGGCAGAGGACGGTGTCAGCAGAGCAGTGGATGGTGTCAGTAGGGCAGAGGACGGTGTCAGTAGGGCAGAGGACGGTGTCAGCAGAGCAGTGGATGGTGTCAGTAGGGCAGCGGACGGTGTCAGTAGAGCAGTGGACGGTGTCAGTAGAGCAGTGGACGGTGTCAGTAGAGCAGTGGACGGTGTCAGTAGGGCAGCAGACAGTGTCAGTAGAGCAGTGGACGGTGTCAGTAGGGCAGCAGACAGTGTCAGTAGAGCAGTGGACGGTGTCAGCAGAGCAGTGGATGGTGTCAGCAGAGCAGTGGATGGTGTCAGTAGGGCAGTGGACGGTGTCAGTAGGGCAGAGGACGGTGTCAGTAGGGCAGTGGACGGTGTCAGTAGGACAGTGGACGGTGTCAGTAGAGCAGTGGACGGTGTCAGTAGAGCAGTGGACGGTGTTAGTAGAGCAGTGGACGGTGTCAGGAGGGCAGTGGACGGTGTCAGCAGAACAGTGGATGGTGTCAGTAGGGCAGAGAGCGGTGTCAGTAGGGCAGAGGACGGTGTCAGCAGAGCAGTGGATGGTGTCAGCAGAGCAGTGGACGGTGTCAGTAGGTCAGTGGACGGTGTCAGTAGGGCCGTGGACGGTGTCAGTAGGGCAGAGGACGGTGTCAGTAGGGCAGAGGACGGTGTCAGTAGGGCAGAGGACGGTGTTAGTAGGGCAGAGGACGGTGTCAGTAGGGCAGAGGACGGTGTCAGTAGGGCAGAGGACGGTGTCAGTAGGGCAGAGGACGGTGTCAGTAGGGCAGAGGACGGTGTCAGTAGGGCAGAGGATGGTGTCAGTAGGGCAGAGGACGGTGTCAGCAGAGCAGTGGACGGTGTCAGTAGGGCAGTGGACGGTGTCAGTAGGGCAGCGGACGGTGTCAGTAGAGCAGTGGACGGTGTCAGTAGAGCAGTGGACAGGGTCAGTAGGGCAGTGGACGGTGTCAGTAGGGCAGAGGACGGTGTCAGTAGGGCAGAGGACGGTGTCAGCAGAGCAGTGGATGGTGTCAGTAGGGCAGCGGACGGTGTCAGTAGAGCAGTGGACGGTGTCAGTAGAGCAGTGGACGGGGTCAGTAGGGCAGTGGACGGTGTCAGTAGGGCAGTGGACGGTGTCAGTAGGGCAGTGGACGGTGTCAGTAGAGCAGTGGACGGTGTCAGCAGAGCAGTGCACGGTGTCAGAAGAGCAGTGGATGGTGTCAGTAGGGCAGTGGACAGTGTCAGCAGAGCAGTGGATGGTGTCAGTAGAGCAGTGGACGGTGTCAGTAGGGCAGTGGACGGTGTCAGTAGGGCAGTGGACAGTGTCAGTAGGGCAGAGGACGATGTCAGCAGGGCAGTGGACGGTGTCAGTAGGGCAGTGGACGGTGTCAGTAGGGCAGAGGACGGTGTCAGTAGAGCAGTGGACGGTGTCAGTAGAGCAGTGGATGGTGTCAGTAGAGCAGTGGACCGTGTCAGTAGAGCAGTGGACGGTGTCAGTAGGGCAGTGGACGGTGTCAGCAGAGCAGTGGATGGTGTCAGTAGGGCAGAGAGCGGTGTCAGTAGGGCAGAGGATGGTGTCAGCAGAGCAGTGGATGGTGTCAGCAGAGCAGTGGACGGTATCAGTAGGGCAGTGGACGGTGTCAGCAGAGCAGTGGACGGTGTCAGCAGGGCAGAGGACGGTGTCAGTAGGGCAGAGGACGGTGTCAGTAGGGCAGAGGACGGTGTCAGCAGAGCAGTGGATGGTGTCAGTAGGGCAGAGGACGGTGTCAGTAGGGCAGAGGACGGTGTCAGCAGAGCAGTGGACGGTGTCAGCAGGGCAGAGGACGGTGTCAGTAGGGCAGAGGACGGTGTCAGCAGAGCAGTGGATGGTGTCAGTAGGGCAGAGGACGGTGTCAGTAGGGCAGAGGACGGTGTCAGCAGAGCAGTGGATGGTGTCAGTAGGGCAGCGGACGGTGTCAGTAGAGCAGTGGACGGTGTCAGTAGAGCAGTGGACGGTGTCAGTAGAGCAGTGGACCGTGTCAGTAGGGCAGCAGACAGTGTCAGTAGAGCAGTGGACGGTGTCAGTAGGGCAGTGGACAGTGTCAGCAGAGCAGTGGATGGTGTCAGCAGAGCAGTGGATGGTGTCAGTAGGGCAGTGGATGGTGTCAGTAGGGCAGTGGACGGTGTCAGTAGGGCAGTGGACGGTGTCAGTAGGACAGTGGACGGTGTCAGTAGGGCAGTGGACGGTGTCAGTAGAGCAGTGGACGGTGTCAGTAGAGCAGTGGACGGTGTTAGTAGAGCAGTGGACGGTGTCAGGAGGGCAGTGGACGGTGTCAGCAGAACAGTGGATGGTGTCAGTAGGGCAGAGAGCGGTGTCAGTAGGGCAGAGGACGGTGTCAGCAGAGCAGTGGATGGTGTCAGCAGAGCAGTGGACGGTGTCAGTAGGGCAGTGGACGTTGTTAGCAGAGCAGTGGACGGTGTCAGCAGGGCAGTGGACGGTGTCAGTAGGGCCGTGGACGGTGTCAGTAGGGCAGAGGACGGTGTCAGTAGGGCAGAGGACGGTGTCAGTAGGGCAGAGGACGGTGTCAGTAGGGCAGAGGACGGTGTCAGTAGGGCAGTGGATGGTGTCAGTAGAGCAGTGGACGGTGTCAGTAGGGCAGTGGATGGTGTCAGTAGGGCAGTGGACGGTGTCAGCAGAACAGTGGATGGTGTCAGTAGGGCAGAGAGCGGTGTCAGTAGGGCAGAGGACGGTGTCAGCAGAGCAGTGGATGGTGTCAGCAGAGCAGTGGACGGTGTCAGTAGGGCAGTGGACGTTGTTAGCAGAGCAGTGGACGGTGTCAGCAGGGCAGTGGACGGTGTCAGTAGGGCCGTGGACGGTGTCAGTAGGGCAGAGGACGGTGTCAGTAGGGCAGAGGACGGTGTCAGTAGGGCAGAGGACGGTGTCAGTAGGGCAGAGGACGGTGTCAGTAGGGCAGTGGATGGTGTCAGTAGAGCAGTGGACGGTGTCAGTAGGGCAGTGGACGGTGTCAGCAGGGCAGTGGACGGTGTCAGTAGGGCAGTGGACGGTGTCAGTAGGGCAGTGGACGGTGTCAGTAGGGCAGTGGACGGTGTCAGTAGGGCAGAGGACGGTGTCAGTAGGGCAGAGGACGGTGTCAGTAGGGCAGAGGACGGTGTCAGTAGGGCAGTGGATGGTGTCAGTAGAGCAGTGGACGGTGTCAGTAGGGCAGTGGATGGTGTCAGTAGGGCAGTGGACGGTGTCAGTAGGGCAGTGGACGGTAGAGCAAAAGGGTGAACTGCTCCAGGTGGTGTACTAAAGAAAATGCTCTGCTCAAAGTAGAAGCCAGATGCAGGCTCAGCACAAGCAATATTGAAGAAATGGATTCTGGACAACCGCACTCTGATAAAAGCCTTTATTGTAATGAATAGTCAATGTTCATGTGACAACAGAAGCAGGACAAACAGCTGACGCGTTTCACAACATCATTGTTGCTTAATGAGAGCAATAATTCTAGCACTGGACCTCCTCTGTAACTCAAAATATGCAACCTTTAGAATTTTTTAAACGTCGCCTATGGAGATTTTTAAGGGTAAAAGTTTTATCGCCATTCCACGAGCGGGCGCAATTTTGAAGCGTGACATGTTGGGTATCAATTTACTCAGCGTAACATTATCTTTCACAATATAAAAAATCTTACTGTTAACTTTACTGTTGTCTTATTTTTTTATTCAAAAAAGTGTATTTTTTCCAAATAAAGTGTGCTTGTAAGACCGCTGCGCAAATATGGTGTGACAAGAAGTTTTGCAACAACCGCCATTTTATTCTTTAGGGTGTTAGAAAAAAAATGTTTAATGTTTGGTGGTTCTGAGTAATTTTCTAGCAAAAATAAACAGTTTTTAACTTGTAAACAACAAATCTCAGAAAGAGGCTCCGTCCTTAAGTGGTTAAAGTTTTAGTATCATCACAGCGTTAAGATTTTATGCAGACAGCTCAGGGTGAAACTATTGCACTGGAAGCATCTAAGGATAACACTGTCCCTTTTTCCATCCTTTATTTTCACGGCCAGATCTGGGGTGTTTCATTAGCTCTTCGTTGTCTCACACCTTGACATTGCTCTGCTGCTACCTGTCAGTGATTTGTATTTTTTTTAGGATTCCGAAAGTACTTTTTTTTTTGAGAATTCTTGCCATGGGCGTTCTTCTATTGCTCTATTCTTGAGGGTGTAAATAGAACAAAGCTGTACAGAGGTGCCACTGTGTAGCCTTTGGTGACAAATAAAAGGTATTTTGTGTTGAATGCTTTTTATAAGTCCATTCAAAAAACTATTTTTTTCACACATACAATATACAGTCATGTGAAAAGGTAAGTACACAGCATGGAGATTGTTAACTTTTTCAAAAGGCATATGAAGCGCTTACCCCCGAAGGAGCGGCTAAATAATTTTTATATCCATAATTCACGTTTAAGACCCAACCTTCGCAGCCGATAGATTCATAATTCACAGTCCATAATGCTTTTTCTCTTGCTTTATTTATTAACATGAACTGGGATGGGAGAAGGACTTCTTTTGAGATGCTCTTTTGTTACATTATCATCTTTCAATGGCTCTTTCAGGAAAACTATAATCAATTGCGGATAATAGGGAATCACTTTGTGTGATTTCTTCAATCAGGGAAGATGGAAGTAGATTTGATAGAGAATATTTGACAAAGAGTCACTCTGAATAATTTCTTTATCTGCATGACTTTTCAAGAACAGTCTGTATGTCTATATGTGTGATTGAAGCTTCACCGCTACCTTTTTACCACTACTTCCCATCTGCATGGTACTTCCAAGTTGAGCTAAAGAAAAGTCACTCTGAATAACTTCTCCCGCTTGACTGATTGGAATCCCGGGGCATTGCTGAACCCAAAGTCACAGGCCATCACCACCTGTCTCACTGACTTGCGTACCAACATCCCTCAGCCCTTGATAGTACCCTTCCCTTGGGCTTTCACTCGCGTGATCAATAGTCCATGTGCCACTCATAAACGATCGATCGCCCAGTTTCCTTCCGCTTTGTTGCTACTTCTCCCGCAATGATTCTTAGTTCCTTTTCTCCTTTATGGCCCGCTCCCCTCCCCGCAGGGGCAGCCAACGACACCAGCGATTACATGCTGTAAGGTTTCGTCTCTTCCTCCATGGAGACCGGTTCCCCACCCTTCTTGCAAGGGGGGAGCTCCGTTGGCTCCCCGGTGGGGGAAACCTCTCCCCTCCGGGAACCAGGCTGGCTTCTCCACGCTCCTACAGGGCAGGACTGGACTCGACTCCCCCGGCACCATGTCACCCCGCTTTTATATGAGAGTCCTGGGCATTACCAAGCAAATTAATGATTGGTCGAGACTAGCATACAAACTACCTGGCACTCAAAATTAAAATTTAACAACAACAGGCCTGCTGTAATAGCACGAGCCTGTCTAAATTTACCTGACATAGAAAACTACCAGGAAAAGTCACCTACCTAAAAGTAGGTGCCCGCTACACATACATTGATTCAAACAGTGCCTACAGATAAAGGTGATATACATGAACAATGGACACAGTGTATTCATTTTCATGATCTAAATTAGCAAATTGGCAGATGCAACAGTAAGTACACCCCTACATTTACCAGCACTTCAAATCCATAAATTTAGAATCGGGTGTTTAACCGGTTCAATACCGGGCATTTTCACCCCCTTCCTTCCCAGACCAATTTTTAGTTTTCAGCACTGTCGCACTTTAAATGACAATTGCACGGTCGTGCGACGTTGTACCCAAACAAAATTGACGTCCTTTTTCCCCACAAATAGAGCTTTCTTTTGGTGGTATTTGATCACCTCTGCGGTTTTTATTTTTTGCGCTATAAACAAAAGAAGAGCGACAATTTTGAAAAAAACACAATATTTTTAACTTTTTGCTATAATAAATATCCCAATTTAAAAAAAAACAAAAAACTAATTTTTTCCTCAGTTTCGGCCGAAACGTATTATACATATTTTTTGGTAAAAAAAATCGCAATAAGCGTATATTGATTGGTTTGCGCAAAAGTTATAGCATCTATAAAATACGGGATAGATTTATGGCATTTTTAAAAAAAAATGATTTATTTATTTTTTTTTACTAGTAATAGTGGCGATCGCGTTTTTTTTTCATGACTGCGACATTATGGCGGACACATCGGACACTTTTCACACATTTTTGGGACCATTCACATTTATACAGTGATCAATGCTATAAAATTGCATTGATTACTGTATAAATGTGACAGGCAGTTAAGGGGTTAACCACTGGGGACCACAAGGGGTTAAATATGTTTCCTAAGGGAGTGATTCTAACTGTAGGGGGCGGGGACGAGACCAATCAGTGTTCCGCTGTACTGGGAACACAGGTCGGTCTCACAACTGACAGGACGTGGATCTGTGTGTTTACACACACAGATCCACGGTCCGGCCCGGTTAACTGGCAATCGCGGGTGCCCGGCGGACATCGCGGCCGCCGGGCACACGCACCGGGTCCCAAGTAACGCGGCGGGCGCGAGCGCACGCCCCCAGGGGCACGTGCCCTAGACGGCCGGGGATCCCAGGCCGTCATATGATGTCCACCCAGGATGGGAGATCCCATCTGTGGATGTCATTTGTCTATGGCCGGGTAGGGAAGTGGTTAAGATTAGGTGCCAATGATTAGATCCTCCTTATGGAGTATACAAGTGAAACCAATTTTATTTAAACACCAGATTTCCCAGGTGTCGAGACCCAGATCTGAACCTGAAACCTCTGCTGTGTCTGGTGATATCTCTTCTTGCTGAGCCACCTGAGATTCTGGACAGTGCCTTGCATGATTCCTTAGAGAACCTTAGCTTGTGTCTTGTTTCTTTTGAACCTTTAACCCTCCCAAAAACATATTACTTAAGCCATGGCTTTGTACTTCCTGTTTTGCCAGAATATTGTGCCCTCTTCAGCCAATGTCTCACTCTTGTCACTTCTGCTGCCATCTGTATCTTTGCTACTACTCGTTACCAAAATTTGGCTTGTTCCTGGAGTATGCTTCTGCTTTATCCCAACCTGCTACCACTTATTTCTTGACTACGCTTCTGCTTGATCCCAACCTGAATCCACTTGTTACCAACCTTCGGCTTGTTCCTGGACTATACTTCTGTTTGATCCCAACCTGCAACACTTGTTACCAACCTTTGGTTTGTTCCTGGACTACCCTGTTTCCCCGAAAATAAGACCTAGCGTGATTGTCGGTGATGGTTGCAATATAAGCCCTACCCCCCAAATAAGCCCTAGTTAAAGTCCTTGTAGGTCTTATTTTCAAGGTAGGGCTTCATTTCGGGGAAACAGGGTAGGGCTTATTTGGGGGTATTATTGGTCGGCCCAGCAAATTCAACTCATGATCTTAGTTTGATGCTAAAAAATTCTCCAAGGGCCGCATAATTTCATTGTGGGGTGTTCATATAACATACCTCCCAACCGTCCCGGATTGCCCGTGAAAGTCCCGCTGTGGGAGGTCTGTCCCGCGTCCCGGGCAGCTTCATTCCGGGACAATACAATGTCCCGGAATTGCCCCACTGGCCGATCTGATGCCCCCCTAAAAATTGCCGCATTGCCGCTGTCCCTCACTGCCTGCTGTACTAGTTTTGGCCGCGACCGCTTCATTTCACCCCCAGACGCTGCCTGGCTCACTGCCAAAACAACTGGTTGCTAGGCATGGCCCGCCTGGCGTCTAACAACCAGTGACGTCACGACAAGGAGGAGAGTGGAGCCCCAGCATTTAGCCAAAGGAGGAGTCCTCTTCGCGCCTAAGCTCCGCCCCCGGCTCCGCCCCTAACTCCGCCCCCGACTCCGGGTCTTCCCTGAGTGGAGCCCCAGCATTTAGCCAAAGGAGGAGTCCTTTTCGCGCCTAAGCTCCGCCCCTGACTCCGCCCCCGACTCCGCCCCCAACTCCGGGTCTTCCCTGAGTGGAGCCCCAGCATTTAGCCAAAGGAGGAGTCCTCTTCGCGCCTAAGCTCCGCCCCCGGCTCCGCCCCTGACTCCGCCCCCGACTCCGGGTCTTCCCCGAAGGCTGTTCCTGCGCTGGAATAAAGGTAGGAGAAATGCTCCCTGCACTGCCCTGACTCTGAGTACACTCATGGTAACTCTGCTCCCTCCCATACACTGCCCCTCTCCAGTCATGCTGTACAGTCCCCCCATACTGCCCTCCACTACCCCCCCCCATTATACTGCCCCCCTCCCATTTTACTGCCCTCCACTACCCCCCCATATACTGCCCTCTACTACCACCCCTCCCATCATACTGCCCCAATCCCATCATACTGCCCCCCCTCCTATTATACTGCCCTCCACTGCCCCCCCTCCTATTATACTGCCCTCCACTGCCACCCCTCCTATTATACTGCCCTCCACTAACCCCCCCATTATACTGCCTTTCACTGCCACCCCCACCCATCATACTGCCCCCCTCCAATTATACTGCCCTCCACTGCCATCCCTCCTATTATACTGCCCTCCACTAACCCCCCTCCCATCATACTGCCCTCCACTACCACCCCTCCCATAATACTGCCCTCCACTAAACCCCCTCCCATTATATTGCCCTCCACTACCATCCCTCCCATCATACTGCCCTGCACTAACCCCCCCTCCTATTAAACTGCCCTCCACTACCGCCTCCTCCCATCATACTGCCCTCCACTACCTCCTCTCCCATCATACTGCCCTCCACCCCATCATACTGCCCTCCACCCCATCATACTGCCCTCCACTGCCTCCCCTCCCATCATAATGCCTTCCACTGCCTCCGCCCCCAACATACTGCCTTCCACTGCCACCCCTCCCATCATACTGCCCTCCACTGACACCCCCTCCCATCATACTGCCCTCCACTGCCACCAACTCCCATCAAAAACTGTAAAAAAACTCTAAAAAATAAAATGGATAAAATATAATGGTAAAAAATAATAACAAAAATAAAATAACAACAATAAAAAAAAACTACTGATCCTGTTCACTGCCCTACTGATTATGTCTACTGCCCTACTAACCACGTCCACTGCTCTACTGACCACATCCACTGCCCTACTGACCATGTCCACTACCTTACTGACCACTTTCTCTGCCATACTGACCACTTTCTCTGCCATACTGACCACTTCCACTGCTCTACTGACCATGTCCACTGCCCTACTGACTGACACCATTCACAGTCCACACTGACACCACTGGCGGAACTACCAGCAAAGGTTGCACTTGCAACTAGGCCCTGGCCTTCTGCCCCCATGGCCGGGCCCAATCTGCTGTGGGACCATGAAGGGTGATGGGATCAGTGGGAAGGGCTCTGGGCTCGAAGGGAATGGCCCATGCTGGAGGTCGGGGGGGCCCTTCATGGTTTCTTGCACCAGGGCCCCTGAAGGTTCTAATTACGCCTCTGCTGCACCCTGTATACAGCTCATCCAGTACCCTGTGCCCTGTATATAGCTCGTCTCAGAACCCCGCACCCTGTATATAGCTCATCCCAGAACCCTGCACCCTGTATAAATCTCATCTCAGAACCCTGCACCCTGTACATAGCTCATCACAGATCCCTGCACTCTGTACATAGCTCACCCCAGAACCATGCTCTCTGTACATAGCTCAACCCAGAACCCTGCACTCTGTACATAGCTCAACCCAGAACCCTGCACTCTGCATGCAGCTCACTCCAGAACCCTGCACAATGAATGCAGCTCACCCCAGAACCCTGCACTCTGAATGCAGCTCACCCCAGAACCCTGCACTCTGAATGCAGCTCACCCCAGAACCCTGCACTCTGAATGCAGCTCACCCCAGAACCCTGCACTCTGAATGCAGCTCACCCCAGAACCCTGCACTCTGAATGCAGCTCACCCCAGAACCCTGCACTCTGAATGCAGCTCACCCCAAAACCCTGCACTCTGAATGCAGCTCACCCCAGAACCCTGCACTCTGAATGCAGCTCACCCCAGAACCCTGCACTCTGAATGCAGCTCACCCCAGAACCCTGCACTCTGAATGCAGCTCACCCCAGAACCCTGCACTCTGAATGCAGCTCACGCCAGAACCCTGCACTCTGAATGCAGCTCACGCCAGAACCCTGCACTCTGAATGCAGCTCACGCCAGAACCCTGCACTCTGAATGCAGCTCACGCCAGAACCCTGCACTCTGTACACAGCTCATGCCAGAACCCTGCACTCTGTACACAGCTCATGCCAGAACCCTGCACTCTGTACACAGCTCATGCCAGAACCCTGCACTCTGTACACAGCTCATGCCAGAACCCTGCACTCTGTACACAGCTCATGCCAGAACCCTGAACTCTGTACACAGCTCATGCCAGAACCCTGCACTCTGTACACAGCTCATGCCAGAACCCTGCACTCTGTACACAGCTCATCACAGATCCCTGCACTCTGTACATAGCTCACCCCAGAACCATGCTCTCTGTACATAGCTCAACCCAGAACTCTGCACTCTGTACATAGCTCAACCCAGAACCCTGCACTCTGCATGCAGCTCACTCCAGAACCCTGCACTCTGAATGCAGCTCACCCCAGAACCCTGCATTCTGAACGCAGCTCACCCCAGAACCCTGCACTCTGAATGCAGCTCACCCCAGAACCCTGCACTCTGAATGCAGCTCACCCCAAAACCCTGCACTCTGAATGCAGCTCACCTCAGAACCCTGCACTCTGAATGCAGCTCACCCCAGAACCCTGCACTCTGAATGCAGCTCACCCCAGAACCCTGCACTCTGAATGCAGCTCACCCCAGAACCCTGCACTCTGAATGCAGCTCACCCCAGAACCCTGCACTCTGAATGCAGCTCACGCCAGAACCCTGCACTCTGAATGCAGCTCACGCCAGAACCCTGCACTCTGAATGCAGCTCACGCCAGAACCCTGCACTCTGAATGCAGCTCACACCAGAACCCTGCACTCTGAATGCAGCTCACGCCAGAACCCTGCACTCTGTACACAGCTCATGCCAGAACCCTGCACTCTGTACACAGCTCATGCCAGAACCCTGCACTCTGTACACAGCTCATGCCAGAACCCTGCACTCTGTACACAGCTCATGCCAGAACCCTGCACTCTGTACACAGCTCATGCCAGAACCCTGCACTCTGTACACAGCTCATGCCAGAACCCTGCACTCTGTACACAGCTCATGCCAGAACCCTGCACTCTGTACACAGCTCATCACAGATCCCTGCACTCTGTACATAGCTCACCCCAGAACCATGCTCTCTGTACATAGCTCAACCCAGAACCCTGCACTCTGTACATAGCTCAACCCAGAACCCTGCACTCTGCATGCAGCTCACTCCAGAACCCTGCACTCTGAATGCAGCTCACCCCAGAACCCTGCACTCTGAATGCAGCTCACCCCAGAACCCTGCACTCTGAATGCAGCTCACCCCAGAACCCTGCACTCTGAATGCAGCTCACCCCAGAACCCTGCACTCTGAATGCAGCTCACCCCAGAACCCTGCACTCTGAATGCAGCTCACCCCAGAACCCTGCACTCTGAATGCAGCTCACCCCAGAACCCTGCACTCTGAATGCAGCTCACGCCAGAACCCTGCACTCTGAATGCAGCTCACGCCAGAACCCTGCACTCTGAATGCAGCTCACGCCAGAACCCTGCACTCTGAACGCAGCTCACGCCAGAACCCTGCACTCTGAACGCAGCTCACGCCAGAACCCTGCACTCTGTACACAGCTCACGCCAGAACCCTGCACTCTGTACACAGCTCATGCCAGAACCCTGCACTCTGTACACAGCTCATGCCAGAACCCTGCACTCTGTACACAGCTCATGCCAGAACCCTGCACTCTGTACACAGCTCATGCCAGAACCCTGCACTCTGTACACAGCTCATGCCAGAACCCTGCACTCTGTACACAGCTCATGCCAGAACCCTGCACTCTGTACACAGCTCATGCCAGAACCCTGCACTCTGTACACAGCTCATGCCAGAACCCTGAACTCTGTACACAGCTCATGCCAGAACCCTGCACTCTGTACACAGCTCATGCCAGAACCCTGCACTCTGTACACAGCTCATGCCAGAACCCTGCACTCTGTACACAGCTCATGCCAGAACCCTGCACTCTGTACACACACAGCTCATGCTAGAACCCTGCACTCTGTACACAGCTCATGCAAGAACCCTGCACTCTGTACACAGCTCATGCCAGAACCCTGCACTCTGTACACAGCTCATGCCAGAACCCTGCACTCTGTACACAGCTCATACCAGAACCCTGCACTCTGTACATAGCTCATGCCAGAACCCTGCACTCTGTACATAGCTCATGCCAGAACCCTGCACTCTGTACATAGCTCATCCTACAACCCTGCCCTCTGTATATAGCTCATGCCAGAACCCTGCACTCTGTATATAGCTCATCCTACAACCCTGCACTTTGTACGTAATGCACTCCAAACACTGCATTCTTTTATCCTTTTTTTTAAATGAATGTGCTGGGATATGTATGTATCCATGAGACTCTTGCTTGTGCAACAATAATAAAAGCATATTTTATAGATACAAGGAAGCCCAAGTTTTGTTTAATGATGCCCATTAAGCTCCTCCCACTATCAAAAGTTTGACCACGCCCACATTTGCCGCAGCGCGCTATGCAAGGTTACTTCCTTCCTCAAGTGTCCCTCATTCTGAAGTTCAAAAGTTGGGAGGTATGATATAACTCTTGCAACAGCTGGGGTCAAAGTGCCTCTAATATCAGAAAGAGGCTGCACCAATTTAATCATCATGTAATATATGTTAAGAAAAAGCCTTTGATGTCCAAAAAGAACATTATAGTAAGGTAACAGTTTGCCTTTAAATATATGCAGTGCCTTGAAAAAGTATTCATACCCCTTGCAATTTTCCACATTTTGTCACGTTACACCCAAAAACGTAAATGTTTTTTATTGGGATTTTATGTGATAGTCCAACACAAAATGGCACATAAATGTGAAGTGGAATGAAAATGATAAAGAGTTTTCAATTTTTTTTACAAAAAAATATCTGAAAAGTGTGGCGTGCATTTGTATTCAGTCCCCTTTTCTCTGATACCCCTAACTAAAATCTAGTGGAACAATTGCCTTCAGAAGTCACCTAATTAGTAAATGGAGTCCACCTGTGTGTAATTTAATCTCAGTATAAATACAGCTGGTCTGTGAAGCCCTTGGATCTTTGTTAGAGACTGTTAGTGAACAAACAGCATCATGAAGGCCAAGGAACACACCAGACAGGTCAGGGATAAAGTTGGTGAGAAGTTTAAAGCAGGGTTAGGTTATAAAAAAATATCCCAAGCTTTGAACATCTCACGGAGCACTGTTCAATCCATCATCCGAAAATGGAAAGAGTATGGCACAACTGCAAACCTACCAAGACATGGCCGTCCACCTAAACTGACAGGCCGGGCAAGGAGAGTATTAATCAGAGAAGCAGCCAAGAGGTCCATGGTAACTCTGGAGGAGCTGCAGAGATCCACAGCTCAGGTGGGAGAATCTGTCCACAGGACAACTATTATGCCGCGTACACACGAGCGGACTTTACGGCGGACTTTGCCCGGCGGATTTTTCGACGTACTTTACGACGGACTTTCTGAATGAACGGACTTGCCTACACACAATCCACCAAAGTCCGTCGAATTCGTACGTGATGAAGTACGACCGGACTAAAACAAGGAAGTTCATAGCCAGTAGCCAATAGCTGCCCTAGCGTGGCTTTTTAGTCCGTCGAACTAGCATACAGACGGCGGACTTTTCGACCGGACTCGATTTCAACGGATACATTTTAAACAAGTTTCAAATCTAAGTCCGTCCAACTTTTGAGAAAACAAAGTCCGCTGGAGCCCACACACATCGAATTGTCCGACGAAATCCAGTCCGCCGGGCAAAGTCCGCCGTAAAGTCCGCTCGTGTGTACGCGGCATTAGTCGTGCTCTCCACAAATCTGACCTTTATGGAAGAATGACAAGAAGAAAGACATTGTTGAAAGAAAGTCATAAGAAGTCTCATTTGCAGTTTGGGAATAATAACCATGTGGGGGACACAGCAAACATGTGGAAGAAGGTGCTCTGGTCAGATGAGACAAAAATCAAACCTTTTTGGTTTAAAAGTAAAACACTATGTGTGGTGAAAAACTAACTGCACATCACCCTGAACACACCATCCCCACTGTGAAACATGGTGGTGGCAGCGTCATGTTGTGGGGATGATTTTCTTCAGCAGGGACAGGGAAACTGGTCAGAGGTGATGGGAAGATGGATGGAGCCAAATACAGGGAAATCTTAGAAGAAAACCTGTTAGAGTCTGCAAAAGACTTGAGACTGGGGTGGAGGTTCACCTTCCAGCAGGACAACGACTCTAAACATACAGCCAGAGCTACAATGGAATGGTTTAGATCAAAGCATATTCATGTGTTAGAATGGCCCAGTCAAAGTTCAGACCTAAATCCAATTGAGAATCTGTGGCAAGACTCGAAAATTGCTGTTCACAGACACTCCATCCAATCTGACAGAACTTGAGCTATTTGGCAAAGAAGAATGGGCAAAAATGTCCCTCTCTAGATGTGCAAAGCTGGTAGAGACATCCCCAAAAAGACTTGCAGCTGTAATTGCAGTGAAAGGCGGTTCTACAAAGTATTGACTCAGGGGGGGGGGGGCGCCATACAAATGTACCCCACACTTTTCACAGATTTATTTGTAAAATAAATTGAAAACCATTTATCATTTTCCTTCCACTTCACAATTATGTGCCACTTTGTGTTGGTCTATCACATAAAATCCCAATAAAATACATTTACTGTTTTGGTTGTAACATGACAAAATGTGGAAAATTTCAAAGGGTATGAATGCCTTTTCAAGACACTGCAGGTAAAGACAAGGCCATATGGAAAATTTTGTTGAAGACTGATCAATCAAAGATAGAGTTTTTATTCAGGTATAATGTTTGTTGGAAACCAAAGATGGTATTTTAGGTATTTCAACCTCATACCAGCTGTGAACTGTCAATGGAGATGGAAGTGTTATGGTTTGGGGTGGCTTTGCTGCTTCAGGGTCCGGGCAGCTCTCAGTCATCAAGTCAACTATATGAAAATGTCAGCTTGATGAAAATGTGAACCCATCTGTGCAAACGTTGAAGTTGAATGTGGCAATGGATCTTTTAATACCGTAATGATTAGAAGCGCACTAGCAAGGTGCCCATATAGTATAAGTATAGCATTGCATAACATTGAACAGCCCTACATAACAGAATTTCCCTCCCTAAACAGATTTGTCAGCTTTCTCTATCCAGCACACATTGACAAGGAGCCCACCATTTGATAGACATCGTGGTTTGTCCATTCTTTAGATTTATGTATCTCAGTAAAAGTAATTAAAAAAATCAATTAAAAACTGTTATATGGGAAAAAATCCAAGAATATCCTATTCTGGTACCCACATGCACCTAGAATATTCACTTGATTTTTTATTTCTTTTGCTAATTCACTCTAGCGTTCTCTAGAATTGTTAAATTGTATCTCTTGTTAAGAAGGCATATGTGCTTCCTATGCTGCTCAGCTTCATCTAGTGGGTCATAATACGGCATTGTATTTCTGTTTATAATAAAAAAGAGAAATTTTTAAAATTTTTTCGTTTTTGCCCAATTCACACATATGTACATGTCGATTCACTGGAGGAATGGCTATGCAATTTTTTTTTTTTTTTTTTTTTTTTTAATAAATAGACCCGTTAGCATTCAGTAGACTATTTTCTTTTTTATTTTTAAATCTACTCCCATTTTTTTTTTTTATATTTCCCCCCCACATTTACATGCGGGCCAAGCTGTCCAGCAAATATGACAGTTACAAGGGTTGGGATAAACCGTATAACACTACCGGTGGTGCTTACAATGGTCATTTTTTAAATTCAGATGGTTTAAGCCTTTACAAAACCTTTGCAAAACCTTGGATCGCGAGCATAATTTGTTCCGGAAACATGCTTGTAATTCAAAGCACTTGTATATCAAAGCGAATTTCCCCATAAGAAATAATGGAAACTCGTTCATTCGTTCCACAACCATTTATTCATAAATCCTTCAGTTTATCGTCCATATAAAAAAATTATAGCAATGTGATAGGTTGTGTAACCATAAAAGGTCCATCCACAAATGGAAGCCTCCACAAGGGGATTAGAAGTAAAATCCAGCAGGAGCTCCAGAGTATAAAAGAGAAGAGAGGAGCCTCTAAGTGTAGCAATATGGTTACATTTAATGACCTTACAACATTTAGCAACTCACATAGTTGATGATTAACCACTTCAATACCGGGCACTTTCACACCTTCCAGCCCAGGCCAATTTTCAGCTTTCAGTGCTGTCACTTTGTTAAATGACAATCATACAACGCTGTACCCAAACAAAATTTTTATCATTTTGTTCCCACAAATAGAGATTTCTTTTGTATGGTATTTGATCACCTCTGTGGTTTTTATTTTTTGCCTAAATGAATAAAAAAAGACCGAAAATTTGGGAAAAAAAGTTTTCCTTTGTTTTTGTTATAAAGTTTTGTAAATAAGTAAGTTTTCTCCTTCATTGATGGGCACTGATAAGGCGGCACCGATGAGGTGGCACCAATGAGAATGCACTGATGAGGTGGCACTGACGATGGGCACTGATAGGCAGCACTGATATGTGGCACTGATAGGCAGCACTGATGGGCACTCATAGGTGGCACTGGTGGGCACTGATGGGCACTGATAGGTGACACTGATGGGCACTGAAAGGCTGCACTGATGGGTACTTATGGGTGGCACTGATAAGCGGCACTGATGGGCACTGATGGCTGGCACTGGATTTAACTGATAGACATCACTGGTGGCACTGGCAGGCATTTTTCATTGGCACTGATTGGCAGCTGCCTGGGCACTGATTGGCATTTCCCTGGTTGTCTAGGGTGGCATACCTGGTGGTCCAGTGTGGTGGCCATCCCTGGTGGTTCTGGGCAGGCATCCGAGGGGGGGCTGTGCTGAAAATCAATCAGCGCAGACCCCCCCCCCCCCCCCCCGTGTCAGGAGAGCAACTAATCGGCTCTCCTCTACTCGCGTCTGTCAGACACGAGTGAGGAAAAGCCGATCACCGGCTCTTCCTATTTACATCGTGATCAGCCGTGATTGGACACGGCTGATCGCATGGTAAAGAGTCTCCGTCAGAGACTCTTTACCTAGATCGGAGTTGCAGTGTGTCAGACGGACACACCGCAAACAACGATCGCCGCGTTGCGGGAGTCGCGCAGCGGCTTGATACCCTGACAACGTCATAAGACCTCCGGTCAGGATATCGCAACCACTTTGCCGACATCATTTTGCTATAGGGCGGGCGGCAAGTGGTTAAAACAGACACATCTAAGTATGCAGGCATCCGGGGTAAAGCTGTCCACATAGACCATCCCCCACACCGCCGGCTCTCACTGCTGTCAGTCTGAAATCATGACCGGGAAGACCAGCCTGCAGTAGAGCGATCTTAAAGCGAGGCTTGAGGCGCTCATGGAGTGCAGCGTGGAAGGAACGACGTAGATGGCGGTGAGGAGGACGGTCTATGTGGACAGCTTTACCCCTGATGCCTGCATACTTAGATGTGCCTGTTTTATTCATCAACCATGTGAGTTGCTAAATGTTGTACCTTCATTAAAGGTAACCATATTGCTACACTTAGAGGCGCCTCTCTTCTCTTTTATACTCTGTATCTTTTACTGGATTTTTCTTCTAATCCCCTTGTGGAGGCTTCCATTTGTGGATGCACATTTTATGGTTGTAACCATATTGCTACACTTATGCCCTGTACACACGACCGGTTTTGCCGTTGGAATAAACTCCGAAGGTTTCTCCGACAGAATTCCATTCCAGCGGTCTTGCCTACACATGGTCAACAACACGTACAACGGGACTAGAAAAGAGAAGTTCAATAGCCAGTAGCTTCCGTCTCGTACTTGCTTCAGAGCATGCTTTGTTTTTGGTCCGTCGGACCAGCATACAGACGAGCGTTTTTTCCCGTTGGAAATATTTAGAACATGTTCCACTTCTAGGTCCGTCAGAATTTTAGAAAAAAATAAGTCCGATGAGGCATACACACGATCGGAATATGAGTAGGCACTTAGCATAAGTGCGAAACGCGTTAGCTGATTGCCTGTACCTTCTGCCACAGTGTCTTGTATGCTATATGCTCCTGAATTTACAATAAATGGTTTTTGAATCATATCTTCCTGGAGTGCGGCTGTCCGGATTTTCTCATCTACTCTCAACACGATCGGAATAGACGATGAAAAGCTTCCGTCGGACTTTTTCTGTCGGACATTCCGCTCGTGTGTACGCGGCTTTGGAGGCGCCCTTCTTCTCTTTTATACCCAGTTGTGACATGACACGATTATAAAAAAAAATTTGCTTGTCTTGCAAAACCCTCTCGAACCAAATTACTCTCAATCGAAAGTTTCTAAAAGAAAACAAATGATCTGCTGTAACTGCTTAAAAAGCATCATCTGGAGTTTGTCGATTATCTAAAGTCCATTGAAAGCTGCGTGCCGATCTTCGGACATCCCGACACAATCTCTTCTGTTTCTTTCTTCATCGGGGGACGTCTCTTTTCAGGGTTAGCCGGGCTCGTTCAGCAAGCTGCAGAGCAGTCTGGGGAGGTGAAGTTTCTGAGCTAATGAAATAATTTGCAAACATGTTTCACCCAATTAACGTTCATTAATGCAGATCTGTTTTCTCGTGAAATTAGTCCCAGCGCGTCCTTTGTGTGTGTACGGAGCTCGATCGAGAGCTAAGCGGCGTGGCGCGTTATGCTTGGTGCTTAACCAAGAGGCAAATTCTCTTTTAAGTGGCACACACCGGCGCCTCTTCATTATCGGCACCACTGTGCTGGAGCGACCTGCGAACAGGTGTGCGGCCGCCTCGACAGACTGCCATGGAGATTAGCAGCCTCAACCTCTTGCAGATTCCTCCTGTGCTAATGTGCTAAACTCTATCATCAGCAGGGAAGAGGAACGCTAATGTTTAATCATTCTACTGTAACTAGCGAAGCGCGGGGAATTCGTCTTTTCTTTTTTTATTATTATTGTTTCATGTATACAGGTGACTGCAATTAGCTTAAAGGAAAATTGTCACGGTGTTTTGTAAATTTTATTTGTATTTTTGTATTTAGTTTGCTGATCTTCTTCTTTTTTAGATTCCTTCTTTTTTTTCATTTTTGTATGAAATCATTATTTTATTTACAAATGACATTTCATTTTACAAGTTTCTATAAACGACATTTTACACCAAAAACAAATTTCAGGAAAACTTTACAGTCAAAGTTCAAATGCATTTTGGCATCTTTTATACTCCTTCTTCTACACAAAGCTGCTATAAACCATTGATTCTTCTCCACCACCATAGGCTGAAAGATGGCTCACAAAACTGGGGGGGGGGAGTTCGTAATTGATAGAGAAAGGGAGCACCAATAAAGGCTCTAGTACCCCTTTGGCCTTTAACCGCTTCAATGCCGGGAACTTTCACCCCCCCCCCCCCCCCCCCACTCCTGCCCAGGCCAATTTTCAGCTTTCAGCGCTGTCGCATTTTGAATGACAATTGCGCGGTCATGCAACTCTGTACCCAAATTACATTTTTATCATCTTTTTCAATCATTTATTTATTTAATCACCACAGGGTTTATTTATTTATTTTTTTGGTAAAAAAAACCTAAAAAAAATCAAAAAAATTTTTAAAAATAAAGTTTTTCTTAGTTTCTGTCAGAAGAATTTGTAAAAAAAAAAAAGTAAATTTTCTCCTGTACTGATGGGCACTGATGAAGTGGCACTGATGAGGAGACACTAATATGTGGCACTGATAGGTGGCACTGATGAGCACTGATAGGCAGCACTGATGGGCACTGATAGGTGGCACTTGGTTAATGATAGACGGCACATATGGGCAATGAGAGGCGGCACGGATAGGCAGTACTGATGGGCACTGAAAGGCAGCACTAAATAGTGTCACTGATGGGGACTGATAGGTGGCACTGATGAGCACTGATAGGCAGCACTGATAGGCACTGATAGGTGGCACTTGGGTAATGATAGGCGACACATATGGGCAATGAGAGGCGGCACGGATAGGCAGTACTGATGGGCACTGAAAGGCAGCACTAAATAGTGTCACTGATGGGCACTGATTGGTGTCACTGATGGGCACTGATAGGCGGCACTTGGGTAATTATAGACGGCATTTATGGGCAATGAGAGGCGGCACAGATAGGCAGCACTGATGGGCGGCACTGATGGGCACTGAAAGGCAGCACTAAATGATGTCACTGATGGGCACTGCTGGGGCTGCACTGATGATCAGTGCCCTGATTACCTGAACAGTCTCCCTTGGGAGGAGATGCTGCTGATCGGCTCTCCACACCAAATAACCCGGTGGCAACATGTGCAACCACAGAGAGAACATGCAAACATCATGCAGGTGTGCAAGAGTGTTATCCGCTATACCACTGTGCTATTCAGTCTCTAAAGAGTAGTATATGACAGCACCAAATGAATGGTCATGGTGGTTCCTCTAAGTGGCTCCTGTAACCTGTAGCGAGTTAGGACCCGTCAGGAGAAACCGCAGCTCATGACAGAGAGGAAGTATTTGACCCAGCTGCAGGTGTCAGAGGGCAGCACAGGGGGTAAGTGGTTAGCACCTCTCCCTAGCAGAACTAGGGTCATTGGCTTGAATCCCAACCACGGCACTACCTGCCTGGAATCTGCATGTACTTCCTGTGCCTGTATCCGCGTACTCTGGTTTCCTCCCACACTCCAAAGACATGCTAGAAGATTGATTGGCTCCTGTCTAAATTGGCCCTAGTATGTGTATGTATGAATGTGAGTTAGGGGCCTTATGCCCCGTACACACGGTCGGATTTTCCGATGGAAAATGTGTGATAGGACCTTGTTGTTGGAAATTCCGACCGTGTGTAGGCTCCATCACACATTTTCCATCGGATTTTCCGACACACAAAGTTTGAGAGCAGGCTATAAAATTTTCCGACAACAAAATCCGTTGTCGGAAATTCCGATCGTCTGTAGACAAATCCGACACACAAAGTGCCACGCATGCTCAGAATAAATAAAGAGATGAAAGCTATTGGCTACTGCCCCGTTTATAGTCCAGACGTACGTGTTTTACGTCACCGCGTTCAGAACGATCGGATTTTCCGACAACTTTGTGTGACCGTGTGTATGCAAGACAAGTTTGAGCCAACATCCGTCGGAAAAAATCCTAGGATTTTGTTGTCGGAATGTCCGATCAATGTCCGACCGTGTGTACGGGGCATTAGAGTGTAAGCTCCTTACGGGCAGGGACTGATGTGAATGTACAATATATGTGTAAAGCGCTGTGTAACTTGACGGCGCTATATAAGTACCTGTATTAAAGTGGTAAACCCATCAATTTAATAGTTTTAAAAAACAGGGCTCATTTACACTTGCTTTGGCTTCAACAGGGCTTTGGACAAGCTTTGTTAAAGCTCTCTGAACGCCAGTCAAAGCTCCTGTCACTAAATAAAATGATTAGCTTACAGTCCTGTTTACACCTTGCTTTTGCTTTGCTTCGGCTTCTTTCAAAGCGTAGCTTCAGTGGTGCTTCAAAGTGCAATGATGAATGAATTCGGAACAAAACTAACTGCACGTGTCTAGTGGAAGGCATGGATCGGTGTTTCTGCTTTACAGGAACAAAGGATCCGTGTCTTCTGTACTGACAGAATGACAATCTGCCTTGTTTACATAGGCAGACTGGCATTCTGTCAGTGTACCAAGCGATCAGCGGGTGCCAGTGGACATCAGGTCCGCAGGACCCACTGTGTAAAATCGCAGCGGGAGCGAGCCGCCGGCGGCGCTCGCTCGCATCCACAACCCGGAAGTGCAGGATCACGTATACTGTATATATGTGATTCTGCGCGGCGCGACTGCTCTGTAGCAGTAAATCTAAAATAATCACACTGGCTTAATAGAGAACCAATTTCATGGCTTTCAAAAGAATATATAAGTAATTAAATAGAATTTCTAGATTATTGCCCGCAGTTGTTCTGTAAACACCCCAGTACTAGCTACGTTTGGAACATGACCGATGAGACACATCTGTGCCCTATAAAATGTTGAGCCTTAAGGCACCTTGAAATAAGAAGCACAGCGCCAATCTGTTAGCGGTCTGGGTTCTCTCCCTGCCAACTTTTTCACCAGACCAGATCTGGAAGTCTTTAGACCTCATAGAAAGGCTTAATTGTCAAGATCTTATCGATAAAAGTCTTTGGCTCCATCCGCAGAATGTACCAGGTCGACAACAAATACTAGTTTACCTTTTTTCCCAAAAAATGTATTCTTAAAACAAAGGTGATTATTGGTTAATAGAAATTCTGGAAGTTTGCTGCAGCGGAAGATGGAATTACTATAGAGGAAGGACAACTCCACTTTTAACCCTTTTTTTGTTTTGTTTTTTGTTTTTTTGCACACATTAAAAAAATTCAAGAAAAATTAAGCCTTTAGATTACTTAACTACTTCGGCCCCGGAAGATTTTACCCCCTTCCTGACCAGAGCATTTTTTGCGATTCGGCACGGCGCCGTTTTAGCTGACAATTGCGCAGTCGTGCGACGTTGCACCAAACAAAATTGAAGCCCATTTTTTCCCACAAATAGAGCTTTCTTTTGGTGGTATTTGATCTCCTCTGCGGTTTTTATTTTTTGTGCTATAAACAAAAAAAAAAGAGCAACAATTTTGAAAAAAAAGCAATATTTTTTAGTTTTTGCTATAATAATTATCCTCGAAAAATATATTTAAAAACATGTTTTCCCTCAGTTTAGGCGGATATGTATTCTACATATTTTTGGTAAAAAAAATAAGCGTATATTGATTGGTTTGCGCAAAAGTTATAGCATCTACAAAATAGGGGATAGTTTTATGGCATTTTTATTATTATATTTTTTTTAATTAGTAATGGCGGCGATCTGCGATTTTTATTGTGATTGCGAAATTATGGCGGCCACTTTTACACTATTTTGGGGCCATTGTCATTTATACAGCAATCAGTGCTATAAAAAAAGTACTGATTACTGTGTAGATTACACTGGCATGGAAGGGGTTAAACACTAAGGGGCGATCAAGGGGTTAAGTGTGTCCTAGGGAGTGATTCTAACTCTAGGGGGGATGGGCTACTACTCACATGACAGCGGTCACTGCTCCCGATGACAGGGAGCAGTGATCTCTGTCATGTCACAAGGCAGAACGGGGAAATGCCTTGTTTACAAAGGCATCTCCCCGTTATTCTGCTCTGTGACATGATCGTGGGCACCTGGCGGACATCAAGTCCGCAGGACCCGTGGTCACGGTCATGGAGCACGCGCCGGGCGTGTGCCCACAATGCCGCATCTTAAAGGGGACATACCTGTACGCCCTTTTGCCCACCCGTGCCATTCTGCCAACGTATATCGGCGTGCGGCAGTCAGAGGAAGGGGTTAAATAAAATTTCAAATTAGGCCTGAAGATTACTTGAACCCGCCTCCCCCAAATTTATAATATATTTTTCTGAAAGTCGAGGCACTGGAGAGTAAAATGATGGTAGTTCCCATTTTTGTCATTGGATATTAGTAAAACGCTTTATCAAACGCAACATTTTAGACAAGCGCAATACATTTTGGTAAAATGTAAAAGACAAGCTTGCACGCAGTAAATAGATACCAAACATGTCAAGCCTTAAAATTGTGTGTGCCCAAGAAACCCTAAATTTTCCATAGGCAACACATTAAAGCCCCTAAAAGTTATCAGTTTGGAGTTATCTATGTATAATGGATATAGAATTATCTCTCTCAATCTGGCATGCACAGCGATGTGTAGCTCAATATACAGTACACTATTGTATTTAGACGCCACCTGTTTTTTTTGTTTTTCTTTTTACGTTTGTATGTGCATATAGGTACAGTGAGGGAAAAAAAGTATTTGATCCCCCGCTGATTTTGTATGTTTGCCCACTGACAAATGATCAGTCTATCATTTTAATGGTCGGTTTATTTTAGCAGTGAGAGACAGAAAAACAACAAAAATATCCAGAAAAACGCATTTCAACAAAGTTATAAATTGATTTGCATTTTAATGATTGAAAATAAGTATTTGATCCCCTATCAATCAGCAAGATTTCTGGCTCCCAGGTGTCTTCTATACAGGTAACGAGCTGAGATTAGGAGCACTCTCAAAGGGCGTTGTCCTAATCTCAGCTTGTTACCTGTATAAAAGACACCTGTCCACGGAAGCAATCAATCAATCAATCAGATTCCAATCTCTCCACCATGGCCAAGACCAAAGCGCTGTCCAAGGATGTCAGGGACAAGATTGTAGACCTACAGAAGACTGGAATGGGCTACAAGACCATCGCCAAGCAGCTTGGTGAGAGGGTGACAACAGTAAAAAAAATGCAAAATAATTGTCAATCTCCCTCGGTCTGGGGCTCCATGCAAGATCTCCCCCTTGTGGAGTTACAATGATCATGAGAACGATGAGGAATCAGCCCAGAACTACATGGGAGAAACTTGTCAATGATCTCAAGGCAGCTGGGACCATAGTCACCAAGAAAAAAATTGATAACACACTACGCTGTGAAGGACTGAAATCCTGCAGTGCCTGCAAGGTCCTCCTGCTCAAGAAGGCACATGTACGGACCCTTCTGAAGTTTGCTAATTGTCAGAAACCATGAATCAGACTGAGACAGAAGTACAGTTAAATCACACTTGTTTAATAATAATAAAAACAAGTTAAACAGAGTAAACATAGTCAAAACATAGCCAGAGTTCAGGAACCGAAACAGATAGTCAGACAAGCCAAACCTTTAGGGAGCCAGAGATGAGCGTAGTAGAACAGCAAGCAGGATCTGGAGCTAAAAGGAATGTCAGCCAAGCAAGTCTTTAACAGGAACACAGGAGAGCGTCTCTAGAGATGTGACCAAGGCGAAGGCAGAGATCATCTGGACTGGATGGCTTAAGTAGGTAGGACTGACGAGCAGGATATCACCAACAGCTGAGTCACTGTGGAGAGATAGGAGCTGGCAATTAGCCGACAGCTGAGTGGCCAACTTTGAGAAGGAAGGGCTGAGCCCAGCCCTGACACTAATGAACATCTGAATGATTCAGAGTAGAACTGGGTGAAAGTGTTGTGGTCAGATGAGACCAAAATCCAGCTCTTGGAGGAGGAGAAATGCTACCTATGACCCCAAGAACACCATCCCCACCGTCAAACATGGAGGTGGAAACATTATGCTTTGGGGGTGTTTTTCTGCTAAGGGGACAGGACCACTTCACCGCATCAAAGTGATGATGGATGGGGCCAGATCTTACCTAATCCCATAGAAAATATGTGGAGGGAGTTGAAGGTTCGAGTTACCAAACGACAGCCTCGAAACCTTAATGACTTGGAGAAGATCTGCAAAGAGGAGTGGGACAAAATCCCTCCTGAGATGTGTGCAAACCTGGTGGCCAACTTCAAGAAACGTCTAACCTCTGTGACTGTCAACAAGGGTTTTGCCACCAAGTACTAAAACATGTACTTATTTCACTCATTAAAATGCAAATCAATTTATAACTTTTTTTGAAATGCGTTTTTCTGGATATTTTTGTTGTTATTCTGTCTCTCTCTGTGAAAAAAAAACCTACCATTAAAATTATAGACTAATAATTTCTTTGTCAGTGGGCAAATGTACAAAAAAAGCAGGGGATCAAATACTTTTTTCCCTCACTGTATTTGGGGGCTCAGTGCTTGGGTGTAATGTTATTTTTTTATACTTTTTTTTTCACTAAACTGATTTCGATATGGTTGAAAAACCAGTGTATTGTTGGAATTTTTTTGTTGTTGAAATAATTGGTCTGGTCTGGTCGGGTGACAAGGTCTCTTTAACCACTTGCCGACCGGCCTATAATAAAAGTACGTCATTTGTTTGACGTTAAATACCAGGGTTATCGCAGCAAGCTATTTTCTTTACCATAGCCGATTTTTTCAGATAAAGGGGTTCCACAAGGGGATTCGCCGCAGATTCACTTTTAGAAGCGGCGGGGTGGGTACCCCCCTCCCCCTCCTGGTTGGGAGCAATTCCACGCTGGCAGTAGCTGGGTATAGTGAAGAGTGAGGCCAAGATGGCCGCCACTCGTCTCTCTGCTCTTAGAGGATCGGAGCGACGTCATGACATCACTTCCAATTCCTGGGCCATAGTATACAATTCATTTTTTTTTAATTAAATTTTTTTTTTTTTTTTTTTAATCTTTTGCTTTCAAAGGTAAATTAGAGATCTGGGATCTTTTTGACCCCGGATCTCTCAATAAAGAAGACTTGTCATGCCTATTTCTATTGCAAGGGATGTTTACATTCATTGTAATAGGAATAAAAGTGATCAATAAAAAATAAAAATAAAGGGACAGTGTAAAAATAAACCCACCGCAGGAAGATGTAGCTTAATAAAAATGGTCTGGATGCCACAATTGCTATATATCCTGCACAACTCGCCAGTCTGGATAGGCAAGAAGTGGTTTAAAAGAATTGATACCCTCTTTAGGGAGCTGATTTGGAAGGGGAAGCAAGCCAGGATTCGACTTCGAGTGCTTCAGCTACCCACACGGGAGGGGGGCTTTGCCCTCCCACACCCCGAGCGCTACTTCTTAGCAACTCAGCTACAGCAGCTGCTAGGATGTGGGATACCGAAAGGTGGCACCCCCAATGGCAAACTGCTACTGCTAAGCACTCCACATAACACCCTAGTTGAAACCCTAGAGGCGGATATGTTCCATGATAACTATCCAACTATCAAGCTGCTAACTAAACTCTGGAAAACTGTCAAGAAAATGATGGGATATGATGACCCAACAGTTTACTCTCCTATTTGGAATAACCGTAATTTACAGGAAGTTCTTAAAATAGGTACCTTTGGGGAATGGGTGAATCTTGGCATCAGAAGGCTAATCCAGCTTTATAATGACACCAAGCTAAAGAGCTTCCCGGAATTAGTAGGGGAATTCAAGCTACCTCAGAGCTCTTTCTTCCTATATCTCCAGCTAGAACACGCTCTTAAAGCACAATTTAAAGCCCAGACTCCGCGCTGGGAAGAAATGCCTTTACTTCAGTGCATAATGCAGGTAAACCCTACTAGAGGTCTAATCTCAAGAATTTATGACCAATTAAGTAAACCAGACAACAGCGGGGGGTTACTCCTTGGACTAAAAGCCAAATGGGAAGAGGATATAGGGGGAATGACCCAGGAACAATGGGCGAAAACCCTGGAACTGAGTGTACAGGTCTCGGTGTCCCCTTCACAGCGGCTCTCTCATCTACTTTTGTTGAATAGATCCTACTATACACCTAAAAGACTTTTTAAATTTGGGGGAAGGCCTAATGACAACTGTCCCAGATGTCAGAGGTCGGGAGACCTCATCCACATGCTGTGGAGGTGTCCCAAGCTATTTAGATACTGGGAAGAAGTGACCGGAAACCTGGGAAGAACTTTTGGCACTTTAGTGGTAAAAGAGGCCATAACCTGCATCCTGGGGTATAGAAGAGTTCTGGGGGAGAGACTGAGCACTACACTGGCCATCACGCGGGCCTTGTTCCAGGCTAGGAAGATGATAACACTAAGATGGCAATCAAAAGACCCCCCCTCGGTGAAAGACTGGATCTCTACTATTAATGATACTCTGAGTAGGGAAAGGGTGGAGTATATAAAGAGAGGCAACCTTCAGGAATTTGAAAGCATGTGGAAGCCATGGCTAGAGAAAGTAGGTGCTCCCTAGTAGGCAACGCGTAGGATTAGTCCAAGAGAGGGGCTTTAGGGGACTATATAGGTAACTGAGACCCTCGAGATCAAGGAGCGCTATAGCAAAGTGATTTTGATATGCATATTTTCTTCCCGCTTTTCCTTTTTTTTTTTTTTTTCTTTTTTTTTTCTCTTTCTTGGTGTGTCTTATTTTTCTTTTTCATTGTTTTTTCCTATTCTGATTAAATAAATAATCTTGATGGTTTGCGGGTTAAATTTTGAGGGGGGGGGGGAGGGGGGGGGGGTTGATTTGGGAATAAGTAAACTTTTTGTGTAATTCTGGGCAGCTCAGCAAAGAACGGGCATGGGGAGCCAATAAGTCTTCTATTATATATCCCTTTCCTGTTTTTCCTCTAGCTTTTCTATATTTTTGCTTCCTTAAACGAGTCCCTTCCCCCTCTGGCCTGACCCAGAAAAGGATAAAGATCCACCAGTCACTGGGCTTTAGGGCCACTACAGACTGAGTCTAGGAGTTGGGAACAAGGGAGGACTTGCTGCTAAACTGACACATTAAAGTATCCAGAGGGACGATATAAAAGGAATTAGATGTAATGCAATAGCCACAATGATGTAAACCGGAGAAGGCGACCAGTTAATGAACATCGAGCTGATTTAGCCCTCTGCTTATTGGTTTCTGAAGTGGAAAGAAAAAAAAAAAAAAAGTAAGAAAAAAAATAGTTTAAGCTCCCCGTCCCTCCGGGCTCATGCGCAGAAGTGAACGCATGCGTAAGTCGCGCAAGCATATGTATGTCAAACCACACATGTGAGGTATCACCGTGATAGTTATAGCAAGTGCAATAATTCTAGAGCAAGAACTCCTCTGTAAACTCAAAACTTTAAACAGGTATCCTTTAAGAAATGTCGCTGTTGCCTATGGAGATTTTTATGTACCGTAGTTTGTCGCCATTCCACGAGCGCGCACAATTTTAAAGCGTGACATGTTAGGTGTCTATTTAGAATAGATGCACTGCGCATGTGGGAAAGCCGCATTGCGCATGTGCGAAAGTCGGAGGAGCATTCCATCAGATTCTAAGGGTTGATTTCTGGGAGGAAAGTGATTATTCCCCCTCGCCCTCTACCGCAATGGGAGCGCTGATACAGCTGATGGCAATAATTGTTGTCTAGCTGTTTGGCGCAGTTTGCAGGCACTATTTATAGCTCAGGGATAGATGCCCGCCACAGCGGTGGCATGTCTTATGGACTCATCATAACAGGTCTGTTGATACATTTTTGTTTTTTTTTGTTTTTTTTTTTTACTTTGGGATTTTTATTATTAATCTTTCTGTGGTTGCTCTATTGAATTGACATGAAGCATCTGTTTTTTTTTCAGATTGGTTGTTTGAAGCCACAGGCTTTCCTCCTAATAATTATATTTTGCCAAGCTCAACACAGAACCTTGGAATTTAATGACCAATAGTCCTCTGGTAAGCCTGCTTTCTAGGCATATTTCATCAAAGTTACCAATATATTAGTCTATTTCTCTCTCTATCTACGGAAGTTACCAGTGTGTCATATGCTATCTGTTTTCTCTAGATTGTCATTTATTGTGTCCCCTGGAGACAACTCCTCTAGATATGTGGTGATATCCTATCCTATTTTTCACTATTATCTGACGGTGGGATATACTATCTTTATCAATAACTAGTCACATTTGATGACTGTTCCTTTTTTCTCTATTTTATTCTAAAGTAACTGCTATGCTATCTTGAGTCCTCTTGACCTCTAGATGCACGCCTGCTAGGCTCTAGCATTATAAATGTAGCGCACCCATAGCTGAGTGAGTATATGCTAAAATTAATGCACTGGGAACAAGATTAGAGATTTTTTGGGTACATTCTGGTGTCACTTTGACTTTGGATAGAAGTAACGGGTGCGTAAAAATTGGTCTTTGGGTGTCGGTGGCGCCTTCCCACCGTAACCCTAAAGAGGTACTCCTGATGAAAGCAAGAATTGGCCTTGCTGTAAAAAATCGCAATGATATGCACCTGTCAAACAGGTGCAGAAAAATTACTCTTTGGGTGTCGGGGGCGCCTTCCCACCGTAACCCTATAGAGGTGCTCTTGATGAAGGCAAAAAAAAAATTTGCAATGATATGCATCTGTCATAAAGGTGCTGAAAAAATTGGTCTTTGGGTGTTAATTGTGCCCATGAAACCTATACCAAAAACATTCTTCCAGATTAAATGAACACCCTCAAAGCTAGGCAGCATCGAAGTCCTGCAGAGATTCCACATCCCAAAAATACTTAATCAGTGACATCGACATCAGGGGCTTCATAGCTGGTAATCCAGGACTGAGTGTGGCTTAAAGTACAAAAAAGACCTTAAATGTTAACCAATTTCCCCCAAACTTCACACAATAGAAGACTCTATCTAAACCAAAATATATTGTGAAAATGTCAGCTCATTTGGTAAATCACACCAAAAGTTATTCACATTAAGCTACAGTATCTCACAAAAGTGAGTACACCCCTCACATTTTTGTAAATATTTTATAATATCTTTTCATGTGACAACGCTGAAGAAATGACACTTTGCTACAATGTAAAGTAGTGAGTGTACAACTTGTATAACAGTGTAAATTTGCTGTCCCCTCAAAATAACTCAACACACAGCCATTAATGTCTAAACCGCTGGCAACAAAAGTGAGTACACCCCTAAGTGAAAATGTCCAAATTGGGCCCAAAGTGTCAATATTTTGTGTGGCCACCATTATTTTCCAGCACTGCCTTAACCCTCTTGGGCATGGATGTCACCAGAGCTTCACAGGTTGCCACTGGAGTCCTCTTCCACTCCTCCATGACGACATCACGGAGCTGGTGGATGTTAGAGACCTTGCGCTACTCCACCTTCCGTTTGAGGATGCCCCACAGATGCTCAATAGGGTTTAGGTCTGGAGACATGCTTGGCCAGTCCATCACCTTTACCCTCAGCTTCTTTAGCAAGGCAGTGGTCCTCTTAGAGGTGTGTTTGGGGTCGTTATCATGTTGGAATACTGCCCTGCGGCCCAGTCTCCGTAGGGAGGGGATCATGCTCTGCTTCAGTATGTCACAGTACATGTTGGCATTCATGGTTCCCTCAATGAACTGTAGCTCCCCAGTGCCGGCAGCACTCATGCAGCCCCAGACCATGACACTCCCACCACCATGCTTGACTGTAGGCAAGACACACTTGTCTTTTATACTCCTCACCTGGTTGCCGCCACACACGCTTGACACCATCTGAACCAAATAAGTTTATCTTGGTCTCATCCGACCACAGAACATGGTTCCAGTAATTCATGTCCTTCTTGTCTTCAGCAAACTGTTTTCGGGCTTTCTTGTGCATCATCTTTAGAAGAGGCTTCCTTCTGGGATGACAGCCTTGCAGACCAATTTGATGCAGTGTGCGGCGTATGGTCTGAGCACTGACAGGCTGACCCCCCACCCCTTCAACCTCTGCAGCAATGCTGGCAGCACTCATACGTCTATTTCCCAAAGACAACCTCTGGATATGATGCTGAGCACGTGCACTCAACTTCTTTGGTCAGCAATGGAGAGGCCTGTTCTGAGTGGAAAAAAAATATATTTTAGTTTAGGTATACATCCACAGGGTGACATTGTGGGTATACAGCTAGCGGTGTGCCAACGTCCCAATAGTGGGCATTTACAAAATTATGGCTAAACAGAGTGGACTTTATAGGCACACGGATACAACGTCTAAAAAGTAATCGCTTGATTTATTTAGTAGACAATTCATTGAAAAAAGTGTAAATATTACATATGTACATAGATTAAAAAAAAATTAAAAAAAGGGGGTTACAAAAACTTGATATTTATAAGCCCCACACACAGACACCACTTGATATAATATCAAGGTATAATGATACATTCAAAGGGACAGCAGTTGGGGTTCCCAAAAATGTTATCCGGGTAGGAGAAGAATGCTGTGGGTCAAGGTGTGTGTTCGGACGTAGTGGTTCACTCAGTCGCTCGACATGTTGCGCGTATAAATACGCTTCTTCAGGAGCATGACAGTCATATAATTATCAAAAACATAAAAGGTGATATAAGGTGTTGTTAGTAGGGAGATGTATCCAGGGAGGGATGAACATCAGACAGTTCTAAAGGGGTAGGTGCTGATAGCAAACACAGCCTTACTGTGATTGTGAAGTCTGTTTAAGTAGTGTAGAGAAACTGTCTGGAGGCTCACAGAGGCTAGGACCTCCAAGGATTAAAGAGCTATATTGTCTGGTGTTGAAAAAAACCCAAAAAACTTTGTATGGTCTTGGCCACCGTGCTCCAGCTCAGTTTCAGGGTCTTGGCAATCTCCTTATAGCCTAGGCCATCTTTATGTAGAGAAATAATTATTTTTTCAGATTCTCAGAGAGTTCTTTGCCATGAGGTGCCATTTTGAATTTCCAGTGACCACTATGAGAGAGTGAGAGCGATAACACAAAATTTAACACACCTGCTCCCCATTCACACCTGAGACCTTGTAACACTAACGACTCACATGACACCAGGGAGAGAAAATGGCTAATTGGGCCCAATTTGGACATTTTCACTTAGGGGTGTACTCACTTTTGTTGCCAGCAGTTTAGACATTAATGGCTGTGTGTTGAGTTATTTTGAGGGGACAGCAAATTTACACTGTTATACAAGCTGTACAATCACTACTTTACATTGTAGCAAAGTGTCATTTCTTCAGTGTTTTCACATGTACCTAAACCTCAATCAATTGTCTTGAAACTTTGCACAGCCTAAGTTCTCAACTTCCCAAACCTATCCTATAAGTTTCATGCATTTTGGTGTACCACAAGGCAAACTAGGGGCATTAAGCTTGTTTTTTGGGAAACTTAATGTGGCTTAACGTACAAAAAAGGCCTTAAATGTTATCCAATTTCCCCCAAACTTCACAAAATAGAAGACTCTATCCATGCCAACATATTCTGAAACTTTCAGAACATTTGGTAAATCACACCAAAAGTTTTTCACATTAAGCTATATTTTACAATCCCAAAACATGTGTAAATGTAAAAAGATAATAATGTACCATAATGTACCTAAACTGTAATAAATTGTCTTGAAACTTTTCACAACCTAAGTTTTCAACTTCCCAAACCTATCCTAGAAGAGCCGTGGATTTTGGTCTCCCACAAAGAAAATTAGTTTTTTTGGGGAGCTTAATGGAGCTTAACTTACAATAAAGTGCCTAAACCTTAATCAATTGACTTGAAACTTTGCACAACCCAAGCTTTCAGCTTCCCCAAACCTATCCTGGATGTTTCATGGATTTTTGTTTTCCACAAAACAAATGAGTGACATTAAGCTTGTGTAGCCCCTACCACCTTTTGTGTAGTGGCCGTAGTGTGGGACAGCCAATGGGGGAATGTTATGCGCGTGTGTGTGTGTGGCTCACCAGCCAATCACTAGGGGTTTCTTGGCCAGTGGTGCATGCTGGGGAAGTGCATATATACTTAGGAGAATTGCCATGTTCTCTGTATGGCCTACATCCAGGCTTGTCCTGGGGATGGGAATGCTCAAGTGTGGGAAAGGTTTGACTAGGCCTCAAGCCTAGAAGAGGCCTCACATGCTGATTGAGGAGGAGAACCAGAGACGCTGGCCAGCCTGTGCTCCTATTGATTCTGCACTGTGGAATACTGAAAGGGACTGTTGAGTCTGGAGTTCTGTTTTAAACTAGTTTTGCCATGGATGTTCTTAGCCCTATACCTTCTCTGTCAGTTATTGAGTTCTCCAATAAAGCATTCAAAAAATGTACTTTAAATGACTGGCGACAAACTTTTCTTTGATCGCACAGCCCTTCACTGGCCTAGGATCTGCCCAGGATCAAAATGTCAGCCTTCCCTGCCTTTGGGTGTCCATGCTATGCCTCTGGGGTTCATGGGGGTGCTGTGCTTGTTTTTTTGGGAGTTTAATGTGGCTTAATGTACAAAAAAAAGAACTTGGATGTTATCCAATTTCCCCAAAATTCACACAATAGAAGACTTGTATCTACGTCAGCATATTCTAAAAATCTCAGGTTGTTTGTTAAACCAGACAAAAAGGTTATTCACTTTTAACTATTTTATTATATTCCTGAAACTTTTAATTGGAATAACTTAACCACTTTGCCCCCTTAGGACGTTCAGGAACGTCCTTGCCTTTGTACAGTGATATCTGAATGATGCCTGCAGCTACAGACATCATTCAGATATTGATATCCTTCATTTCAGCCGACGATTTTCCTACACCATAAGAAGGATCATAGCGGCTTCTCCACCGCTTGGTCGTTCTTACGGGCGGCGGGAGGGGACGGTCCCCGCTCCCACCGCCCTCCGGTGCTTCTACCGACTCACTGCTTTCATCGGTGAGTCGGAGAACGGATCCGCTGGTCACGGATGGTGACGATAAAGATTTCTGGCGGACCAGATGGTCGCCGGAGTCTCTATGATCGTTCGGAGGCCGGGCGCGATGTTATGAAGTCAGGCCCGGCCTCTGCATTCAAAAAACCAGCGCCGCCACGGCTGGGAAGCCGTGATCATTTATTTTTTTATTTTTTTTTTATTTTAGGCTTCCCAGCCTAGAGGTGAGATATGGGGTCTTATTGACCCCATATCTCACTGTAAAAAGAACAGATCGTGCCATATTCCTATTACAAGGGATGTTTACATTCCTTGTAATAGGAATAAAAGTGATCAATTTTTTTTTTTTTTTTAAAGTGTCAAACTAAAAAAAAAAAGTCAAATTAACAATAAAAATTTTTTTTTAAAGCGCCCCTGTCCCCGTGAGCTCGCACGCAGAAGCGAACGCATATGTAAGTCCCGCCCACATATGAAAACGGTGTTCAAACCACACATGTGAGGTATCGCCGCAAACGTTAAAGTGAGTGAAATAATTCTAGCTCTAGACCTCCTCTGTAACTCAAAACATGTAACCAGTAAGAAATTTTAAAGCGTCGCCTATGGGGATTTCTAAGTACTAAAGCTTGGCGCCATTCCACGAGTGTGCGCAATTTTGAAGCGTGACATGTTAGGTATCTATTTACTCAGCGTAATATCGTCTTTCACATTATGCAAAAAAATTGGGCTAACTTTACCGTTTTGTTTTTTTTTTTTTAAAGCATGAAACTGTTTTTTTTCCAAAAAAAAAGTGTTTGAAAAATTGCCGCGCAAATACTGTGCGAGAAAAAAAGTTGCAACGATCGCCATCGTATTCTCTAGGGTCTCTAGGCTAAAAAAAATATATATAATGTTTGGGGGTTCTATGTAATTTTGTAGCAAAAAAATTATGAATTTTACATGTAGGAGAGAAATTCCAGAATTGGCCTGGGTCTAATTGGTTGGCACCGTCACATGGATGGTGCCGACCAATCAGGACCCGCGTAGCCCGTCTTCAAATCCCTAGACCGGTAAAGCAGCGACCTGATGTGTCACAGCCAGTGATCGCGGGAATCCAGGTTAGGGGGGGGGGGGCCCAGTGTAAGTTCACCTTACAGATTTTCTGTAAAGGTGAACTTAAACTTACAGTAAAAGGAGCTCTATGTGTAAGAAAGTGCCTAAATCTCAATCAATTGCCTTGTAACTTTGCACAGAACTTTGCACAAGTAATTTTGTGTACATTAAACCACATTAAGCTCCCAAAAAATTAAAGGGGTTGTAAACCCTCAATGTTTTTCACCTTAATGCATTCTATGCATTAAGGTGAAAAACCTCCGGTGCTGCAACAGCCCCCCTGAGCTTCCCTTTTCCTTACCTGAACCCGGTCTTTCCAGCGATGGGGACGAGCACACCAGCTCCAGCCGGTGTCTCTGGTCCTGATTGGATAGATTGATAGCAGCGCAGCCATTGGCTCCCTCTGCTGTCAATCAAATCCAATGATGCGGGAGCTGGGGGCGGGGCCAAGTCCTGCTGCCTGTGTCAATGGACGCAACATGACACGGGAGGACGCCCGCACGAGTTCCCCCAAGGGAGAGCGGCTCTCCAATGGGCCACTCTGTGCAAAACCAACCTAACAGAGGAGGTAAGTATGACATGTTTGTTTACAAAAAAAATGAACCTTTACAAATCCTTTAACAGCTTTCCGACAGCCGCACACACATACGTCAGCAGAATGGCACAGGCAGGCAAAAGGACGTACAGGTAAATTTGCCGCCTTTTTGAGTTCCAGCAGGTCCTGGGAACTCGATGTTCGCCGGCAGCCCGCGATTGCAGTGTGGAGAGGTAGAACAGGAAGATGCCTATGTAAACAAGGCATTTCCCCGTTCTGCCTTGTGTCATGACAGAGAACTACTGCTCCCTGTCATCGGGAGCAGTGATCGCTGTCATGTCCTAGGTAGCCCATCCCCCCACAGTTAGAATCACTCCCTAGGACACACTTAACCCCTTCATCGCCCCCTAGTGATTAACCCCTTCCCTGCCAGTGTCATTTACACAGTAATCAGTGCATTTTTTATAGCAGTGATCGCTGTATAAATGACAATGGTCTCAAAATAGTGTCAAAAGTGTCCGATGTGTCCGCCATAATGTCGCAGTCACAATAAAAAAATCGCATATCGCCGCCATTACTAATAAAAAAAAATAATAATAAAAATGCCCTAAAACTATCCCCTATTTTGTAGACGTTATAACTTTTGCGCAAACCAATCAATATAAGCTTATTGCGATTTTTTTTTTTACCAAAAATATGTAGAAGAATAAATATCGGCCTAAACTGAGGAAAATTTTGTTTTTTTTTATATATTTTGGGGATATTTATTATAGCAAAAAGTAAAAAATATTGATTTTTTTTCAAAATTGTCACTCTTTTTTTGTTTATAGCCCAATAAAAAAAAATCGGAGAGGCGATCAAATACCACCAAATGAAAGCTCTATTTGTGAGGAAAAAAAAAAGGACGTCAATTTTGTTTGGGAGCCACGTCGCACGACCGCGCAATTGTCGGTTAAAGCGGCGCAGTGCCGAATCGCAAAAAGCGATCTGGTCAGGAAGGGGGTAAAATCTTCCGGGGCTGAAGTGGTTAAGCTAAATGTCACTCATTTGCCTTGTGGGAAACCAAAATCTATAAAACCTTCAGGATTGGGTTGGGAAGATAAAAACTTTGGTTGTGCAAAGTTTCAAGGCTATTGATTAACCACTTTAGCCCCGGAAGGATTTGCCCCCTTAATGACCAGATCATTTTTTGCGATACAGCACTGTGTCGTTTTAACTGACAATTGCGTGGTCGTGCGACGTTGTACCCAAACAAAATTGACGTCCTTTTTTCCCCACAAATAGATCTTTCTTTTGGTGGTATTTGCTCATCGCTGCAGTTTTAATTTTTTGCGCTATAAACAAAAAAAGAGCGACAATTTGGAAAAAAAAATAAAAATATTTTTTTACTTTTTGCTATAATGAATATCCAAAAAAATATATATATATAAAAAAAAAAATTTCTTCATCAATTTAGCCCCAGAACGGCCGAGGCACTCATGCACATCGCTGGATAGAGAGGGGGCTCAGGTAAGTATTAGGGGAGCTGAGGGAAGTTTTTTTTATCTTTTTATCTTAATGCATAGACTGCCTTTACAATCACTTTAAGCCACATTAACCACTTAAGCCCCGGACCATTTGGCTGGCCAAAGACCAGAGCACATTTTGGGATTCGGCACTGCGTCACGTTAACTGACAATTGCGCGGTCGTGCAACGTGGCTCCCAAACAAAATTGACGTCCTTTTTTTCCCACAAATAGAGCTTTCTTTTGGTGGTATTTGATCACCTCTGAGGTTTTTATTTTTTGCGCTATAAACAAAAATAGAGCAACAATTTTAAAAAAAATGCAATATTTTTTACTTTTTCTTATAATAAATATCCCCAAAAAATATATAAAAAAAAATTTTTTTCCTCGTTTTAGGCCGATACATATTCTTCTACATATTTTTGGTAAAAAAAATCGCAATAAGCATTTATTGATTGGTTTGCGCAAAAGTTAAAGTGTCTACAAAATAGGGGTTAGTTTTATGGCATTTTTATTAATCATTTTTTTTTTACTAGTAATGGCTACGATCTGCGATTTTTTTCGTGACTGCGACATTATGCTGGATACATCGGACAATTTTGACACATTTTTGGGACCATTGTCATTTTTTACAGCGATCGGTGCTATAAAATTGCACTGATTACGCTAAAAAATGACACTGGCAGTGAAGGGGTTAACCACTAGCTGGCAAGAAAGGGGTCAAGTGTGTCCTAGGGAGTGATTCTAACTGTTAGGGGGCGTGGCTACGTGTGACACATCACTGATCACCGCTCCCGATCACAGGGAGCTGTGATTAGTGACAGTGTCGCTAGGCGGAACGGGGAGATGCTTGTTTACATTAGCATCTCCTCGTTCTTCAGCCCTGTGGGACGATTGCGGGTATCCCTGCAGACATTGAGGCCGCGGGACCCGTGATCCTACTCACGGAGCTCGCGGCAGGGTCGCGCGCGCAACGGCGGCGGCGGCGCACGCGACCACACGGCTGCAAATTGAAAGGGACGTATCTGTACGACAGTACGCCCAATTGCCCAGCTGTGCCATTCTGCCCGACGTTACATGCGGCGGTCGGCAAGTGGTTAAGCTCTCCAAAAAACAATCTTAAAGGGATAAAAGTCAGAAGGTTTATTTATCTTAATGCATTCTATACATTAAGATAAAAAGCCTTCTGTGTGCAGCAGCCCCCCTAACACTACCCTGAGTCCCATCCAGAGCCAGCGATGACATTGCAAGACTCTGACAATCACAGGCATGACACAAAGAGGCAGAGGCATGATGGGATTTGTAGTTTCACCACAGCTAGAGTGCCGAGTTTGCCAACCCCTGACTTAGGATAACAACATAATACATGCATTTTTTTTTTTTTTTAATGACAAACAAGGTTTTCTTTTTGTGAATATTGTCCCTGCAACACAAAGCAAACAAAAGCAGAAAAAAAAGTTTAACTATTAGTTAATAAAATAGAAAAGAAAAAATCACCAGGAAAATTACAATTGAATAGCGATGGAGAATATAAAGTTAATCAGTGCTGATGAGAGAAAATCAAACAGAGGAACATTTAATTAGAAAATGTATTTTATTTTTTTTACTTGTCAAGGTTGTTTTAAAGGGGTTGTAAAAGTTCATATTTTTTCACCTTAATGCATCCTAAGCATTAAGGTGAAAAAACACCTGGCAATGACGACCCCCCCCCCCCCCCCCCGTTTACTTACCTGAGCCCGTTCACCTGCTGTGCGCGTCCCCCAGCGTCCTCTTCTCCACGGAGTCTGGCCGTTGATTGGATAGATTGATAGCAGCGCAGCTGCTGTCAGTCACATCCAATGACGCAGCTGCCGGGGGGCGGGGCCGAGTCATACACTCTGTGTCTATGGACTTGGGAGAGAGCTTCCCAGAGGGGGGTTAGCTATTGCGGGGAGCAGCCGAGACAGCCACCGAGGGACCCCAGAACAGGAGGATCTGGGGCCACTCTGTGCAAAACGAGCTGCACAGTGGAGGCGAGTATAACATGTTTGTTATTTTTTTAAAAATGAACCCTTACAACCCCTTTTAACTCTCTTCACCTGTAAATCAAAGCTCATCCCTTTGATCTGTAGATGCAAAACACAGAAAGTTACAATTGTTACAATGTTTCAATGTAACTTTCTCTAATGTGAGCGGCCCCGTTGTCTTCTGGGAACTGTGTTTGTTCCCAGAACACCACAGGGCCATTCACAGAGCGCCGCGCCACTCGCGCGTGCGCAGTAGGAAGCTGGCAGTAAAGCGCAAGGCTCCACTGCCTGTTTCTCTTACCTAGGATGGCGGTGCCGGGACCCGAGAGCCGAGGGACGAGTCGGCCTCGGGTGGCCGACATCGCGGGCACCCAGGACAGGTAAGTACTTATTTAAAGTCAGCAGCTACAATGTTTGTAGCTGCTGACTTTTAATTTTTTTTTTTAAGGCCGGAATCCCCCTTAAAGCTGTTCACATTAAATGTTTTAGTATTGTAAAATATATCCATAGCTTAATGTGAATAACTTTTGGTGTGATTTACCAAATGATCTTAAATTTTCTGAATATTTTGGCATGGATAGAGTTTTTGTGTGAAGTTTGGGAGAAATTGGTTAAAATTTAAGGTCTTTTTTTGTACGTTAAGCCACATTAAGCTCCCCAAAAAACAAGCTTAATGCCCCTAGTTTGCCTTGTGGAACACCAAAATGCATGAAACTTATAGGATAGGCTTGGGAAGTTGAGAACTTAGACTGTGTGAACTTTCAATACAATTGATTGAGGTTTAGGCACATTATGGTACATTTAGCTCTTTTTGACATTAACCACTTTCTGACCAGCCGCTGTCATCATACTGCGGCAGGTTGGCACGATCCTGCGAACCGTCATAGCTGTAGGTCGGCTCCTTTAAGTGGGATAACAGGCGCGCGGGCGCTTGTCCGCTGCATTGCGGGAGGTGCCGATGCTCGTGTCCGGTGCTCGCGGGCACGAGAGGCAGAACAGCGATGTGTGTGTGTAAACACACACATTCCTGTTCTGTGAGGAGAGGAGAGGCAGATTGTGAGTTCCTAATAGCTAGGAACCACGATCCGTCATCTTCTATAGTCAGTCCCCTCCCCCTACAGTTAGAAACACACACAGGGAACACAGTTAACCCCTTCCCTGTCACTGACATAAAAAACAATATTTTTTTACTTTTTGCTATAATAAATATCCCAAAAAAATGTAAAAAAAATAATTCCTTCATCAGTTTAGTCCCAGACGGCTGAGGCACTCATGCACATCGCTGGATAGAGAGGGGGCTCAGGTAAGTACAGTTAGAAACACACACAGGGAACACAGTCAACCCCTTGATCGCCCCCTAGTGTTAACCCCTTCCCCGTCAGTGACATTTACGCAGTAATCAGTGCATTTTTATAGCACTGATCGCTGTATAATTCTCAATGGTTTAAAAAATGTGTCCGATGTGTCCGCCATAATGTCGCAGTCCTGATAAAAATCGCAGATCGCCACCATTACTAGTAAGAAAATAAAAATGCCCTCACTGCTTCAGCCAATCTAGGCTTGCAATGCACCACCAGCTGAAGGCACCCCCCATAGGATCCAGACACACCAAGGGTTTATCCCAGGAGCCGGATATATAGTGGGACCTGATTGGATATTTATCCACCCGGCATGCAGCCGGCTGAAGATAGGTCTAAATGTACACCTATCCCCCTCTGGCTCATTTAACAAATCCGGACACTGGTAACCCAGTATATACACTACCCTTATAGGTCTTGGGTCTGGCATTCATGAATAAATAAGCTATTGAACCCTGGGGGTTATAGGTGCTGCCTGAACACAAAGTCATTCCACCGAATCCACACACTTGTAAAATACTTGCAACTCTCAAACCCCTGATGAAGGTATCAATATACCGGAAACGCGCCGGGTATCGTGGTACACCAACCCCAGGAGAGCAAATGTTCCCCTGATGAAGTCACGTGGTGTGTGACGTCACGCGTAGGGACAGGACAGGCACTCTATGCTGACTGTTGATACGAGCTCGCCGCTCGTCTGAGATAAGGAATCGTTTTACTTGTTTTTATGTGAGTAATTTTTATGCTAATAAAACCCAGCTTGTTACCAACAATATCACACTATATGGGACCTTCCTTTTGTTCTTCTCTCATTGGGGACCCCTCTATATCCGTGGAGGGACTAAGTTCCCGCATGAGGCTGCTGTTCATAGGATTAAAGGTTGTCGCCCCCATACACTGGTCTTACGTTGGTATCCCATCACCTGGAAGAATCTAGCCCCTGCACCAGAAGGAAGGGCTGTTATTCCTACTATTGGTTTATGCTGTTATCCCATTACCTGAAGGTAAGGGGTCACTACTTATAAATGTGTGGTGTGTTGCACGAAGAGGAAACATCACTTTATACTTGTTCCAGTCACCTTACTCCCCTCAAGAGGACTGCTATATGTGCACTTTATTTTGGACATTTTTAGTCATTTGTCACATAGGATTTCATGTTGGTTTGCACTAGTCACTTTGTTTATTGTTTGCTTGTTGCCTGGCGTGCACATTATTTGCATTATTTTACCAGCCCCGCCTAAGATTTAGCCCACCCTTTTGCACTTTATCTACTTATTGGGGCTGTTTATTGCAGGTTGATTCACTATTATTTTGCACATGTTTTCCGTCACATGTGGGCTGATTGATTGATTTATTTGTCATTATCACAGCTATGAGTTATTTATTAATACTAGCATGATATCATAAGCACTGCCATTTTTTTTGGTAATTTTGCAATATTTTTTGTATTGTATCACGAGTATCCACTATTAGCACTGTCACTTTGGTTTTATATTTTTATATGTTTATGTACTCTATTTATTGTGTTTTTGTTGGATGAGCCCAACACCACATTTTATCTGTTTGTCAAAAGAAATCTCTATTTGTGTGAGGAAAATGATAAAAAAAAAAGTCATATGTGTACAGTGTAGCATGACCGCGCAATTGTCGTTCAAAGTGCGACAGCGCTGAAAGCTGAAAATTGGCTTGGGCAGGAAAGGGGTGAAAGTGCCCGGTCTTGAAGTAGTTAAAGAGGAGGTCCAGTAAAAAAAAAAAAAAAAATTAAAAGTCAGCAGCTACAAATACTGCAGCTGCTGACTTTTAATTGGACACTTACCTGTCCCTGGGTCCAGCGATGCGGGGGATCGAAGCCCCGCTCGTCTCCCCCTCCGTTCGTCGGCGTCGGCATTGCAACTGTGGGCGCCGGGGCTGTGGCTTCACAGCCTGGCACCCACTGCGCATGCTCGAGCGGCGCCGCGTGCCGTGATTGGCCGCTCAGTCACCTGGGACCTGTAATGGATCCCAGATGATTGACAGGAGGGAGGGAGCAGAGCTGAGCCCTTCCTGTGCCGAGGGGGAAGTGATGTCACCAGCCCAGGCACTGAAAGAGGCAGACTACGAGGGACCCCCTAGCAACAGGCATTTAGAAGTAAGTAAAAAAAAATAAATATCCAAATGTTTTTTTTTGTATTTTTTTTTTAGGATTTTTCATGTAGTTTTTTTTTTTTGGGTGGAACCCCACTTTAAAGTGTACCAGTTCCTCGGATGGACAAAGCACAGGTTTGCTTTAATGATGAATACATTATATTCCGTTCATCTTTTGTTGTAGCTAGTTGCTTGGAACAAAGGCACTCCTGTATTAAACGTTTATTTATGACATTAAAATTTAACACAAGTATAATGAAAAACAATGAAAAAAAAATATGTAGACATGTTTTCTGCTGAGGACTAGCCGCTCTCCGCTTTTATTCATTGCCTGGGTATGCCTTTTAATTGGCTCCAAGTTCACACACTTTCTTCCTCGCCAAATGCGTTCCGTAACTGGAAACAATAAGATACATAGATGTAACAATTAATAAAACAAATGGCTTTGACCAGCGGACCCGCCTGTTTTCCTTTTGACAAGGAATGGTAAGCAGAACCATCTGGGCACAATGAGAAGACAACATTTTAATAACGCAGAAATTAGAGGAATAAAGTCTTCGACAGTAAATCCATCTGGAGCACAGAGAGCTGAACAGGGTCCAAATCCGAGAAACACGCATAAATAACGCTTATAAATAACGGCTTGCTTACAGGTGGGGTGGACGTCGGGGTAGGGATTGGAGGTGGGAGGGGAAACCTGTAGTTTATTAAAAGGTTTACATTATAAATCTAGAGAATAGGACTGATCGGTGGACAAGAAAATAGAAAAAAAAAAAAAAAAGACTGACGCATTTTCCACCCCCCCCCAAAAAAAACTACAAAAGAGCAAAACGCAAAAGGAAATGATCTTCTCATGCTTTTTTGGCAAGTCTCTTTGACACAAAATTCATACAAATAATAAGTAGAAAGCAGCAATTTAGAGCTGTAATATTTTATTTTTTTTTTTCAATGCATATTTCTTTTAAATGCAAGACAGATCATCGAGGCAGCAGCAAGGAATAAATCACTACATCAATCTATAACAATGACTTGAAACCGAGAGCATAACAACATGTGGTATGGATAATAATTTAATTTTAGCATAAAGGGGCTAACCACCTTTAGTCCTTATCTAGAGTACATATCAAGTCCGGACACGAGTATATTATTGGTAGAATTTTATCTAATTTCCAGCAAGATCTACAACTATGGGCAGCTGTGCCTTTGCTCCACAGTGCCCCCTGGGGGGGAAAAGAAGGGGTGTGACGTCTGCATGTCACTATAAATTTTTTAATATCATATTAATATATCTTGTGCTTTGACTTAGTCCCTCAGGCACCAGGTCAGCAGAGCGAACGTTAAAGCTAAACAGTACAATCACGGTGAAGTGGTACAAGCCTGAATGAGCATAAATTCCCACAGACATACTCAATATCTTGTGGACAGTCTTTCAGAAATAGTGGAAACTGTTGTAGCGCCAAAGGAAGGTGGGGGGGGGGCAACTCCATATTTCTGCCCATGGTTTTGTAATGATTAGTGCAATATATGGCTTTACTGGCTCTATGGTGTAGGGCAGGGATCTCCAAACTATGGCCCTCCAGCTGTTGCGGAACTACACGTCCCATGAGGCATTGTAAAACTTTGACATTCACAGACATGACTAGGCATGATGGGAATTGTAGTTCCTGAACACCTGGAGGGCCATAGTTTGGAGACCCCTGGTGTAGGGTCTGTGAGTCCATGGGAACAATACAACTATTAGGGTCAAGGTGAAGTGGTACAAGCCTGAATGAGCGTAAATTCCCAAAGAAGCACTCGGTATCGTGTGGAAAGACCTCCAAGATGAGTGGAAACTGTTATAGCACCGAAGGGTGGTGATGGGGCAACGCCATATTTCTGCTTATGGTTTTAGAATAGGGTGTTCAGGATCAGGCAATGGGTTTACCGGCCTCTATGTAGGGCCTGTGAGTCCAGGAGATCAGTGCAACCATTAAGGTTGCGGTGAATCGGTACAAGGCTGAATGGGTGCAAGTTCCCACAGACGCACTCAAAATCTTGAGTCTAGACTTCCTAGAAGAGTGGAGAGTTTTATGGCACCAAAGGAAGAAGTAGGGGGACAAATTCATATTTCTGCCCATGGTTTTGAAATGGGATGTACAAGATCGGTGCAAGACATGACTTTCCTGGCTCTGTGGTTTAGGTGTGAGTCCATGGCAACAGTTACAACCATTAAGGCTTCATTACTGACTCTATGGTGTAGGGCTTGTGAGTCCATGGGAATAGTACAACTATTACTTGAGGTGAAGTGGTACAAGCCGGAACGAGCATAAATACCCACAGACACACAAAAAACTTTTGGAAACACTTCCAAGAAGGGTGGAGACTCTTATAGCACCAAAGGAGGAGGTGGTGGTGGTGGTGGTGGGGTGGGGGGGGGGGGGCAACTCCATATTTCTGCCCCTGGTTTTGTAATAGGATGTCCAAGATCAGTGCAAAATAAGGGCTTTTTAATCTAGGAGAGCTTTACAACCATTAAGGTAGCAGTGAAGTGTTCAAGGCTGAATGAGCACAAATTCCTACAAACACACTCACAATCTTGTGGAAAGCCTTCCTATAAGAGTAGAGACTCCTAAAACTTTAAAGGAAGGGGGCAGCTTTATGTTCCTGTCCATAATTTTGGAAAAGGATGTCCAAAATCAGTGCAAGATATGACTTTACTGGCTATATGGTGTAGGGCTTGTGAGTCCAGGGGGACTGTACAACCATTGTGGTCGCTTTCTGCCTTTATGGTGTAGAGCTTGTTAGTCCATTGGAACAATACAACCAGTAAGGGGAAGGTGAGGTGGTACAAGGCTGAATATGTACACGTTCCCACAGACACATATTTATATATATATATACAGTATCTCACAAAAATGAGTACACCCCTCAAATTTATGTAAATATTTTATTCTATCTTTTCATGTGACAACACTGAAGAAATGACACTTTGCTACAATGTAAAGTAGTGAGTGTACATCTTGTATAACAGTGTAAATTTGCTGTCCCCTCAAAATAACTCAACACACAGCCATTAATGTCTAAACCGCTGGCAACAAAAGTGAGTACACCCCTAAGTGAAAATGTCCAAATTGGGCCCAAAGTGTCAATATTTTGTGTGGCCACCATTATTTTCCAGCACTGCCTTAACCCTCTTGGGTATGGAGTTCACCAGAGCTTCACAGGTTGCCACTGGAGTCCTCTTCCACTCCTCCATGATGACATCACGGAGCTGGTGGATGTTAGAGACCTTGTGCTCCTCCACCTTCCGTTTGAGGATGTCCCACAGATGCTTAATAGGGTTTAGGTCTGGAGACCCGCTTGGCCAGTCCATCACCTTTACCCTCAGCTTCTTTAGCAAGGCAATGGTTGTCTTGGAGGTATATTTGGGGTCGTTATCATGTTGGAATACTGCCCTGCGGCCCAGTCACCGAAGGGAGGAGATCATGCTCTGCTTCAGTATGTCACAGTACATGTTGGCATTCATGGTTCCCTCAATGATCTGTAGCTCCCCAGTGCCGGCAGCACTCATGCAGCCCCAGACCATCACACTCCCACCACCATGCTTGGCTGTAGGCAAGACACACTTGTCTTTGTACTCCTCACCTGGTTGTCACCACACACGCTTGACACCATCTGAACCAAATAAGTTTATCTTGGTCTCATCAGAACACAGGACATGGTTTCCAGTAATCCATGTCCTTAGTCTGCTTATCTTCAGCAAACTATTTGTGGGCTTTCTTGTGCATCATCTTTAGAAGAGGCTTCCTTCTGGAACGACAGCCATGCAGACCAATTTGATGCAGTGTGCGGCGTATCATGTGAGCACTGACAGGCTGACCCCCCACCCCACTCAACCTCTGCAGCAATGCTGGCAGCACTCATACGTCTATTTCCCAAAGGCAACCTCTGGATATGACGCTGAGCACATACACTCAACTTCTTTGGTCGACCATGGCGAGGCCTGTTCTGAGTGGAACCTGTCCTGTTAAACCGCTGTATGGTCTTGGCCACCGTGCTGCAGCTCAGTTTCAGGGTCTTGGCAATCTTCTTATAGCCTAGGCCATCTTTATGTGGAGCAGCAATTCTTTTTTTCAGACCCTCAGAGAGTTCTTTGCCATGAGGTGCCATGTTAAACTTCCAGTGACCAGTATGAGAGAGTGAGAGCGATAACACCAAATTTAATACACCTGCTCCCCATTCACACCTGAGACCTTGTAACACTAACGGGTCACATGACACCGGGGGAGGGAAAATGGCTAATTGGGCCCAATTTGGACATTTTCACTTAGGGGGTGTACTCACTTTTGTTGCCAGCGGTTTAGACATTAATGGCTGTGTGTTGAGTTATTTTGAGGGGACAGAAAATGTACACTGTTATACAAGCTGTACACTCACTACTTTACTGTAGCAACATTTTATTTCTTCATGTGTTGCCACATGAAAAGTTATAATAAAATATTTACAAAAATGTGAGGGGTGTACTTCTGTGAGATACTGTGTGTGTATATATATATATATATATATATATATATATATATATATATATAATGTTGTAGATTTGTAAAAATAATATAGTTTCCCTTTTTGCATACAGCATAGATCCCCTTTAAACCCATACAAATATTACAGATGTCCATAACAAAAAGCAATTATTGTAACTCCAATTACAACCCCCCTTCCCCAACCCACACAGCATTTCCAACAGTCTCAATGCAGATGGCTTGTAAATCTGAATTTGATTGCAACTACTGACAATGGTTTATGTAGAACCTTAAAAATATATGAGAATTGTGTTGGAAACCAGATTAAAATTCAGCTTTGGTATTTGCTTTGCTGTTATTGAAGTCATCACCAAGCTAGATCCGTATATTCCGACATGCTTATAAAATGTCACTTGATCCACTCTTTCTTTGGGGAACGCCGCCTAATCATAGATATGCTTCCTGCGTAATTCCCTGGTAAAATTTATAACGCACACAGGCTCCGAGGTTGAAATTAAACCTTCCTCTCGTGTTCATGTTTAGCGGCCCCCAGAACATTTGGGGGCTGGAAAAGATTTAAAACGCGGGATTGTGTCAGACGCATCTCTCTACGGTTCCTGCCAGTGCGGCGGCAGAGCGGCATTAGCGCACAAATTAAACATAAATTAGGTGGCAGGTTACAGCTAAGCTTTATTTTGCCGTGTGGACTTGCTGATAAGTGCAGGTAGGCATGAATTTTCCTAAACGTCTGGCAGAAAAATAATGCTTCATAGAGGAAAATGTCCAGAGGTCACATAATGAAGCCGGCCAACTAAGGGAAAGCTTCCAGAAGATATATTGAGGTCACCATTCGGTTCAGTTTTGGCAGTGAGACCATCTTAAAACATTATGTTGACACAACAGTCAAAAGCAGAAATGAAGCTTGCAATGAGAATGGCTATGCTAAAGGCATCCCCTCACTTTGTAGAGATTTACTCTTATTTCCTGTTGCGCCTCCGAGACAGGAAGTGAGCCTTCCCTACTCTTTCCAAAACTCAAAAAAAGTTGACTTGGTAGGAAACTGCGGGGCAACGCACCCCAAACTGCTGCTATTTTTAAAAAAACACTCAGCCTGGTGGGAATGGCCCCCAGTGACATAAATGGATTAATTATTAAAGCTGAATTTCAGGTATGGTGTGTTCCAGCCTTGGAGACTCATAAATGATAGAGTTAGGACTGCAGTACACTGGGGTGCCGTGACAAGGCCTCTGCAGCTTAAGAATGTATTTGCAAATGTGTACAAACGAAACCCCTTGTTTTTAATGTGAATTGGTAGACAGGGTCATTTTCGGGTTTGTTGCAGGCTGGCTGGTAAGTGAGCTGAGAATTTTTGCTTGTTTTTTTGACATACGTTGCCCTTTCATGTGCCCCTTGCTGTAAAGCCCAGTTATAGATTGGGGTGGTTGCCATTTGTTTGTATAGTTGGATACCTTTGCTGCCATTGCGCTATTGTTAGGTGTCCAGTGCATCCCTGCACATTTAATGAGGGGTGGGCTCCCTCCAGGCATACCTGCCCTTAATCTATCCATTATTAAAAATGTGCTCCAACTTTGGAGACTCTCAAATTATAGAATTAGGACTGCAGTACACTGGGGTACCGTGACATGGCCTCTGCAGCTTACACGTGTACAATACACTATATTGTCAAAAGTATTGGGACGCTTGCCTTTACACGCACATGAACTTTAATGGTACCCCAGGCTTAGTCTGTAGGGTTCAATATTGAGTTGGCCCACTCTTTGCAGTTATAACAGCTTCAACTCTTCTGGGAAGGCTGTACACAAGGTTTAGGCGTTCCAGTGAAGGGAACTTTTAAGGCATGAGCAGACCAAGACATTTTGGATAATTTTATGCTCCCAACTTTGTTGGAACAGTTTGGGGATGGCCCCTTCCTGTTCCAGCATGACTGCACACCAGTGCACAAAGCAAGGTCCATAAAGACACGGATGAGTGAGATTGGGGTGGAGGAACTTGACTAGCCTGCACCTCAACCCGATAGAAATTTTTGTTTATTTTTGACAAGGTGTGTTCCATACCTGTGGGATCCTCGTGGAAGCTGGAAAACATTGTAGTAGTCTCTGCTACTACAGTGATTGCCTCTGTCCTCCGACTCCTGTGCTGAGGTGAGGTCGCCTAATGTAATTGGTGTTTAAAAACACCATTTTAGGCACCAATTACATTTAGCCCTGTTTTAACTATGTTATTAAATTAATTCCAGCACCAGATATGCCCGCTGGTATTCCCTGTAGCATGTCACCACCCATTGAGTCTCTATTCCTCCCCCTTCTCCTCCCCCAGGTCACTTATAAGCCGATCCGACATACTGGGGCGTAGGTCTGATGAAGAAGTGATCTGTGCATGCCCTGAAATGCGTTACCGCCCCCTACCTGACGTCACTTCCAGTCCGTGCATTCCACCATGGTTCCGGAAGTCAGGCAGCCATCTTGCCTCCTCGCTTCCCCCCTCCTTCTACAGCTGCTGGTTAGCTTTCCTCCCTGGAGGTGTTGGATAGAGCCAGGAATTGATACTATTGACTGATATGCCTGTTTTATCCCAGGCCCTTTAAGTGTTTTTAACCACTTATGCTATTAAAATACTGTTGAATACTGCACTTAGAAGCACCTTCTTATTTTTTGTATGTTTTTACCAAAGTTGCTTCTCCTTATTAGGAGTGCTGCTCCAGTGCTATTCCAGTTTCCATATACCATACCCCACCTTTGATATTTTCCTGGTGCAGCCAATTGGATGAACTTTTGGCAGAAGTGCTCCATTTTCCTATTTTTTCCAGCATTAGTATGTAGCAATGCTACTGTAGCACCCTGATGTTTAGGCAGGGTTCGTATTAAGTGTATTTGCCAAGTGATAGTTGCCTTGGCCAATTGATAGGAGGTCAATTGATTTCGCCCTAATTCTGGAATTGCTGCACTTCTCTCTTCTGTCACTAGATGGCCGGGTGTCTGATTGACATTGGATAAGACCAGGGCATTGCAAGGACAGATTAGGAATGAATAGGGTGTCTCAGCCAATGGGCAGGGATTTTCTTGGGTCCCTTGGCCTGCTGGGAGAACCTATTTATTTGGGTGGAGTCAGGTGATCGGGGTTCTGTGCCACCTGGACGGCTGTCAGGGTGGACATGTGTCATATTGCCCCGGTCTGCTAGGCCAGAAACCTGAGGCCTATCCCGGGGACATCTGGCTGCTAGGCTATCTGAGAGCCTATCTAGAAGTAGTGCAGGGTTGGGACTGCGGGCTTGGAAGTAACGGTTCTGCTGGCCGGGGAACCAGTCGTGGTCAGAGGTAGAGGGAAAGCTGTTGCCACAAAGGGACCATCCACCTTGCTACCGGAGACCATTGTGAGTAAGCTGAGGCCAGTACCAGAGCAGACTTCTTGCCAGTCGGGGACGGTGAAGAAGTGGAAAAGCATCAGCAAGTGCCAAGTCAGGAACCCAGCGGGACAGTAGAGGTGACGCTTGTGGAGTGCCAAGCCAGGGACCTAACATGTCAGCAGGGGTGAAGCTTGAGGAGTATCTGTGAATACCAAGCCAGGGAACCAGCAGGGAAGATGGGGTGACGCTTGAGGAAGATACCGAGTGCTACAGTAAAAGAGCTCAGGGGATCCAGAGGCTAGTGGATCTTAAGTCTAGTGTGAGAGACTGGGAGGTTGTTGAGTGAAGACTCACAGTGAGTGAGTGTGGCGTAAAGAGAACTGTTCGTGTTGCAGATAGTTGACTACCTTTGTCATTAGTAACAGCTACAAGATTGTTGCCATAGGAGGTGGCAGTCCTACCTATACAGAAGTGGTGTCCGGCTGAAGGTCTTCACCTGTATAGCTGTCTACCTATAGAAGTCTGGGAGTCTGCCAATTAACATTGCATCTACCTAAGGGTGCCCTGGCCCTAATCCTGAGAAGGAAGTGTCACCAGCACACCAGGATCTCCAAAATTGGGTCCAAAATTTTAATCACATAGTATCAAAAAAATTAATAGAAGCGACGTTTCGGAGCCACGAAGGACCCCTTCATCAGGCATATGGTCACATGGGGTGGAGGGAGGGGAATGGGCTGCTGCACATTGCAACCCCGGAGACAGAGAAAACACCCAAACCCCCCCCCCCCCCCCCAAAACAAGGCTGAACCAGACAAGGGGTTGGTAAGTAGTCTGGAGCGGACAATGGGTCGAAGATAAAACATAGGGAAAAAATAACATTGGAATCTATTAGAAATAGGGAATGAATCTAATACAAAATAGTTGAACACTGTTATGGCCCAGTAATAGGGCGACAAACAGAAGTTGATGGAGTATAAAGTGTGGCAGATCACTGTAAACGGGTGTCTTCCACCCAATTATTTGGTATACAGTAAATGGACGTGACCTGACACACACTGTATGAAACATGGCGGCCTCCATCCCTGATTTAGTAGATGAAAAGGAGGAATTTTGTGGGACTTTAAATGAGGGTACGCCATGTTGAGAGAAAGTGACAACATAAAAATGAAAGAACAGTACATGATTTATTTATTACAATTTAGAATACATGTAAGATATTTTGTATCAAATAGATAGGTAGTCACCAGACTTACACTAAATATGCTGCTCATAGCATGCAATACAAATATAAAGTAGACATGGTAAATATACATGGTATAATCGATTGAAAGACAAATGTAATAAAAACAAGTAACTGTTGGCATCTAGTGGCACTCTACGCGTTTCCTGACGTTACAGCCATTCATCATGAGTGTTATGAGGTATTGTACTAGGAAGGAAAAAACAGGGATTAATGATAGTACCCTTAGAATAAGGGGGAGGGGGGGGGGGGGTGGGCAGGGGAATTAAAGCAGAGTTCCACACAAAAATGGAAATTTCTCTTTTCGGAACCCTCCCCCCCTTCGGTGTCACATTTGGCACCTTTCAGGGGGGAGGGGGGTGCAGATACCTGTCTAAGACAGGTATTTGCACCCACTTCCGGCATAGACTCCCATGGGAGTCTATGCCTCTTCCTGTCCCTCCGCGCTGTCTCCTGGGAAACACACAGCTCCCAGGAGATAGCGGGGACCAGTTACGATGCGCAGCGCGACTCGCGCATGCGCAGTAGGGAACCGGGAAGTGAAGCCGCAACGCTTCACTTCCTGATTCCCTCACCCAGGATGGCGGCGGCAGCTGGCGAGAACCGAGCGGGTTCTCGGCATCGCCTGCTGACATCGCTGGACCCTGGGACAGGTAAGTGGCCATTTATTAAAAGTCAGCAGCTGCAGTATTTGTAGCTGCTGGCTTTTAATATTTTTTTTTTTGACGGTTTAGGTGGACCCCCGCTTTAAGTCCCAACAAGGTGGCGATAGATTGAGATACTTACTAACAACCTCAAGGCCAAGTCCGGTATCAGCCAAGGAAGACGGGGGCACGAGGCATGATGTCTCCCCCGGGGTTGAAACATGGAAACCCTCCAAGGAAGGAGAACAGTGCCCGGATCCCAGCATAGTGGTCACAGCATGGTCCAATAGGCTATGTGTACAACGAAAGTGCATGGTGTTCCTGGAAAAATGTTTCAAAAAAGGGGATTGGTTAAATGTGTAAAGGTGTGAAAGTAATGGAGAAAAAATTTCTATGTGTTCCCACAAGGGGACTACATGAGATGGTGTATATCCATTTCTCCATTACCTTCCATTACTTTCTCCATTATTTTCACACCTATACACACCGGGGGCGCGCATCGCCGTGATCGTTGTTTCGGTGTGTCAGTCTGACACACCGCAACTCAGATCTCTTTACCACGTGATCAGCTGTGTCCAATCACGGCTGATCACAATGTAAATAGGAAGAGCCGGTGATCGGCTTTTCCTCACTCGCCTCTGACAGACATGAGTAGAGGAGAGCCGATCGGCTGCTCTCCTGACGGGGGGGTCTGTGCTGATTGTTTATCAGCACAGCCCCCCCTCGGATCCTACCCAGGACTACCAGGGAAGCCGCCCAGGACCACCAGGGAAGCCATCCACACTGGACCACCAGGTATGCCCCCTAGACCCCCAGGGAAATACCAATCAATGCCCAGGCAGCTGCCAATCAGTGCCCACTCCAATGCCTACCACTGCTAGTGCCACAAGGCATGCCTATCAGTGCCTCATATCAGTGCCGCGTATCAGTGCCCATCAGTGCCACGTATCAGTGCCCATCAGTGTCGCCTACCAGTGCCCAGCAATGCCACCTATCAGTGCCCAGCAGTGCCGCCTATCAGTGCCCATCAGTGCCGCCTATCAGTGCCACCCATAAGAACCCATCTTTGCAGCCTTTCAGTGCCCATCAGTGTCCCCCACCAGTGCCACCCAGTGCCACCCATGAGTGACCATCAGTGCCGCCTATCATCAGTGCTGCATATAAGTGCTGCCTACCAGTGCCCATCGCCAGTGCCCGTCAGTGCCCGCTCATTGGTGCCACCTCATCGGTGCCGCCTTATCAGTGCCCATCAGTGAAAGAGAAAAAACTTACTTATTCACAAACTTTTTTAACAGAAACAAAAGCAAAACTTTTATTTCTTTCAAAAGTTTCGGTCTTTTTTTATTTGTTTAGCAAAAAATAAAAACCTAAGTGGTGATCAAACACCACCAAAAGAAAGCTCTATTTGTGGGAACAAAATAATAAAAATTCTGTTTGGGTACAGTGATGGATGACCGCGCAATTGTCATTCAAAGTGCGACAGCGCTGAAAGCTGAAAATTGGTCTGGGCAGGAAGGTGTATAAGTGCCCGGTATTGAAGTGGTTAAAGTCCCTCCTTTTTATTTACTGAAGGATGTCAGCTGTCCCTAACTCTCGGGGTCACCATTGGGCTTCAGGGGCCCCCGGGACTCTGCTACACTACATACTGCATGCAAAGTATTATGCAACTTTTCCTGCCGCTCACAATGCAAAAAAATAGCCTGAGTCGCTTCTGATGTGAATGAGCCCCCAATCATTTCAACATGTACAGTCTCTGTATATAGCCTGCAACGGTGGCAGATGAGCAGCTGAGATGAAGTGGAGTTCGTGATTTATCTGAAGCATTTTGTCTCGTGTCTCCTCCATGTGTCTGTGGTGGCGATGAAGTGAGATCTTTCTCTGTATAGTGAGAGAGATCCTGGTCACGTGACCCAGCCTGTTATCAGACCATTGTGTTCCAAGACGCCTCCTAATGGGATGCTGTCACTCACCAATATTCAGGAGACAAACAACAAGAAAACCTACTTTTCTCCGCTCTGTCACCTGGGAATATATGTGCCATTCAGTCCCCATCGTGCCCAAAGCACATCTTATTATGTGACAACAAAACAAGCCAGTGTGTCACCGCCAGGGAAAGGCCTTTATCTTCTGTGAACTGCACGGCCATTAACTCTTCCCTGGGATCCCTGAAAGCCCAGAATTTTATGAAACGTCTAGAAAAAATGTAGGCTTCTTTCTCTTTCTGCCCGCACAACGCATATGTGCAGCGGCAAAGAGGGTAGGCTACAATTCCCACATGCCACGCATAAACTATATTGTCAAAAGTATTGAGACCCCTGCCTTTATACACACATGAGCTTTAATGACATCCCAGACTTATGCCCCGTACACACGGTTGGATTTTTCGACTGAAAATGTGTGATAGGACCTTGTTGTCGGAAATTCCGACCGTGTGTAGGCTCCATCACACATTTTCCATCGGATTTTCTGACACACAAGGTTTGAGAGCAGGATATAACATTTTCCGACAACAAAATCCGTTGTCGGAAATTCCGATCGTGTGTACACAAATCCAACGCACAAAGTGCCACGCATGCTCAGAATAAATAAAGAGATGAAAGCTATTGGCCACTGCCCCGTTTATAGTCCCGACGTACGTGTTTTACGTCACCGCGTTTAGAACGATCGGATTTTCCGACAACTTTGTGTGACCGTGTGTATGCAAGACAAGTTTGAGCCAACATCCGTCGGAAAAAATCCTAGGATTTTGTTGTCGGAATGTCCGAACAAAGTCCGACCGTGTGTACGGGGCATTAGTCCGTAGGGTTCAATATTGAGTTGGCCCACCCTTTGCAGCTATAACAGCTTCAACTCTTCTGGGAAGGCCGTGCATCCGGCCCCCTGGTCTACATATCAGTGGCGCCGGACCATGGATTCCAATGTGGCGGGGTGTTTTAGGCTTCTAATAGGCTTCAAAAAAGGGTCGGCTCGGAGCACAGAGCATTGTGCTCTGAGCCCACCCAGTTGTGTGACGATAAGCAAATTCATTTTTGCTATTATCACACTAAAGTTCCTCCCCGCCAAGCAGTAGGCAGGTCTGTGAGATCTGTTTCCGATTGACCAAAGCATGAGGCAATCCTATTGGATGCCTAGTGCTTTGGCAGAAGAGGAGACACACGGCGGAGAAAGCTAGAGGAGCCACTGCTGCCCGCACTCCAGGAGAGGAGGAGAGGACACCACAGCCCACATGAGCGGGTAAGTGCTGGACCGCCTGCGTGGGGGGGAGGGTTTCTATTTCATTGCCGCACCGCTGGGGGGGGGTGTTGTTTGTTTGCTGCCCCTCCAAAAGAAGAACCCACCAGCCACCACTGGTGCTAGAGAGAGTATCATTTTTGGGTTTCCCTGCCTAACAGGGGGACTGTTAGGTAAATTTCAGGCCTACCAAGGAGCAGTGATCCATTGAAAGGGTCTGCTCAAGTGTGCTCAGATGCTGCTCATGTTGTTTGCCTGTTTCACACTGGTCCAATAGGACGGGGCCTATGGAACTTTGGGAGGAAACCTGACAAATGGGAGCATAGGTGTAGTTACAGCCCTAGCCATTGGCAGAGGAAGGTGCCTTAAGGCATGCTGGGTGACTGTATATATGCCAAGAGCACATGTGCTCGGGGTCTTTGGCTTGAGAGTGGGGTCCCGGAGGGAGGGGGCTGCTGTCCCTCCTCTGTACAGGCTGCCATGCGGCCTCAGGTGGTCGACCTGAGGGCTGGAGCTGCAAAAGCTGCAACCCAGATGTCCTGTAGAGCTGACTAGGAGGGAGACGCATCTAGAAGGATCTGTTCCTGGCTACTGCTAGTGAAGTCAGTGGACAGTGTCAGCCAAAGGGGATACTGGTAAGTGTCCTGAAGAAGGGTGGTGCGTTGAGTCTGCTGCCAGAGCAAGCAAAGGACTTATTCTTCCACACAACTATAGTGTGATCTAGCAGGGAATCTGCTACCTAATTCAGTTTAATAGGGTCAAGTGAGATGTGTCCTCGTCTGTGAATAGTTCAAGTTGGTGTATTGCACTAATCCCTTTTATCCAAGTTCTACCAATGAATACCAAAAAAAACAAATACCATAGACTGATCATTGGATAAAGAGCGGAAGTGTTAGTGTGAAAATACCCAAGTGTCTGGCTGTAGGATAATCAGAGGGAGGCCCAGGGAAGACTATACTCAGCAACCCCTACAGGGGCAGTGCTACACCAGCAAGGGAGAGGGGGGGGGGGGTGGCAGAAGAGTGGAGGAGGGATGAGTCACAGTAGAGCCAAGGAGAGCTGCAGAGCTGGAGGGGGCTGGGTGAGGGCAGAGATAACAGGAGACTGCAGAGATCCTCGTGTATTCGAGAGAGGAGAAATGTGCAGGCAAGCAGTGGTGTGAGTGTGTCTGTCTGTATATGTGTGTGTCTCTATATATGTGTGTGTGTGTGCTTCTGTTTATCCTGTTTACCTTTGTCATTGAAAGTGAAATTAAAAGAAAATCCAATATTTTCCCAGTAAAGTAATAAAGGGGATATCTTACAATGGGGACCTGGGGTTTCCAATGAATTCCCCTAATTTGCAGGGATTTCCTCTTACTTCCTGTTTGGCTATGGGACAGTAAGTGGGGGGTGAATCTCCGAAATGAGACACAAATGGCAAAAAAATAAACAATCTGACAGGGGTTATAACTCTATCCAAGATGAAAAAAAAAGTTTTGCCTATATGTAGCCAGGAGCTGGCTATTGTTGCCTGCATTTCAGGGACAGCATGCTGTTGATGTGGAGCTGTCTCCCTCTAGTTTTGGCTTGGACTCCATGTTTCATTTCCTAAAGACAGAGCAGAGCAAAGCATTGTGGGTTGTGCAGTTCCGAATGCTGAGGTCTCAATTCCAGCAGGACTGGCCTGAACTACAACCACCAGATTGCTGTGAGAGAAGAACAGACTGCTGGGAGAGGATATAAAAAGGCTAATTTGGGCCTAGATCGCTCTCTTGGGACCCCCCTGCCTGGATCTGCCAGCAAGAACTCTGTGCCAGTGTGAGCTGCAGCCGAGTCGCGGCCTGCATAGGAGAGAGTTATACAGCGGCATCCAGAGGGACATCTACGGAGAGCATTGCTTCCTATCTACAGTGGTCCGGAGGCTGTTCCTGATCCTTTACGCTACCTGCACTTCAGATCCGAGTGGGCCGCGGCGCAGTGTGACGGAGGTCAGATGCCATTCCCTGAGCCAGGACCCAGAGGAAGATCCTGAAAGAACCATCATCCTCTGCATCGTTACCAGCAACTTCTGTTACACTGTCAGTGAGCAGGCACCTGTTCATTTAATCCTATAGACACTGTATATAGACATCATTGTCTCTGCCCACATTTCTGGTAATTGTAGTGCTACTGGATGCAAGCTCATTCACTCCCATAGACACTGTATGCAGGCCCTGTCATCTGTAGTCCTACTGGATAAAATACTATTGAAACAACATATATGGTGACCATGTGTGCTTAGGTCATACCGGAAAAGTCTGCAATTTCAAAGGGTTAATCACATACCAGCTAAATTTTCTCTGCTCTACCATCAAGGATTATTCCATCCATCATACTTTAAGTGCTAGCTGAAGATCTGCTGGATTCTGCAAGGTTACCATTAACCCCTTTTATCCTCTCCTCATCTTCACAAGTGACCAGTGTTGTTTAACACAAGGGGTCTGCTCTCATTTATCTGGAACTCTGTTTAAAGGAACCAGCCAATTTAAACACAATATGATTTAATTGAATGTTTTGTTGGTTGTTTTGATGTTAATGGCCTGTGGGCTGAGGAGACAGAAATGAGTGGTCTGACATAGAACACAAAGTGCCAGTCACCTACCTTTCTGCTGCCTGTTCACATAGGTTTCTGTGACGGAAATAATATACTTGATTGTATTTAATCACACTGTGTTCTTTGCATTTTACTTTACTAACATACATCTCTAAATTGCAAGACTGCATAACAGGACATCTTCCTGAATGCTTGTAGCTCCCTCAAATGCCAGGGCCCATAGTCAGTAGAGATGAGCCGAACACCCCCCATTTCAGTTCACCCCAGAATTTGCGAACAGACAAATAAATTGTGCAAACACCATTAAAGTCTATGGGACACGAATGCGAAAAATCAAATAAATTTTAAAGGCTTATATGCAAGTTATTGCCATTCAAAGTGTTTGGGGACCCGGGTCCTGCCCCAGGGGACATGGATCAATGCAAAAATAAGTTTTTTCAGGAGAAGTGATTTTAAGAATGCTTAAAGTAAAACAATAGTCTGCCTGTAAAGTAGCGCATTTTTCCCATGTTTAGAAAAGTACCGCAGCAAAATGTAATTTCTGAAGGAAAAAATGTCATTTAAAATTGCTCACGGCTGTAATGTATTGCAAGATCCCGGCAATATACATAAAAAATCATTGAAAAAAAACAGCGTGGGTTTCCCCGTTTGGGTCTGGTATGGATATTAAGGGGAACTCCACGCCAACATTTTTTTTTTAAATGGCGTAGGGGTCCCCCCCCCATATCCATACCAGACCCAAAGGGCCTGGTATGGAAGGGGGGAACCCATGCCGTTTTTTTCTTAATTCTGTCATAGGGCTCCCCTAACCACTTCAATACATTATATTCTATATTGTACACTGCACTATATACCCTGCACTGTATTTTATATACTACACTGACTGCACTATATACTCTGAAGTGCAGTATTTATACTATACGGACTGCACTATATACTCTGAAGTGCAGTATTTATACTATACGGACTGCACTATATACTCTGAACTGCAGTATATATACTATATGGACTGCACTATATACCGTATATACTCGAGTATAAGTCGACCCGAATATAAGCCGAGGCACCTAATTTTACCACAAAAAAAGGGGAAAACTTATTGACTCGAGTATAAGCCTAGGGTGAGAAATGCGCAGCTACTGTAAGTGGAAAAGAGGGTCAACAATGCCCATTTTCAGCCTCACTGTATCCATTTGCATGCCTCACTGTGTCCATTTGCAGCCATAGGTTCCCTGAACTTCAAACTTGGTAGTTAAGGGTTCCTAGATGCCCATTAGCTGCAGCCGAAATTTGTGGTCTCTGGACCCTGGAGTGGTCCAACCTCAAGACCCAGTAACTCAGTGGTTGCTCTGTTGGAAAAATCTCCAAGTCCACTCTTGCCCCTAGATATTCCTGCACCATATAATGCAGACGCTAGCGATGGTTGCTGGTACCTATCAGACCTTGGTGCTGAGGACTGAAAAATTGTTTAAAGCCATCGGTAAGCCACCTTCTCCACCGCTCTTCCTCTGACCGAACGAAGCCTCAGAAACACCAGGAAATGGTAACCTCACAGGGTCTGCAAATGCGTTACACAAACTTTTCTTCAAGGCCTCCTGACGATGTTTCATCCTCTGCTCCCTCTGTAAAGGCAGAATGAGTTCTGAAACCTTACCCTTGTAACGTGGATCAAGAAGTGTTGCCAGACAGTAATGATCCCTCTCCTTGATACCACGAATCCTAGGGTCCTTTCACAGGCTTTGCAGAATCAGGGAGGCCATGCAGCATAATTTTGCAGAGGCATTCAATTCTGAGTTCTCTGGGTCACTAAGGATCACATTATTTGTAACTACCTCCTCCCAGTCATGTGCAACTCCTTGGGTTTCTGGGGACTGAAAACCATTCCTTGAAGACTGCTGCATGTTATCCTCGACATCCATGCTGACACAATCCTCCTCCTCATCTTCCTGTGTGTTTGGCGGACCCGCAGGAATGCTATCTGGATAAAGGGGGCCTTGAGAGGAAAGGAAGTCCTCCTCTTCCTTCTGCTGTTCTGTCTCAAGTGCCCTGTCCATGATTCCACAAAGCGTATGCTCCAGCAGGAAGACTAGTGGGACAGTGTCACTGATGCATGCATTGTCACTGCTCACCATCCTTGTGGTCTCCTCAAATGGGGAAAGGACAGTGCATGCATCCTTGATAATTAGCCACTGGCGTGGCAAAAAGAAGCCAAACTTCCCTGACCCTGTCCTGGTGCCATACTCCCACAGGTACTCATTGATGGCCCTCTTCTGTGTGTGCAGTTGCTGCAGCATTGCCAGCGTTGAGTTCCACCTGGTGGGCATGTCACAAATAAGGCGGTTGGTGGGCAGGTTGCATTCCCTTTGAATGTCAGCCAGCCGAGCACTGGCATTGTATGACCGTGGAAATGACCACAGGCTTTTCTGATCTGCCTCAAGAGATCTTGTAAGCCTGGGTACCTGGTCAAGAAATGCTGCACCACCAAATTCAGGAACGTGTGCCAAACATGGAACATGGGTCAAGTGTCCCTGTCGGAGAGCGGAGAGGAGGTTGATGCCATTGTCGCATACAACCATTCCTGGCTGAAGCTGGCATGGTGTCAACCACCTCTGAGCCTGCCCCTGCAGAGCTGACAAAATCTCTGCCCCAGTGTGGCTCCTATCCCCTGGGCAGACCAACTCAAGCACCGCATGGCATCCTTTTGCCTGACTGCTTGCGTAGCCCCTTGAGCGTTTAGGGAGCACTGCTGGTTCAGAGGACAATTCTGAAGAAGGGGCCATAGAGGAAGAAGAATAAGATGAGGGAGGGGAGCATACAGATGTTGTGGCAGAATCACCACTAGCTTTTTGGAGGCCTGGTGGCAGAACAAGCTCCAACACTAAACCCTGTCCTGCATCCTTCCCAGCTGCCAGCAGAGTTAGCCAGTGCACCGAGAAGGAAAGGTAACATCCCTGCCCATGCCTGCTGGACCATGAGTCAGCAGTAATATGAACATTACTGCTGACCTCCCTGTCCAACAAGGCCAAAACATTGCCTTCCACATGGCAGTAGAGAGACGGTATAGCCTTACGTTAAAAGAAATGGTGTTTTGGACCTTGCCACTGTACAGCACATTCCACAAATTCACGAAAGGGGGCTGAGTCTAACCAGCTGAAAAGGCAGCAGTTGCAGTGCTAGCAATTTGGCCAAGCTAGCATTTAGACGCTGATCATGTGGATGGCTGGGACCAAATTTCTTTTTACGGTTTTGCATCTGAGGTAGGAAATTTGCCTGCTGAAATCAACTGGTGGTTTTTGAGAGGACTGGAGGTACAGCAGGGTTTGAGATCCCAGATGAGGAGCAAGGAAAAGTCTTTTTCTATGATGTGGGTCTTTCAGGTGCTGCTGCCAATGGACTGCATGGCAGGTCGTCATATGTCTGGTCAAGCACGTGGTGATGATCCGCTTCAGACATAGGTTGCAAACAGCAACGGTGCGATCTGCTGCACACGTGTTGAAAAAGGCCCTCACCAAGGAACTTTTAAAGGTCAGCCGGGAGTCAGCAGTGCCCTGTACCTGCGGAGCTCTGTGTTGTGATGCAATAGGGTGGCTGCCCTTAAGCTGACCCCTGGAGGACATCCAGTCTCATTGGAGTTGTTTCTCCTCCTTCTTTTCCTCCTCTCTTCTCTCAGGCACCTAAGTACGGTCAGTGACCTCATCATCCCCTCCCTCCTCATCACTGGAGCAAACTTGGCAGTATGCTGCAGCTTGGGGAACATGACTGCCAGTTTCTTGTCCTTCTGTGGCATCCCCTCTCTCTAGGCTCATGTTACTCCCTTCCTCCACCTGGGAACCAACATCGGAGCTTTCAAATTGCTGTGCATCCTCCAGCAGCATGTAACCGACACTGTGGTCGAATAATTCTGGGGACTCCTCTGTGCAAGATGGTGGGGCTACAGAAGGAGTAACTGTGGACAAGGAGCCGGTGGAATGGGCTGCTTTAGGCAGCTGCGTTAGAAGGCAAACTACTATGAGCCTGGGTGACAGAGGATGAGGACGGCTTTGTTATCCACTCCACCAACTCTTCTGCATGTTGTGGCTCAATAACACGGCTAGCAGCGGAAATAAAGGACAAGCGTGCCCCACGGCCACCTGCAAAGGTTGCACCATCTCCACGAACACCACTATTGACTGTAGACACAGAGGCTGCTTGACCTCTTTTAGTGGCCTGTGACCATCTGCCTCTCCTTGGTGGCCTTCCGGACATGATGGGGATTTTTTCTTTTCACAGCACACTACATTGTATTATATAATGTGTACACCACCTGAAATGTATTATATAATGTACAGCACTAAATGAACTGTATATATACGCTACTCTGAATGCAGAGTAAGTATATATATATATATATATATATATATATATATATATATATATATATATATAGAGATATATTACACCGCCTGAATATATAGTCTATGCTAAATGCAGGGCATATATCTATCTATCTATCTATCTATCTATCTATCTATCTATCTATCTATCTATCTATCTATCTATCTATCTATCTATCTATCTATCTATCTATATCTATATATATCTAGATATAGATATATCTAGATATAGATATATCTAGATATAGATATATATAGATCTATATATATATACTAGACTGTATATATATATATATATATATATATATATATATATATATATATATATATATATATATATATATATATATATATATCAAATACACTGCCTGTGCTGCCTGAATATAGAGTATACATGAAATATATAGTCTATGTGAAATGCAGAGTGTATGTATATATATATATATATATATATATATATATATATATATATATATATTATCAAATACACTGCAACTAACTAAACTAACCTGCCTGTCTAATCTAGCTCAATCTATCTCCATCCACAGTCACACACTATACACGGTCACACACTATAATCAGCCTTACATAGTGTGGGGCGTGGTCCCCCTGAGCCATGATTGGCCAGAGGCACCCTGCCTTTGTCCAACTATGGCTCTCTCTGCAGAGCGCGCTGTGATTGGCCAAAGCATGCAGGTCAGGTGCAGCGCATTATGGGGCATTCCGCGGCGCTTTAATTTCCCGCGACCCCCCATATTGTTCGCTGTTCGGCGAACACCCGATGTACGAGTCAAACTTACGTTTGACTCGAACATCAAGCTCATCCCTAATAGTAAGTAGGCAAGAGGCTACCCTGCAGTCCCCTCCAAACCTAATTTCATATTCGTGCCATATTGTTTTCAAATAAGATTTTTTTATGACCTACATTTTTATGTTATGCACTTTTATGTGTCACTTTTGCCACAGTAAACAAACTTGAACTGCTTCACTGGCATTGTGTAAGTTTCTTGTTATTGGTGTCAATGAGTAAGAATGACTGAACCCAGGGTGTCAGAGGTGTCGGAGGACTTGCAGAGTTAGGGCAACCAGTGGGGTACAGATTCTACCAGCGGCCCTCACGAGGATAGCGCTTCATATAGTTCTTGTGACGGGCTACCTGGCCCCCCGCCTGGGTGCTTCCGCCAAGAAACAGCTTCCTTCACTCTGGAACCAGGAACCAGTTATTATAGGTGAGCATTGCACCCAAGAATTAGACGACACTAGCTTAGGTGCAAACTGGAACTGACTTTTTTGTAAACTCACACAGAATATATACCACACAATATCAGGTAAGCGTTTGATCACATTATCCTAAACAATGCAAACTGAAAACAGTAAAATTCATCAGCACATCTAATGAACATCCAACGGCTAACAGTGATCTAATTAACAATTAACATAAACAGTAAGCTGATTAACATTCAGGCTAGGCTCACATTATTGCGAATTGGATGCAGATTTCTCCGCATCCAATACGCATGTCAGGAGGTTGTGACCTGCTTTCTATGGAGCCGGTTCACACATCTCCGGTGCGGCTCCGGAGCAAATTTGCACAGGAGTCCTGTGCGTCTTCTGGTCCGCTTCAAGTCTGAATTCAGCCAAAAATTCGGACTGGAATTGGACCTGAAACGGCAAATAGGGACGCAGCGGACCCCTGCTGTGAGCCGCTCCGTACGGCAGTGTGAACACAGCCTTAGTCACCTAGACAAGCCTAGGTGTCAGTGTTCACCCAGACAGTTCGGCACCAGTATTCAAGAGGACCCAGGGCTGTCCAAATCTCATCAACCAACTTTCTTTTCACATCCATCTTCTCACTGAGTTTCAAGTTGGCAGAGACCATCGTGGTTCCCTTGACTGTCAAATGTGGTAATGTCATCTTGCATTATATAACAGGACATCTTGTTGAATGCTTGTAGCTCCCTCAAATGCCAGGGCCCATAGTCGGTAGGCAAGAGGCTACCCTGAAGTCCCCTCTAAAAATCCCTGTCCTGGTTGGGTCTATCACAGTTCTACTTTAATTATTAATGGCATCCCCATGCACCTTGCTAACGCATGTGCGTCTGCATCTAACAAAGTACCATGCGTTTTTGTGTGGCACGATTTTTAAAAAGGGTCATTAATCCTTTTGTGCTTTTTTCACATGTAGGGAAGCACATTGAAATGAATAGGTTGCCCTAAACGCGATGCACAAAACCATGCAAAAATGTGCCTACACAAGTGTGAATGCCTAAGTAAACATTTTGAGAGCAGCATCTTGTACTGTTGTGTGCTTCTATTATATTTCACACACAAGGAAGACATAGTAAAGCTTAAAATGGTTCAAAAGATTACATCTAGATTAAATCTTTGAAAAGTTTTTACAAAAGATTATTCCAGCTTAAAGTACAACTATTAAAACACTTAAAAAAATGTGTGCTGCAGCCTTTAATTATAAGCTTATCTGCACTTACAGTTTTTAGCTAGGTACACACTGTTCATTTTTTTTTTCATTCAACCAGCAGGCTGAATAACAAAAAAACAAAGATTTCCGCATGCACAAAAGTGATGTAAATGCAGGAATCTCCCCCATTACGCTATTGTATTCTGACAGTGGGGGCTCCCCAGCTATAAGAATACACTGGTCAACATTGTAGCCTTTGGCTGCAGCAGTCAATCAAATTCAGGTTTCCCAGCAGGACCGTTCTGCAGAATATCGATCAGTTTGCAAAGTCCCAAACATATCTGTTGATCCTTCCAGTGAGGTCCACCTAACGCAGCTTCCTGTGATGGTGTGGCACTGGCAACGATGCTGCACTGCTCCTGAATTCAGAGCAGAGTTGCTGCTCTCATGTATGCTGTGCCTGCTTGCACCACAGCATACCTCCCAACTTTTTGAGATGAGGGACACCTCTTAGCAAAGTTATGTAGGCATAGGACACACCCATTGACACGCCCACTTAAAGAAGAATTATACAAAAAAAAAAATGATTCGCTAAACCCACAAGTGCTTTTTTTTTACCAATACTATTGCTTTATACTGGCTGTTAAAAGGAACAAATGCAACAATTTAGAAATTGGAGGAAAGGTTTAGCACTGGGAAACACTTTTTGAAAGACAAGAAAATGCTTTTTTTATATACAACTATATAGATCAGACCAAAATGAGGAGGACAGAGGGACGTTGTTCCAAATCCGGGACAGTCCCTCGAAATCAGGGACAGTTGGGAGCTATGCTACAGTGGGATGAAATTTTGTAAGTGGTATTGCTATCAACATTGCCACTGCTGATACACAAGCCTGTGGGATATCAGTAAACACCTGGCCACAACCAGTCCCGCCCACTACTCTCTGGATTGACAGCACTGCCTCTGTTGCTGAAACCCTTCCACTGTGAGCATACTTGCCAACTGTCCCGAATTGCCCGGGACAGTCACGCTTTCTAGTCTTCTGTCCCGCTGCAGCTCAGTCCCAGAATCTGGGCTCGGGGGCCAACGGCAGTGTCCTTGCTTCTAAATACATTGACCGGAAGCTCCAAATCTCCTATCTCCCCCAGCAGTCTCCTGCAGGCTCGCTCTTTCCCCCTCCCCTGATCTTCATTGCCATGTGCTGTGAACTCGGAGGCGGAGCATAGCTTCTAGTACTGCTGGGGGCTGGGGGGGGGGGGGCTGCTGACATTATAATGCAGGGAGATAGGTGAGTTGAAGTTGTGATTAAAGACAGTTTAAGTAAGCTGCCAAACTGTCTATCAGGATTAATTTGCAGGGACATAAGAAGGGTTAATAAAGGTGACAAGCAGGGGCGTTGCTAGGTCTACAAAAGATCTGGGGCCAGAACCCATAGCAGCGTAGTAAAGAAAGTCATACGCTTGGGCGGGGATACACATGTATATACAGTAATATACGTGTGTGTGTGTATATATCTCCAGAGAGCCCCCCACTTACATCATGGTCCCCAGAGAGCCCCCCTTACATCAGGGTCTCCAGAGAGCCCCCACACCCCAGAGAGCCTCCCCCTTGCATCAGGATCTCCAGAGAGCCTCCCCCTTGCATCAGGGTCCCCAGAGAGCGCCCACTTACATCAGGGTCCCCAGAGAGCGCCCACTTACATCAGGATCCCCAGAGAGCCTCCCCTCCCCTTGAAGACCTCTGCAGAGACTCGGGGCTATGGGCCTCAGATTCGGGGCTATAGCCCCAAAAGCCACCCCCTAGCAACGCCACTGGTGACAAGTCAGGTCTGAAGAACAGGGGAAGTGTGTGTGAGGTAGCCGGCTCATAGTTGCCACAAAAATATAGCCAGCAAGGATCTGCTAGCAATAAAAAGGTTAATCGTATCTAGCCACCAGGGATCTGCTAGCAGGGAAAGGGTTAATTATGTACAGCCAGCAAGGATCTGCTAGCAATAAAAGGGTCAATCATGTCTCTAGCCAACAGGATCTGCTAGCAGTGAATGGGTTAATTATGTACTGCTAGCAATAAAAGGGTTAATCATGTCTCTAGCCACCAGAGATCTGCTAGCCATGAAAGAGTTAAATATGTACAACCAGAAAGCATCTGCTAGCAATAAAAGGGTTAAGCATGTCTCTAGCCACCGGGGATTTGCTAGCAATGAACGGGTTAATTATGTACAGCCAGAAAGGATACGCTAGCAATAAAAGGGTTACGCATGTCTCTAGCCACCACGGATCTTCTAGCAGTGAAAGGGTTAATTATGTACTGCTAGCAATAAAAGGGTTAATCATGTGTCTAGCCACCAGGGATCTGCTAGCAGTGAAAGGGTTATGTACTGCTAGCAATAAAAAGGTTAATCATGTGTCTAGCCACCAGGGATCTGCTAGCAATGAAGAGTTAATTATGTACAACCAGAAAGTATCTGCTAGCAATAAAAGGGTTAATCATGTCTCTAGCCACCGGGGATCTGCTAGCAGTGAAAGGGTTAATTATGTACCGCTAGCAATAAAAGCGTTAATTATGTCTCTAGCCACCAGGGATAGTTGGCTAGTAAGAGCCCTTGTGACTAGAGACACGATTAACCCTTTTATTGCTAGCAGATTCTCACAGGCTGTATATAATTAACCCTTTCAGTGCTTGCTTGTGGCTGGATGTGATTGATCCTTTCATTGCTGTCAGATCCCTGATAGACGCACACGAACTTGTAGAGCCACGCCCATAATAAAAGAATGCCCCACCCCTAATTAAAGTACTTGCTCCTCCTACTGCGGCTTCCTATACACACAGAAAAAAAGTGTCCCTAAAAAATGTTTTTTTAAATGTTGCCAACTATGTGTTGAGCTGCGGTGTCCTGGAGGGGGAGCGTGTGAGGCACAAATGAAGGGGGATTGGGCTCCGTCAGGGAAGATACAGGACATTTTTATTTACTTTGTGGCTTGTGCATCACATAGTACCTGGATTTGGGACTTGTTTAGACCGTCACACGGGAGCCTTTATTTGTATTTTAATCTAGAAACAGAAAGGGTGTCTTAGAGGAGATCTAAATAATACATTTAATTATTTTAGAGATCAATAAGAAGGACGGTGTAATGAGTTTCTGACCCCTGTGGCTCTTCCAGAGACAAGGCAACATCTACTGAGCCTTTAGGAGGAACTATTTAATTGCCAGTGTAGGAAGATGGACACTTTCAAGGTTCTCAGACTTTTATTCTGAAACTCAATTTTTTGTGGAAAATAAATTTAATCTCCTCCAGAATTGTTGTACTTTTACTACAATCACGTGACTTGCCACAACATTTTAATAAGAAGAACTGCACCCCTATTTAGGGCAAGAGGAAAGAAAGAGGGAAAGGAAATGAAAAGGAAAAGAATGGATGAAAGAGAAGGAAATATAAGGAAGGGAGAGGAAGGAAGAAGAGGAGGAAAGAAAGGCAAGGGAAGGAAAATAAGGAAAAGGGGCAAAAAAAAGAAAAGGATAAATGAAATAGAAGGAAAGAAGGAAGGAAGAAATAAAAGGATAAATGAAATAGAAGGAAAGAATGAAGGAAGAAAGAAAAGGATAAATGAAATAGAAGTAAAGAAGGAATGAAGAAAAAAAAGGATAAATGAAATAGAAGGAAAGAAGGAAGGAAGAAAAGGGAAGGTGAGAACAGTAAAAAAATGGATAAGAAAAGAATGGATTGTAAAAGAATAGAAGCGAAACAAAAGAGAAAAAGAATAAGAAAGGAGAAGAAAGAAAATTAAAATGAAAAGCAAGCAAAGGAAAAAGAAAGGAAGTAAAAAAGGGGAAAAAAGTAGAATAAAAGAAGAAGAAAGGAAAATAAGGTAAAAAAAAAGGAAAAGAAAAGAACATAGAGAAAACAGAAGAATGGAAAAGAAGGGATGTGAAAAGACAAGAAAAAAAAGAGAAACAAAATGGAGTAATTAAAAAGAAAAAGTTAAGAAAGGGACTGAAAAGAAAAGAATGGAATGAAAAGGAAAAATAAGCCATGGAAAGGAAAAGAAAGGAAATGAAGGCAGAGAAGGAAAAAGAAAGTGAAGGAAGAAAAAAAGAAGAGAAAAAAATGTAAAGGGGAAACTATAGAAAAAGAAAAAAGAAGGAAGGGGAAAAATAGGAAATTAAAACAAAAGAAGAGCACAAAAAAGAAGGGAGGGAATGAAAGCAAAATAAGAGACAGGAAAATGAGAAAAAATGGGATGGAAAGGAAGTGGAAAAGAAGGGAAAGAAAAAGCAGAGAATTACAATGCAATAGCAAACTCCCCCAATTAACAGGTGTTTATTATCTCTTGTAGGACTTTAGTGTAAAATACAACAAGCAGTTCCTGAAATCAAATCACTGTTTTGCTTGTTTCAAGAAGTTTATGGTCAGCCGTATGAGAATTTAAGGTGTGTGTGTGAACAATTGAAATTAGAATAGGATGAACTTGATGGACCTTGGTCAATTTTCAGTGCCATAGGCGTTGATTTACTAAAGGCAAATAGACTGTGCCCTTTGCAAAGTGCAGTTGCTCCAGAGCTTAGTAAATGATGGGGAGCTCTGTAGACTACCATCATCCCATCATATGCAACCAAAAAATGTGCCTTTTTTAGATTTTCCTTGCATTTGATTGGGTATTCTTTGCAAAGTGAACCTTCATCCCATTTACTAAGTTCTAGAGCAATTGAACTTACAGAGTGCAATTGCACTTTCCAAAGTGCATTATCTATTTGCCGTTAGTAAATCAATCCTATTGCCTGTGTAAGAGAGTGTCAGAGCTTTTGTTTCTCTCTCATCCATAGAGCAACATTCAGATATGTGGGGATCCCCAGTATATATGGTAGCCTTTACCTCCATTGCGGCAATGGGTTTGGTCTCGACACAACAGCTCCAGTGCATGTGTAGCGCTACACCCAGGGGGGCCGCTGTAGATTAACCCGTTCTTTCCCAAAAACAGCGCAGAAGTAGCCAGGGACACAGCAACATTCCATTCACTCTGGCTCATTGAACAGTCCAGGGGTTTTCTTTTTTAAATGTATTTGCTAATAGAAACTTGGGAGGGGATTTGGGTTGATACAGGATACTCCAAAATGAAATGTATTGCTAGTAGAGGTCCCGCCGTACTAAGTAGCACTAGTGTAGGTAGACTGGAACAGTCCAGGGTTCGTGGCTGAGGACCATGAAGCAGTATGAGCACAAGTAGAGAGGCTTTACTCACTGTATCCTGGTACACTGACAGTCCACGGGTGCAGCCTCTTGCAAAGTAGTCCAGTATTCTGTCCATAGGGCTCCAGAGGCATACAGCCCCTCTCCTTTCAGCTCACCAATCCAACAAGTCCTCAGGGCTCCAGACTATTTAACAACAGCCTAGCCCCCATCTAAGCACGACTTCCCAGGGGTTGACTAGGCCATGCTGAATATTCAAGCTTGACAACAAAATTCTCCCGCCCTAAGCTCTAGAAACATCTTCTAGAGGGAAGGGGTAATAATCAAACTCCCAGCCTGTGAAGCTCTGAGCAGACCTAACCAAACAACTACTGCTCCTGTTATTACAGCAGGAACCATTTGCCTAGCACCCTAACTAGGAGGGCACTACATATGGTGACTGAGTGCCACAGAGTGATGGGAGTGAGAGGAGGCTGGTAATGGTGATGAGACTGCAGATGGTTGAGATGTGTCTACAGCCTGCAGTCATGAGGACACTGGGAAGCAGTGAGCAGGTAGAGGAGGCACAACTATGGCAGCCCCTGAGACCAGCTAGTGATGGTGGTAGTATTGCATAGCTCCCAACTGTCCCTGATTTCGAGGGACTGTCCCTGATTTGGAGCAATATCCCTCTGTCCCTCTTCCCCCCTCATTTGTGCCTCGTTTTGGTCTGATCCTCATAGTTGGATATAAAATGCACTTTTTATCTTTCAAAAAGTGTTTCCCAGTGCTAAACCTTCCATCCAAATTCTAAATTGCTGCATTTGTAAATTTTTTAAAGCCAATATAAAGGAATAGTAGTGGTAAAAAAAAGCTCTTGTGGATTTAATTAACCTTTTTTTTGGTTAATTCTCCTTTAAGGGGGTGTGGCAGAGGGCATGTCCTATGCCTACATACGTTTGCTAGTAGGTGTCCCTCATTCCCATCTCAAAATGTTGGGAGGTATGGTATGGTATTGAGTTACTATGAGATGGATAACCTGGATCATAGACCAGCTACATTCAGTACCCACGTACCTTGGGTGAGACATCTACCAGCCTCCCCATAAATAACTACTCTTTGTATGTGTAGCCAGGAGCTGACTAAATTGCCTGCCATGACAGAGGACACTTGCAGTATTTGCCACAGGGAGACTGTTTCCTCTAGTGTTCAGTGCAGATCCTGTTTACCACATCCTGAATGCAGAGCAAGTGAAGATTTGTGACAGGGGAGTAAAGGATCTCGGGACATGTAGTCCAGAAAGCCAAGTCTCCTTTATAGCCGGACTGTGGCGGACTACAAGTTCCAGCTGCTGGAGAGAGATTAAAGAATGCTGGGAGAGGGGATAAATAGCCTGAGGAGAGTGGCTCGCTTGGGACCATGGCCTTCACCTGGAAGCAGGTCCGGATGGTCGGGCAAGGGAGGAGCCTCCGGTGAGTGGGCGTGGACGCATCTGTCGTCTGGCCGGCCCGGTGACAGTCAGAAGGTCACCATTGGAACCTGCCTTACAGATCCAGCCATGCTGCTGCCTTGAGGAGAGAGTGGTCAAGCATCATCCCTTAGTACAGCATCTGCAGGACCTCTGCTGCAGGATCTCCATGCCATCCCTGGAGCATAGTATAGTTCAGACTGGTGAGCGGGAGTTATTCCACCTTCTTTGCACCTGTAGCACTGCCCTCTTGGGGGTTGCTGAGAATTGCATGCTCATCTGCGCCACTTTGACCCTGTAAACATTCCAGCACTCCTGACACTCTAGGTTCAGACATGTTCTATGTACCTTTTAACCACTTGCCGACCTGCTCACGCAGATATACTGTGGCAGGTTGGCTCTCCCACGCAAACTGATGCACCTGTACGTCAGTCCATGAAGGCAGGATAGTGGGCACCCCCCCATGCCGCCGGCGCACGCGTGCACCCACTGTGTGCCGTGGGAGCGTGCCTGTGGGTCCCGCGGACTCGATGTCCACTGGCAGCCCGCAATCGCGGTGAGGAGAGGCAGAATGGGGAACTGCCTATGTAGACAAGGCATTTACCTGTTCTGCCTAGTGACATGACAGGGATCTACTGCTCCCAGTGATCGGAAGCAGTGATCACTGTCATGTTTCAGTAAACCCATCCCCCCTACAGTTAGAACACACTGAGGGAACACACTTAACCACTTGATCTCTCCCTAGTGTTAACCCCTTCCCTGACAGTGTCATTTTTACATTGATCAGTGCATTTTTATAGCACTGATCAATGCAATAATGTCACTTTTCCCAAAAAGTGTAATTTGGGGTCAGATTTGTCGCAGTCCCGCTAAAAATCACAGATCACCGCCATTACCAGTAAAAACAATTAAAAAAAAAGAAAAGTCCCTAAATCGATCCTGTAGTTTGTAGACGCGATAACTTTTGCGCAAACCAATCAATATACGCCATTATATACGCCATTATATTGCAATTTTTTTTTACCAAAAATATGTAGAAGAATATATATCGGTCTAAATGGATGAATAAAAACTTGCCCTTGTGGCAAACAATATGTGGGCCGTACCATTAGGACATTTACAGCAAGGGTAAGTAAACACATAGCCAAAATTAAAAAGGGTAATACTAAACACACTGTACCCAAACATTATCGCCAATTTCATAATAGGGATCCTAGAGGTACAGAGTTCCTGGTCATAGATAAATACATTCCCCCTTGGAGGGGAGGTGTAATGACCAGGGGCATTTTACGCCTTGAAACCTTCTGGATCTATGAGTTGCAGTCCCACTCCCCATTCGGAATGAATGTGTAGTGGGACATTAATGCCTTTATCAATAGGGCTTAATGCAGCTCATTTAATGTTATTTAGGAATCCGGGGTTTGATTGGTATTATTTTAAAAGGAATATATTTTTTATACTCAAACATTTCATTTAATGGTGTACTTGTATAAACCATGTTACTGTACATCCATTATGTAATTTTGTACATTAAGCTTATCAAGCAGCAGATAGACATAACTTGTGCATTGCAATGTACAAAAGTCAACATAATAGCCACAATTCAGCTTATGCACATATTGTATCCAAACATAGCACTGTGAATGACATGCCGTCACATCTAGCCTACTGCCTAAATCGTCAATTCTCAAACTACATCTGCTACATGCTATTACATAGCTAGGGAAAAACAAGGAAAAAAAGAGTAATAAGAAAAACGGATTAGAAATTACAGAGAGGGATAGAACTAAAGGAAGGGTAGAAAGGGGAGGTATGGAGGATAGGGATGGAGACTGGACCCTCGGCTCAAGGTGGATCCTCATGGCGGTGCCACTCCTCCCAGACCTTATTGTGTGTTTCCAGCCTTAACTTGTAGTCTAGCTGTCATCTTTTCCATGAGTTCTACATCTTTTATTCTAGCATAAAGGTCTTTCTGGGAGGGGGGGGGGGTGTCTTTTCCAGTGGAGGGCAACCAGGCATCGAGCAGCTGTTATAATATGTCTTAACAGTTTTTTTAGAGGGTTTAGGAATCCGTAAGGGAGACACCCCTAGTAAAAATAGTTTTGGAGTCAGGGGGACTTGTACTCCCAATAAGCGGGATAGCAGAAGCTGTGTCTCCGTCCAAAAAAGGACAATTTTGGGGCAGCTCCAGTATATGTGATAGAGGGTGCCTTTGTCTCCCCCGCAGCGCCAGCACCTATCCGAGCATGAGGGGTATATGACATGAAGCACGTCCGGTATCAGGTACCAAAAATAGAGGATTTTATATGAGTTCTCCTTATAAAGGGTACAGTAGGAGCTCTTTTCTGCCTGAGACCAGACCGCTCGCCGCGTCTCCTCCAGGAGTACTTCCCCCAGAACTTTTCCCAACGGAGCATGTATGCATGCTTACCGTGGGTGGTAATGGAGTGAGAGTTAAGCAACCGGTAGATATCAGATATCAAGCCTCGGCGTGCCTACCTTCTAGGATTATGCTCTCGAAGGGGGATGGCGCTAAAAATTGGAGATTCGGGGCAATAGACTGGGCATAATGACGTATCTGCAGATATCCATAAAACACCTGGCGAGGCAAGTCATGTTTTGTCTGTAATTGGGTAAACGATAGCATTCTACGTGACCTGGGGTCCACCAAATGGCCCATATGAAAAAGATTCCGTGTCGCCCAAGGCAGAGACATCTGGCGTGTTAGGCCGGCAGGCAGGTCGGGGTTATAAAGAAAGGATGTAAGGAGTGACTGCTCTGAATTGAGCCCATGGGCATGAGATAGTCTTCGCCAAAGCGACCTAAGTAGGGTCATTGACCCCAGGAGTCTCTCCAGGTCCACCCTCGCGTTCGCACTCCAGAGCAGGCTGTTTGGGTGTATAGGAGCTAGCCATATCTTCTCAATTTCCACCCATTTATTATATGCCCGTTGGGGAAACCAGGAGGTAATGGCCCTCGGTTGAGATACTTGGTAATACTTCACCAAGTCGGGAAATGCCAACCCTCCATCCGTTCGGGATGCTAATAGCACTGAGCAGGGTATTCTGTGTCTCTTGTAGTTCCAGACAAAGCGCACCAGGTCTGCCTGAAGCTTCCGCAGTTGTCCATAAGGGACTGGAATGGGCAACGTCTGGAAGAAGTACAAAAGTTTGGGGAGAATGGTCATCTTTACAGACTCCACCCTGCCCAAAAGGGAGATATGGTGGGTTTTCCATTTTTGTAAAAGATCCCTTATTTGGCGGAAGAGGGGAGGGAAGTTTGCTTGATATAAGGATGTGTAGGACGGCGTAATTTGGACCTCTAAGTATTTCAGGGCTGAGGTCTTCCAGTGGTAGGGAAAGCACTGCTGGAGATGTTGTACTTCTACATTCGGGGTGTTAATTGGGAGTGCTTCTGATTTGGTTGCATTAATTTTGTATCCGGAAAGGGATTTGTATGTGTCCAGTTCGGCATGTAGATTAGGCAGTGATATCCTAAGTTGAGTAAGGGTAAGAATGATATCGTCCGCGAATAAAGCTAGTTTAAACTCCTTCCCTCGGACCGAACCCCCCGTATATTCGGGTTTCCGCGAATGGACGCTGCCAGGGGCTCAACACACAACGCAAAAAGTAAGGGAGAGAGCGGGCATCCCTGACGGGTACCGTTTGCTATCGAAAAAGTGGGGGACATAGCAAAAGGGGTCTTAAACTGGGACATGGGATTAGTGTACAAATGTTGAATGGCCCGCAAAAATGCTCCCCGAAAGTCCATATGTCTTAACGTGGCGACCAGGAAGGGCCAGCCAAGGCGATCAAATGCCTTTTTTGTGTCCAGTCCCAAGACCAGGGACTCTTAGCCCTCCCTGTTCGCCACATCTATCAGATTGATGACCCGTCTCGTGTTATCCCCCGCTTGGCGGAGGGGGAGAAAGCCTACCTGATCTTTATGTATCAGGGATGGCAATATCGCATTCAGGCGTATAGATAGGAGTTTTGTAAAAATTTTTAGGTCGGAGTTTAGGAGTGCTATTGGCCTATAACTAGCGCAAAGGGCAGGGTCTTTATCCGGTTTTGGGATTAATGTAAGGAAGGACCTCTGCATGTCAGAAGGTATAGGTGTTTGTTGGAGAAAAGCATTAAATAATTTACACATGTGTGGTAGAAGAATAGGGAGAAAAGTTATGTAGTATTCATAGGGAAGTCCGTCAGGGCCTGGGGATTTACTGGTGGGCAGGGACTTAACGGTAAAGGTAATTTCCTCCTCGGATATTTTTATTTTTTATTTTTTTTAATTGTTTTTATTAAATTTTTAGGACAAACAATACATATACAACTTAAAAACAACTATGGTGTATATCCGGTATGACATATACAGCACATGACATGGTATTACATTGTGCAAAGTGTCTCATTCATAAGCTGACTCACAGTGTATCGTTACCAATACATCTTCACATATTTCAAGAAAGGCTTCCCGTCTATTCTTTAAAGTAATACTAATGGACTCTCAAAAGTCTGCAATAACAATCCTTGCCATATTACAGTGTACATCAACCAGCTGTGTCTTCTTTATCCAGCCAAACACGCCAGACTCTATCGTATTTTGCCGGGCATCCTCTATTTGAATAGGTGTCTTTATAAAGGGGAAGACTAGTATTTGACAGGCTTTTCCACTGTGTCAGCGAAGGGGGGGCGTTTTTTTTCCATTGCAGGGCAATGGATTTGCGGGCATAAAAGAGTAATAATCCGACCAGTGTGCGTTTTGCTATCATTGGTATGTGCGTTTCAATCAGTCCCAGAAGACAGATTTCCATAGCACGGGGCAGTGTGGTGGATGCAACCCTATTTACCACTTCAAGCACCTCACTCCAGTATTGCTGGATTTGTGGACAATGCCAAAAAATATGTGAAAAGTCACCTGGGGAGATTCCACATCACCAACACTCCACCAAGCATGAAGGGTTCATTTTGGAAAGTCTATATGGGGTAAAATAAGCTCTATGAACTATTTTAAATTGGATAAGGCGATCTCGCATAGAAACTAGTGATCTAAAGGGAAAATCCCAGACATCCTACCAATCATCATTATCTAGCGCCGGGATATCACGCTGCCAGTTAGACCAAATCTTGTCAAGCGGTGGGAGAGACACATAGACCAAATGCTCGTATAACTGTGAGGTAGGTTTTTCTGCACATTTCGTTCTTAGTGTCTTCTCTAATCCGGATTGGACCATGGCACTGACAGCGTGAGGAAATTGTGCGGCAAATGCATGTGACATTTGGTGGTAGCGAAATTGGTAATGAGGTGGTAAATTATACATCGAAGAGAGTTGTGAAAAAGAAAACAATGACATTTGTGGTGCTATATTGGAGAGGGCTTTTATACCATAATTGGTCCATGCATAAGGGTCAGGAAGTTTGTACATATGAGGTAGGGTGGGGTTCAGCCATATCGGAGTATTAGGAGAGAACTCGTTTGTTTTATACTTTTCTATGGCCAAACCTGCCTGCCAAGCCTGCAGGGTGGTATACATTGAGGGAGTCAGAGGATACGGGGCCAGAAGACCTCTGAATAAAAGGAGTTGTAGAGCTTCCTATGAGCCTAATATCGTCGCTTCTAGTACTGTGGACGAGTTAGTTTTGTCAGAGTGCAACCACCAGGTCGCCTTCACCAGTTGAGTGGCTAAAAAATATTTATAGCAATCAGGAAATGCCATACCACCCTGCGTTGTCGGCCGCATCAAGGTTGACGATATCTGGGTGGTGAGAGGCCCCATATAAAGGATGAGAATAGTTGATTTAGTTTATTAAAAAAGGATTTGGGTATCCACTGGGGGGAGTGGCGAAACAGATAAATGAATTTAGGGATTATTTTCATTTTGAGGAGATTCACTCGTCCCCAAACTGAAAGGGGTAGGTTACTCCATGTTTTAAATTTCTTCTTCGTTTCTAAGAGCACTGGGGCTAAATTAAGCGAGATATAGTCCGTTGCTTGAGTGGAAACGTGGACCCCTAAGTATTTAAAAGTTTCTACCCACTGTAGGGAGCAATTTGAGGGAGATGTCGTTTTGGCTGCTTGGTCTATTGGAAAGAGTATGGACTTTGACCAGTTAACTCTTAACCCTGTGACATCTGCAAACTTGTTTAATACATCTAGAACTCCCTGCAAGGATGGACCGGCATAATTTAGAAACAGCAACATGTCATCCGCATACAGGGCCAGCCTCTCCTCCAGAAAGCCAATACGGAGACCTCTTATATGCGGGGATGAGCGTAGTGCTTCCACCACAGGCTCAATAGCTAAGGCAAATAACGCTGGAGAGAGAGGACAGCCCTGCCTCCTTCCTCTTGTAAGTCTAAAGGGAGCCGACAAACCCCCCCCCAATCTCACCGATGAAATGGGGCATTTGTATAGTATCTGAAGCCATTCAATAAACAGCAGAGGAAATCCCATTCTGCGCAATGTTTCCCAAAGAAAAGGCCACTCCACTGTATCAAAAGCCTTTTCTATGTCTAGTGAGGCTATAGTCCTGGAGCCCGTATTGTGATGTTGGGTATGTATATTAGTATATAGTCTTCTGAGATTAACATCAGTGGATCTGCGGGGCATATAACCGGTTTGATCTGAATCGATCACTGAAGGTAATAGGGGATATAAACGTAATGCAAGTATTTTGGTCAAAATTTTAAAATCGTTATTTAATAATGCAATGGGTCGGTATGAGGCGCAAGATGTTGGGTCCTTAGAGGGTTTGTATATTAAGGTTAAATATGCGTGATACATAAAGTCAGGCAACTTTCCAGCTCTAAAACATGTACTATACAGCTGGGCCAACAACGGTGCCAAAAGATCCCCATGCGCTTTATAAAAATCGATTGGAAGGCCATCTGGCCCTGGTGCTTTTCCAGTGGGAAACGATTGAATGGCGTTCAGAACCTCCTGCACTGTAAATGGCTGAACCAATGCCTCACGTTCCTGATCCGAGAGCCAACCCAGCGCCAAGGGATCCAACATGTCCCGCAGTTGTTCAGGCCGAAAATCAGAGGCCAGAGTGGAGGTATATAGCCTATCATAAAAGGCATTAAATGTTTGTAGAACCTCTGAAGGAGATGTCGCTATCCCACCATCTGAGGTCTGTAGTGTTGAGACAAGTGTAAGGGGTTGGTCATTCTGTGCCAATAAGGCCAACAGGCGACCGTTTTTGTCGCCCTGTTCAAAAGCTCTCTGTCTGCCCTTATGTGTGTCAAGTCCTGTGACCTCTGCCATATGTAAATTCAGCTCCCTCTGAGCCGCCATAAGCAGATCAAAGTGAGCTGGTGTAGGATCAGAACTATATGTAGCTGTATTATTTATCACTGATTGCTGTAACAGTTGGGTTTCTTTTTTTTGTTGCTTTTTTACGTGTGCTATAGATGAAACATAGTGGCCCCTCGCATACGCCTTGAATGCATCCCATGTAATTTCAGGGGAAGAGGACCCTGTGTTCTGCTCCCAGAATTCAACTAGCGGGGGGGTATTATTTCAGTTAGTTCTGGGTGAGAGACCCAATGTGCTCCCAGCCTCCACAATGCTACACTGCGAGATGCAGGAGAGCGGAGCGTTACTACCAATGGGCTGTGATCGGACAACCCACTGGGCAGGTAAGATGCCTCCAGCACATCGGCCAGCAGTGGGGTATTCAAGAATGCCAGATCTATACGGATGCAGTTTTGTGCGACGCTGAAAAACACGAATAGTGTTTGGTTGCAGGGTGTTTCCACCTCCAAATTTCCTCCAAACCCACTGCCTGGGCCCAGGCAGAAAGGTCCATGCAGTGGTTTTTGGGTGGAGCAGGTCTATCTAATACTGGGGACATCATGGCATTAAAATCCCCCATTATTAGAATTTTCCCAGGGATAAAAGGTGCAATCTTATTAATAACCGCATATAATATTTCAGGCGAGAAAGGTGGGGGTATATACATGTTAATGACTATATATCTATGTGACCAGAGTGTGAATACAACAATCGCAAATTTCCCTTGTGCATAAGGGGAGGGGGGGGGTGAGAGGAGGAGGACCATCTCAAAAAAGACTTTTGTCTTGCATATCCAGTAATGATTATGTCTGCATTGTAAGGCGAGCAGTCCGGCTCAATGTAATGGTCCAAAAACTCCAAAAAAAGGGCTGAGAGAAAAAGTGAAACGAAGAAAAAACAAATTAAAGGAAAAAAGATAACCAGCAGGGGGGAACCGTATATGTCCTGTTGAAAACCTGATCCTCGTTATGGCAGGTGCTTCTATTCAGTTGCAACACTGATCCAGTCAGGAGGATTCAACTGTAAAGCTCCCAGGTAAAAGGCCGTGCCAGGTAAAACATGTTCCAACATAACTTGCAGGGCTATCCCTTACGACTGTCCAGCCAAGATAATGCTGACTCTGGGTCAGTAAAGAAATGAGCTCTATCGCCATCGATCACTCGTAACTTGCTCGGTTACAGTAGGCTGAATTTCAAACCTTTTTCCCGGAGACGACGTCTGATAAAAGAGCGGCGACGTTGTTGTATCTCTGGCGAATAATCGGGAAACAGCATAATCTTCCCATTGTTGAACTGTAGATCCTGCTTTGCCCTGGCAGCTGCGAGTATCCTGTCTCGGTCCCTGTAATTCAACAGTCGCAGAAGAAAAGGTCTCGGAGGGGCCCCAGGGACCGGTGGTACAGGAGGCACCCTGTGTGCCCTTTCAACCACAAAGGTAGGAGGCATGGCGGGCAAGTCCAGCAAGGAAATCAGAAAGGTTTCTGCGAACTCAGCAGGCCTGGTACCTTCCATGCGTTCAGGGAGGCCTATTATGCGAATATTGTTTCTGCGAAGTCTATTTTCGGTGTCAATAGACTTATCTTGCAGGGCTTTGACTTGTAATTGTAGCGCACGTAGGTCCCTGGAGTCTGATCTCGTGTGGTCTTCCAATTGAGAAATGCGGCCTTCAGCCTCCGCAAACCGGGACCTAAATTTATCCATGTCGTGCCTAATCAGGCTGACATCTGTCACTAGGTGGTCAATTTTGACCATTACTGAGTCATTCCCCGCTTTTATGGCTGCCAGGAGCTTAGCATGGGATGCTGCCTGTGCTGCAGTGAGGTCGGAGGGGGTCTGAGTACTCAGACATTGTGGCTGCTGGAGGCCTTGTGTGTAAGATGGCTGCCGACGACCGGGTGATTGAAGAAGAACGGAGGTGTCCCGGAGACGGCGGAGGAGCCCTCGGGGTGCTGGTGTTCCTCTTTGGCCCCAGGATGCCGGAATGGAGCCAAGAAATATGAGTTTTTGGCAGTGAAATAGCTGTCAGGATGGAAGTAAGAGCGGAGCTCAGCCTCAGCACGTCTTCTTCCTCTTACATCCGGTCACGCCCCCTCCTCAGATATATTTGCATTGAGAGAAAGAAGGTCTGAGGCCTCAAGTCGGGGAATCCCACTACGTTCCAAATATTGGGTCAGCCGGTCAGTAAGTTCAGGGGAAGGGGTGTCATGAGGGATCTCAGGGTTATTATATAGCGTGGTATAAAATTCCGCAAAGATTTGAACTATATCATGGGGATGGGAGACTAGGCAGCCCTCTTTGTTTTTTATTTGATGAGGAGTAGTTGCGTTTGAGCGTTCAGTCAGTTTGTGGGCCAAGAGGGAGTGGGCCTTATTACCCTTATCATAATAGAGCTGTTTCAATCTCCGTAGAGCTTTTTCCACCCTGCCCATAGCCAAGTCTTTAAGAGTCATGCGTAGGCAGACAATTTTTTTAAGGAGGGGTATTGATGGAGAGATCTGTAGATTCTGCTCCAATGCCCTAAGCTCCCGCTCGGCCCGCAACTTAGCGGCCATTGCATCTTTCTTCAAGGCCGAGGCAAGCGCTATACACCGGCCTCGGAGGACTGCCTTATTGGCCTCCCAAAGAACGGGTGGGGGGAAACCTCAGGGGTTGCATTCTCAATTAAATAATACTGCAATGTCGTGTCTAGCTCCATCTTGGAAGGAAGGTGTTGTAGAAGAAAAGTGTTAAGTTGCCAATGGCAGGGCCTACGGTTTGGGGTGCCCAAGTTCAACGTCATAAAAATGGGGGCATGATCCGACCAGGAGATCGGATGGATCCGCGCATCGTTGACAACCCGCAGGGTAGCATTGACAAAAAGATAACAAAAAGATAGTCAATACGAGAGTGCATGCGATGAGGCGCAGAGTAGAACGTGTACTGTCTTTCCCCGGGATGGAGGGCCCACCAAGAGTAAAAAAAAAGGCATACCGTCTAGTGATCTGTCTAAAAAGTTTCGATTCTCTAGATGTTCTGGTCTGTGAGTTCCGGGGGTCTACCATGTGGCGGTCATGTACCGATGAGTGGGACAGATTAAAGTCCCCTCCAACTATCAGGAATTCATTGGGCATTCGGAACAAACGCGTGAATACTTTAGTAAGGAAGTTAATCTGATGGGTGTTTGGGGCATAGAGGTTGCATATGGTGACCGCCTGAGACTGCCATTGTCCGCGTAGTATAATGTAATGTCCTCTTGGGTCAATATAGGACTCAGAGCATTGAAAAGGTGAACCACGCTTGAAAAGGATAGCCACTCCCACGCGTTTGCGGGGGTTAAATGCCTGATATATTTGAGGGTATCGTCTGGAGGCGAACACGAAGGAGTCCCCTTTGTTAAAGTGAGTCTCCTGAATCATAATAATGTTTGTCCCAGAGTGCCTAAACTCAGTGAGCGCCAGATGTCTCTTCCTGTTGGAGTTTACCCGTGGACATTCAATGGCATTACCTTAGCCATAGTGATGGGTATGTGCAAGAAAAAAGATACTTATCTGATCCAGTTGCCGGAGTGCCAGGTTGCCAAGGTAGGGAGCATGCCGAGAGCTGTGCGGAAGATTGTCAGGGTCCTGAGTCGAGCCGGAGGAAGAGTGAAGAAAGGGAAAGTAGAAGTAGAGAGAGAAGAGAAAGACAGGTTAACAATGTGCATAATAAACATTGCATACAAATTCTGTATGTCCTGCAAAACGCAGGATTAACTGAGTTCCAATAGGTCCTACTGGCCAGAAGTAAAAACAACAGGCCGGGGGGACGTAAGGGAATAAACTGTAAAGGAACTCTAGGGAGTAATCCACAGGGGGGGTCCAGTGAGCGGAAGAACAACCACTCTCAAATCTTCAATTAGAAGCGCCCAATATGTTTTGCGGAGAAAAAAAAACCAGTGGGGGGGCCTAGGGGAGTATAGAACATATGGTAAGGGGCGAGCCAAGGAGATCAGCCTAAGGAATGCACTTATTGTGGCTGAGAGAGTCAAGTATTAAGAACTTGTTCTCTGCAGTCCTTTTTAGGTTTGGCAGTCTTATGAGGCGAGCCTTGAACCCAGGAGCTTTTCGTCGGAGGGACCCTCTGTCAGACTGAGGGAGGAGGGGGTGGAGTAGCCAGCAAGTCCCAGTCCTGAAGCTATGGGACAGGGAGCCCCAAGGTATAACAAAAAGCCTCCAGATCTTCGGGGTAACGTAGTACAGCTGACTGTCCATCTCTCCGTGCTGTCAGACTGAAGGGGAAGCCCCATCGGTAAATAATGTCTTTTTCCTGCAGCAAGAGGAGAAGAGGTTGTAGGAGCCTGCGTTTCTGCAATGTGATCCATGATAGATCTGGGTAAAGCTGGATTTGAGTATTAGCGAAGACCACCTTCCGAGTGGATCGAGCTTTTCGCATGATATCCTCTTTTAGCGGATACGAGTTGACCTTGCATATGAAATTGCGTGGTTTAGAGATCGGTCCCTTAGGACGTAGGGCACGATGAGCCCTGTCCATTTCTATGGGTTTATTTGGGGGATCTCCCAAGAGGCCGTTAAATAGGGTTTGCAGGATGTCATGTAAATCTTCTGGGCCCTCCGATTCGGGTAGGCCCCTGACTCGGATGTTGTTCCTGCGCCCCCTATTGCCCAAGCAATTGTTATTTTTATGGGACATCTGTGTCATTGTGGCCCTATATCTTTTATTTTTTTATTTTCCACTTTTTATTTTTTTATTTCTATTCTTTATTCTATATGCTTTTTTCTTGTTTTTGTTTTAAAAGCTTGTGACGTTACTACCGTAGTACATATCGGCAGCGTCTAGCCAATGATATGACAGATGCGGGCCACCCGCGCCTTTCCATAGTGAGGTTTGACCGGCAGACGTCTAGATCTCCAGGCGTGATGACATGGTGGTGGACGGCCAGACACTCGTGAATGAGTGTCAGCTGTCTGTTAAGTACTGCTAACGTCATGTCCGGTGGAGACTGGCCGTCTGAAAGTCAGGCTTGTAACGCACACTTGATTTCTCTAGGACGGTCGTCAGATGACCGTGTCCACGCACGACCCGCTTTCCATAGTGAGGTTTGAGTCGCACGTGCGGACGCCATTTTTGAAAACCAGGAAGTGATTACATTTAAAATGTAAACTGAGCACAGGTTTGTATTCTGTTATTGGGGTACAACATCTATTTAAATGCAATGACCCCGGCATGTCGACAACCCAGATGATGTCTCCTTAGACGAAACGCATCGGGACAAGCCTTTCTGGTGTCATTGTGTGAACTTACAGTCTGTTTTACAAGCACTTTTTATCTACTCAAAATGTGAATGTTCCTCTTTTTTAATAAATATCCATTGTTATGTGGATTTACACTAAGTGGAACTTTTGTTTCATTTCTGGCCGCATCTTGTGAGCACATGGGAAAGAAATGGTCTACCCCCCTCTGAGTTCTCCTTCTTTGTTGGGAGCCATTTTAATGACAGCGTGACCATCATCCGTTGAGGCCATTGCCCCACAAGCCCTGGACGACTCAGTAGGCGTATGCCTGGTTGAGTCTACTAGATCCAGTAAGCCTTCCATATGTTGGTGGTAGTTTTTCTTCTATCATCCACTTTTCACGATTGTTTTTCCACTGATGTCCTAAGGAGGCTATCTATTTATCAGGATCTACAGCATATTCCAGCTGCCACCCATGGACTTTATTCATTTCACTTGTTATTACGTTGTGGACTTTTTCAAAAGTTTATATACATATACTTGCATGTTAAGCGTATATAAGGTTTATGTTTATACATTTAACATTTCTTTACTCTTATAGGGCGTACACACGGTCGGACTTTGTTCGGACATTCCGACAACAAAATCCTAGGATTTTTTCCGACAGATGTTGGCTCAAACTTGTTTTGTCTACACACGGTCGCACAAAGTTGTCGGAAAATCCGATCGTTCTAAGCGCGGTGACGTAAAACACGTACGTCAGGACTATAAATGGGGCAGTGGCCAATAGCTTTCATCTCTTTATTTATTCTGAGCATGCGTGCCACTTTGTCCGTCGGATTTGTGTACACACGATCGGAATTTCCGACAACGGATTTTGTTGTCGGAAAATTTTATCTCCTGCTGTCCAACTTTGTGTGTCGGAAAATCCGATGGAAAATGTCCGATGGAGCCCACACACGGTCGGAATTTCCGACAACACGCTCCGATCGGACATTTTCCATCGGAAAATCCGACCGCGTGTACGGGGCATTAGACTTTATTTTTTTTTTGCTACCACGCGGTTTTATTTCATATGACCGTTTCCACTTAGCGTTGCACTTGTACCTATTATCTTAAATTGCAATTGTCTTTTGCATTCTTACAGGTGACAGCACGGTATTTTTCACCTTTAAACTGATGAAAAAATTAGTTTTTTTATATATGTTTTTGTTTGCATATGTATTATAGCAGAAAGTAAAAAAAATGTTTTTTTTTCAAAATTCTCGTTCTTTGTTTGTTTATAGCGCAAAAAATAAAAACCACAGAGGTGATCAAACACCACCAAAAGAAAGCTCTGTTTGTGGGAAAAAGAGGATGTAAATTTTGTTTGGATACAACATCGCAGGACTGCACAATTGTCAGTTAAAGCGACGCAGTACCGTATCGCAAAAAATGCTCTGGTCATTAAGGGGGTAAAACCTTCCAGGGCTGAAGTGGTTAAAGATGGTTTCCCTCATCCCTAGCAAAATATACTTACCTTTCCAACACTCCTGTCCTGACCTTTGTGTAACAGTGATGGGCCAATCACCAAGCAGCATATCTATTACATGTGCTAAGTAACATACTCCTCCACAGCCAATGTGGGTGTTTTATTGTCTCCCATCAGTGAAATGAATGGTAAATACACTGCTCAAAAAAAAATTAATGGAAACCTTCAAAAACACATCAGATCTCAATGGGGAAAAATATCATGCTGGATATCTATATTGATATGGACTGGGTAATGTGTTAGGAAGGAAAGGATGCCACATCGTTTGATGGAAATGAAAATTATCAGCCTACAGAGGGCTGAATTCAAACACACTCCAAAAATCAAAGTGAAAAAATGATGCAGCAGGCTAGTCCATTTTGCTGAAATGCAACTCAAAATGGTACAAATGGTAGTTTGTATGACCCCCACGTGCTTGTATGCATGCCTGACAATGTTGGGGCATGCTCCTAATAAGACGACCAATGGTATCCTGGGGTATTTCCTCCCAGATCTGGACCAGGGCACCACTGAGCTCCTGAACAGACTGAAGTGCAACCTGGCAGCTTTGGGTGGATCAAAACATAATGCACCAGAGGTGTTCTATTGGATTTAGGTTAGGCGAGCGAGGGGACTATTCAATGGTATAAATTCCTTCATCCTCCAGGAACTGGCTGCATACTCTCGCCACATGAGGCCGGACCTTGTCGTGCATCGCGAGGAACCCGGTACCCACTACACCAGCGTAGGGTCTGACAATGGGTCCAAGGATTTCATCCCGATACCTAATGGCAGTCAGGGTGGATATGCCTCCCCAAACCAATACTGACCCACCACTAAACTGGTCCTACTGAACGATAGTACATGCAGCATAATGTTCTTCACAACTTCTCCAGACCCTTTCACATCTGTCACATGTGCTCAGGGGGAACCTGCTCTCATCTGTGAAAAGCACAGGGCGCCAGTGGCGGATCTGCCAATTCTGGTGTTCAGTGGCAAATGCTAATCAAGCTCCACAGTGCCAGGCAGTGAGCACAGGGCCCACTAGAGGACGTCGGGCCCTCAAGCCACCCTCATGAAGTCTGTTTCTGATTGTTTGGTCAGAGACAATCACACCAGTGGCCTGCTGAATGTCATTTTGTAGGACTCTGGCACTGCTCATCCTGTTCTTCTGTGAAGGAGCAGATACCAGTCCTGCTGATGGGTTAAGGACCTTCTTTGGCCCTGCCCAGCTTTCCTCCATGCTCTTGAGACTGTGCTGGGAGACACAGCAAACCTTCTGGCAATGGCACGTATTGATGTGCCATCCTGGAGGAATTGGACTGCCTGTGCAATCTCTATAGGGTCCAGGTATCACCTCATGCTATCAATAGTGACACCCTAGCCAAATGCAAAACTAGTGAAAATCAGTCAGAAAAAAGTGAGTAGGGAAAAAAAATGTCAGTGGCCTATACCTGTGAAACCATTCATGTTTCGGAGGTCGTCTCATTGTTGCCCATCTGGTGCACCTGTTGTAAACTTCATTAACACCAAAGCAGCTGATTAACAACCCCCTCTGCTACTTAAGTGACCAGATCAATATTAAAAAGTGTTCCTTTCATTTTTTTTGAGCAGTGTATGTGCTGTTGGAGGGACTGGGCTTAAAAGGTAGCTTGTATTAGGCTGCATTGGAAAGGCACAAATTCATTTTAACATTTAAGAGGGTCAATATACTAACATGTAGGAATTCTCTTAACTTTGAAGGGAGCCTAATTCCAAGGTTGTTTTCTCGTCAAAAGGTTCATTCAACAAAAATGATTATCACTTTGAAGAGCTTTGGCTTTCAGCTTTAGCACTTCCAGGTGTGTGCACTTCCAGTTTGTCACATTCCCTGCTGCCACTGTGGTTCAAACTGCCACCCTCTAGGTTACTACATGATAAAGTAATGTTGTAGTGGCCAATGGAAGAAACCACAACACAAAGCAGGGGACACACCCAAAGTGTTGGATTCTGAAGGACCACAGCACTTCATGAGAGCTATGTGAGTACTTGGCGCTTGCCTAAGAAGTACAGTTGTAAATATTAAGATTCTTCTATCGTATCGCTGCTTTTATTAGAGTTCAAACAGATTTGCATTAAAATTAGCAAAGAAAAGACCCTCGACCCCTAGTTTGCTGCGCAATATAGTACAGTAATTGCTTCCCATATACAGTATCTCACAAAAGTCAGTACACCCCTCACATTTTTGTAAATATTTTATTCTATCTTTTCATGTGACAACACTGAAGAAATGACACTTTACTACAATGTAAAGTAGTGAGTGTACAGCTTGTATAACAGTGTAAATTTGCTGTCCCCTCAAAATAACTCAACACACAGCCATTAATGTCTAAACCGCTGGCAACATCCCTAAGTGAAAATATCCAAATTGGGCCCAAAGTGTCAATATTTTGTGTGGCCACCATTATTTTCCAGCACTGCCTTAAACCTCTTGGGCATGGAGATCACCAGAGCTTCAAAGGTTGCCAACTGGAGTCCTCTTCCACTCCTCCATGATGACATCACGGAGCTGGTGGATGTTAGAGACCTTGCGCTCCTCCACCTTCCGTTTAAGGATGCCCCACAGATGCTCAATAGGGTTTAGGTCTGGAGACATGCTTGGCCAGTCCATCACCTTTACACTCAGATTCTTTAGCAAGGCAGTGGTCGTCTTGGAGGTGTGTTTGGGGTCATTATCATGTTGGAATATTGCCCTGCGGCCCAGTCTCTGAAGGGAGGGGATCATGCTCTGCCTCAGTATGTCACAGTACATGTTGGCATTCATGGTTCCCTCAATGAACTGTAGCTCCCCAGTGCCGGCAGCACTCATGCAACACCAGACCATCACACTCCCACCACCATGCTTGACTGTAGGCAAGACACTCTTGTCTTTGTACTCCTCACCTGGTTGCCACCACACACGCCTGACACCATCTGAACCCCATAAGTTTATCTTGGTCCTATCAGACCACAGGACATGGTTCCAGTAATCCATGTCCTTAGTCTGCTTGTCTTCAGCAAACGGTTTGCAGGCTTTCTTGTGCATCATCTTTAGAAGAGGCTTCCTTCTGGGACGACAGCCATGTAGACCAATTTGATGCAGTGTGTGGTATATGGTCTGAGCACTGACAGGCTGACCCTCCACCCCTTCAACCTCTACAGCAGGGGTCTCAAACTGGTGGCCCTCCAGCTGTTGCTAAACTACAAAACCCATGAGGCATTGCAAGGCTGACAGTTACAAGCATGACTCCCACAGGCAGAGGCATGATGGGACTTGTAGTTTTGCAACAGCTGGAGGGCCACCAGTTTGAGACCCCTGCTCTACAGCAATGCTGGCAGCACTCATACATCTATTTCCCAAAGACAACCTCTGGAAATGATGCTGAGCACATACACTCAACTTCTTTGGTTGCCCATGGCGAGGCCTGTTCTGAGTGGAACCTGTCCTGTTAAACCGCTGTATGGTCTTGGCCACCGTGCTGCAGCTCTGTTTCAGGGTCTTGGCAATCTTCTTATAGCCTAGGCCATCTTTATGTGGAGCAACAATTCTTTTTTTCAGATCCTCAGAGAGTTCTTTGCCATGAGGTGCCATGTTGAACTTCCAGTGACCAGTATGAGAGAGTGAGAGCGATAACACCAAATTTAACACACCTGCTCCTCATTCACACCTGAGACCTTGTAACACTAACGAGTCACATGACACCGGGGAGGGAAAATGGCTAATTGGACCCAATTTAAACATTTTCACTTAGGGGTGTACTCACGTTTGTTGCCAGTGGTTTAGACATTAATGGCGTTAAAGTGTGTTGAGTTATTTTGAGGGGACAGCAAATTTACACTGTTATACAAGCTGTACACTCACTACTTTACATTGTAGCAAAGTGTCATTTCTTCAGTGTTGTCACATGAAAAGATAGAATAAAATATTTACAAAAATGTGAGAGGTGTACTGACTTTTGTGAGATACTGTGTATATCAAATAGGCTTCTAAAACTTTTACATATTTATTCATGTTCTGAAAAACTTTATTTTTACATAAATCAACTTGCAATATATATTTAGCAGCTCTTTAATGAGAGCTTTTATAGGCTCTCCCATGGGCCCCTATAAGCCCCATATGACTATAATAAAAGAACTCATTGCAGCCTATACATACACCAACCCCTCCTGTCCCTCTCCAAGGGAGCTCTCACACTACAGGGACCAATCTCCACCAGATGCTGCTGTAAGATACGAGGTCTGATGCATCAAGCTGTGGCAAGACATAAAGCATGTGAAAATGATCCTTTCAAGTGTTATCATGCATGATAATGCTGCTCGATTTATCAAAGGTGAAAATATTTGAAGCTGCCTGCCATAGTAACATATGATTCATAAAGCATCTTAGAAAATCAAACCATTTTTTGATTTTCACCTGCTACAAGCAGGTGCATTGAAAGGCTCTGGTGCAACTCCTGTTGTGTTGTAGTAACACAGCAGGGCTTTAATTATCTTTTTTAATCTTTTTTTTTGATAAAAATGTCTCCCACATACCAGGCGCTAGTCTGACGTATCCATGGCGGAAGAGTGTGCAGGCCTCGCTATAATATTTCCTTTGGCATTGCAGCTCCACTGAACATAGTGAGCCTAACAGTGGCGGTGCGTCCGTAAGGGCGCACGGGCACCGCCCCCTCTCTCCTGCCACCCCTCTATCACAAATAGATAGGTTCATTCTTTGCACAAATCTATCTATGGCCGCTGCTGCCACCCCCTATTCAGGCTCCTGGACCCTTTTCAGGCGCAGGGCACCTGAATTACAGTGGTGGGGGGTGTTTTTGAAGCACCTGATTAGAGCCATAGGCTCTAATAGGCATCAAAAAAGGTGACCTGCGAGCGCCATGCTGGGCGCTAGCAGGTCACTCAGCTGGGTTAGAAAAGTGAATGAATATTCACTTTCCTAACACTAAACCGCCTCTCAGGTGCTCAGATCTGTTACCCGTCACCTGATTGGCTGAAACGACAGGCGCTGTGATTGGATGCCAGGCGTCCAATCATAGCAGAGGACAGGAAGAGAGGATGGGAGAAGACATCGAGGAGCATCAAGGAGCTGTCCCACCAGGATAGGTAAGTGCAGACAGCGGGTGGGGGCCCACTGGCAGCATTTAATATGGCACAGTGGCTGCGTTTGATGGGGCACAGTGGGAGCAATTGAAGGGCACAGTGGTGGAAATTGATGGGCACAGTGGCTGCCATTGATGGGCACAGTGGCTGTGTTTGATGGCACAGTGGCGACAATTGATAGGCACAGTGCTGGCAATTGATGGGCACAGTGGCTGCGTTTGATGGCACAGTGGCTGCGTTTGCTGGGCACAGTGGCGGCAATTAATGGGCACAGTGGCTGCATTTGATGGCACAGTGGCTGCGTTTGATGGCACAGTGGCTGCGTCTGCTGGGCACAGTGGCGGCAATTAATGGGCACAGTGGCTGCATTTGATGGGGCAAAGTGGCTGCATTTGATGGCACAGTGGTGGCAATTGATGGGCACAGTGGCGGCAATTGATGGGCACAGTGGCTGCGTTTGATGGGCACAGTTGCTACATTTTATGGGGCACAGTGGCTGCATTTTATGGGGCACAGTGGCTGCATTTGATGGCACAGTGGTGGCAATTGATGGGCACAGTGCGGCAATTGATGGGCACAGTGGCTGCGTTTGATGGCACAGTGGCGACAATTGATGGGCACAGTGGTGGCAGTTGATGGGCACAGTGGCTGCGTTTGATGGCACAGGGGCTGCGTTTGATGGGCGCAGTGGCTGTATTTTATGGGGCACAGTGGCTGCATTTGATGGCACAGTGGCGGCAATTGATGGGCACAGTGGCTGCGCTTGATGGCACAGTGGCTGCGTTTGATAGGCACAGTGGCAGCAATTAATGGACACAGTGGCTGCATTTTATGGGGCACAGTGGCTGCATTCGATGGCACGGTGGCTGCGTTTTATGGGGCACAGTGGCTGCATTTTATGGGGCACAGTGGCTGCATTTTATGGGGCACAGTGGCTGCAATTGATGGCACAGTGATGGCAATTGATGGGCACAGTGGCTGCTATAGATGGCACAGTGGCTGCGATTGATGGTACAGTAAGGCTGCAATTGATGGGGTTTTTTTCAGAATTTTTCAGTTTGCTTGCGCCCCCCCAAAAAATTTGAGCACCGGCCGCCACTGGAGCCTAAATTAAATGTACCCAACCTAGCACCTACCTGGGAGGTTGCTACACTTAATAAGTCCAGTTTTGACTGGTCCTCTTTAAGAACTAGCCACACGTTCCACAGCTGGATAGGGCTTCATACGAATTGGTTATGTACTTTGCTGTTGAGCTTTATATATCATGGCTGCTTCCTAAACCCCCGTATCTAACCAACCAGCAGATGTGTTAGGCGCTGGCCACCATGGGGTTAACTCCATGCTCATTTAAAATGCGCACGCGTTTTTCATATAGTGTGATAAAATCATGAGCGATTTAGGCGAGAAATGGAATACAAACCTCTCTTCAGCGCTGATCAGCCGATCTCAGGTTGCCGGATAAGCTGATGATGGGAATTGGCTCGGGGGACGCTGAGTGCCAAAGTGAATTGTAAGTTTGATGCAAATAAAAAAAAATGAAATGACTCCGCTCTTCAGGAAAAATGAGATGAGAAGTGACAGCCGAGGAGAAAATAAAAATATCCTGGAAAAAGTCCACGGCGGCAGATTTCTGAGAAATGCTTCCTAGGGATGTGTGTTTATGTCCTTACTGGTGGTATGGCTTGAATGTCAGCGGAAGGCGGGCAGGCAGTGCCATACGGGTGAAGGGCACTACATGATCCAGGCACCACGTGACCCTTGAAAAATGTGACTGATGGGGTATATTCGTGGGAGGCTAAATATATCCATAGATATTAGAGGGCAGCTGCAGGCACCTTCCAACTACCCTCAGGCACTCCAGTCCATCCAAAGAACCACAAATGCAGGAGTTCTATTCAGTTTCACGTTCAAGTTTGAAGCTGAACTCCAGGCACAAAAACTCGAATGTAAATATGCTCTTCGGTAACCAAAAAGGATGTAAACCTACTGTGTGTGCACCAAATGCTTTTGAAGATCCAGGTATTACCTTGTAAAGGTAGCAGTGACATCATCACTGTGCTGTACATACTCTGTGCAAAGAGCAGAGCTCTGGGAGGGGCCTAGCAGCTCCACCCACTACTAGCTGCCTGCAGAGAACTGCTGGAGGGGGCGGGGACAAGACCAAACACCCTGCACAAGGAGAGAGAGCAGCAGTGACCGGTCTTTATTACAGGAAGCTCCAGTTTCACACTGGATTACTCCGCAACTCCAGAAGAAATACACAAAAAATACAAGTAAGAATACAGATGACAAATGGATTTAAACAATATTCTTTTTATCCTGGAGGTACTCCATGTGTGTTCTTCCTTGAATCATTTGTGTATTTCTTCCATATCTGTAAGCCAGCATGAAACCTTTCCCCTGTGCAGGAACTTCCTGTAATAAAGGTCGGTCACTGCTGCTCTCTCTTCTATTGCAGGGTGACTGGTCTTGTCTCCGCCCCTTCCTTTAATTGTCTGCATGTAGTGGGTGGGGCCCCACAGCTCTGCTCTCTGCATGAAAAAAAGGCCTGGATTCTTTCCTAGATACATATAATGTAACTGGATAGTAACATTTAAGGTTAAGTTGATCCAGGGAATATCCGACTGACTCTTGGGGGATCGGGAAGGATCCCCCTCGCTGGAGCAAATTGGATCATGCTTTATTGAGGGATGGACTTTTTTTTTGGTGTCCTTTTTTCAACCAGACTAACTATGTAACTATGTACAGAAATAATCGTGTAGAATGGGGTTGCGCAGACTAAATCAAATGCCTCAAAATCAATGTATTAAAACAATAAATACTGTAAGTGAACAACATAAGTGCAAAAATCAATTCTTCATAAAAGTCCAATTTAAAGTGCAAGTGCTAATAGTGTAAGGTGACCAGATTTTTAAAATGAAATCCGGGGACATATTTTTTTTTTTTTACTTGTAATGGCCGCAATCGGCGACTCTTTGCCCGTCTCCACCGCCGCCTCCGCCCACCTCACGGCCTGTCAAGTTTAAAGCCCCATACACACTATCAGATTTTCTGCTGATTTTTTCCTTCAGATTTACCAAAACCATATAATATGAGGTCAAAGCTTAGGAGCTTCAATTTGTATGCAATCAGGCAGGCCCTTGCACTACATGGTTTTGGTAAATCTGAAGACAAAAATCAGCAGAAAATCTGATAGTGTGTATGGGGCTTTACTCTTCGGGCCCCGGCTACTACTGGGTGGGGAGCAGAGGAAGATCACTCCACCAGGGAAGGCAAGGAGATAAGCAGGCAGCGGCTGGCCGGGACTTGAGCCAAAGCAGAAGAACATGCGAGCGGAGCTGAATGGGCATGCGCCGGCAACTGAAGAAATAGTCCCTCCGCTCCGACCAGCACATGATCATCAGAAAGGGGCACAGATAATGGAAAAAAATAAACCCCCATAAGCTAGTAGGAGCGGCAGAGGAGGGGGGGGTGCAATTCAGATTTTTTCTTTTTATTCTGCTTGGGCTGTCTTTGAAATTGCCCCAGCCCCTGTTCAAATCCAATCTGGGGACAAAACTGGGGACAGACTTGGTCCGGGGACAGTGTCCTCAATCCGGGGACTGTCCCCAGAAAGCGGGGATGTCTGGTCACCCTATAATAGTGACTTCGGTGAGGTCAAATAAAAGTTTAAAAAAAGTCCATGCTCCAAACATGATGCATATCAACCACCTTGTTCTGCTCAAACGGTATCCATGTGTATCATAAATAAACAATAGTGAACTTCACCCTCTCTGAAGCCTTTGGCCTTCAGATGTGAGCACTTGGCTTGCTGCCGCCATGTTGGTTTGCATGTCAGAGAATTTCTCGGTAACAGCTGACTGCATGGTGGAAGCAGCCACTCTTAAAAGGGGGCGTTGTCATGTAGTGTTTCCTCTGAAGAGGTGGAGCTACACTCTCTCCAAGGTGCTGTCCTGAAAGGCTTATTGAAATACCATCACCGGTTATGCGGCATTAACTGAGAGTGTTACTGACATCTGGTGGTCGGGCAGAGGAGATGGAAAGCTACTAGTGTCAACATCATAAAGGCTTGTGTATGCTGAATTTTTGGAGAGTGCAATCCCATTGGGGATTGTTTCCCCTTCACGCTGTGATTATCTTTGGTGAAAGAAGCTCTTCACTCCTGCAGAACACAGCTATTTGAACTTTCCTAGATCTCCTTGATCATTGGTCTTTTTCTTCTAATTTTAAATGTGTCTGGGAACGTCTGACACATAGCGCTGCTGCAATAAGAGATTAGAGACTTGGCATCGATTTTTGTTTTCTGTTTTTGTTTTCTATGATTTTATTGCTTATACACACATGTTTATTATTTTAAGTAGCTGCTCTATTTATACTCTATCATATATTGTATTGGTTCTTGGCACGGAGTAGTGTGAGGTAGAGGCGGTCATATTTCCACACTTTCTGGGTACATGTGTGTCAACTTGGTCCTCATACTGCAGAGTGTGTCAGGAATTGAGCGATCTGGTGAATGAGGATTGGGGGTGTTCTGATAAGGACGATGATGTACACGTGGTTTTTCCGCCTATGAGGTTACCTTGTTCTGGGCCATCTTTGTGCTGGCCATTTTTTGGGGGCTTTTGGGGTGGGGGAATTGGTAAGCTGTAACAAACGTGGTGAGGGTGGTTTGAGCGTACAGGATGTGTGGTTACGGGACACTACTTGGGGTTCTTGGATTGAGTTGTGGGGTTCCCTCTTCTCGAGTTTGCCCTGTCCGGGTTGTGGGTTTTATTTCACAGTTTTGGGCAAATCTTCAGAGAGTTTTCTTTATGCATGCGGAAGGGACAGCAATGTCTTGATTCCAGTTCAGGGCCGTGTTCAGGAAATGCCTGTTGTTCACTGGTTGGAGTGCAGACAACTGTTTTTTGCAGGAGGGTATTCAGCGGGCCTTCCAGTTTGGGGGGCAACACATGCGTAAGGTGTCACGCTCGTGTGCTGTGGCAGGGGGTCTATTGGGTCTTAGAAGGCAGTGCTGGTTAAATAATTGTGGGAAATTGTGGGTTGGGCCCATCTGAGGTATGGGTGCCCCTTCCCAACAATACGGTGGTAACATCGGGGTATTAATTACGTTGTATCTGGTAGTACGTAAGTGGTTAATTGTCCCTGAGCCGGTGTAGTTGCGGCTGGGGGCCTTTGATTGGGTGGCAGATACAACCAGTTAATCATGAGTAATATAGGCCTTCAAAGACCTTAGACCGGGCATAAGCTGAGGTTGGTTTATGTGTTACGCATTGACTGTATTATATGCATTAAACTTGTTTTCTTGTGAATGTTGTATTTAATGGTTTGTAATAAAAGGCTGCTATGGCCATTCGACTCCAAATAAAATGTGTCATCTGGTCATTTTGGAAGGAGGGATTGGTCAAGTGTTTAATGTTTTATAGATAATCAGAGCCTCTACACTCTGCAGGTCCCTCAGTCAAGCGCAACGCGACTTAAGTATGCATAGTGGGGAGCTGGTTGTGAGGCAGTGGGAAGTCACAGCTGGCTTCCCACACTCAAGGTGGTGCTGGGGACTCGAAAACTGGTGAAGAACTGGCCTAGGTGATGACAGCGCTGGATCTCCAAGGCTGGTAAGTACCTGTTTATTTAAAGTCATCAGCTACAGAATTTGTAGGTGCTGACTTTTCATTTTTCTGCAAACATCTAGAGTTCCTCTTCTACAGCAGAAACAGTGCAGCCCATGGTACACAGGACACCCAGGTTACCCCTGAGTTGAGTACTTTGTTTACTTACTGCTAATAATTACAATATCTCATGGTACATTACCATGAAGAATCCTCCCTATGGAAACTTGAAAAGATCATTGGTGTCAGTGGTTACTTATCTGATAATGAGATATTGCTCATTCCTCGAGGAACATCTAGCAACCTCTGGAGGAACCCTTGGGTTCCTTGGCACCCTGACTGAGAAAAGCTGCTCTAGCTTCTTGATGTTTAAACCAGAACATGGCCTCGTAAAACAGACCCAGGCTTTTGCTCAAATTTAATAAAGTTGGGTTGGGCTTGGGTGAACCAAGAACATGAGTTGCCTTCATATCAGGATTTAATATATAAGGGTGTACTGAATTTAAAGTCATTGAAACAGTTTAACGATTTATTGCATTTTATGACGTTTACTTATAATAAAAAAAAGTCAGCGTTTTCATTTTCCTAAAACATGTTTTAGAAAGAGCAAAAAAAAAAATCCCCATTCACAGAGCTAAATTCTCACTATATGAAACACATTTAGGCAAGTGTGTGACTCGGAGGGTGGACATATCCACATCCCGTACATCACTCAGCTCGGCATCGCTAACAATTCCGTCAATGTGTTTCATATATTCCCCAGAATCTCATATTATCCAGGAGAGCTGGATCAGCATTTTCTATCTGTGGTGCTAAGAGGATGTCATAAAAGGAGTTACAGCGTTGGTGTGTGTTCCTGGCCTTCTCGCTAAGCAGATGACAGGACTCAACGAGGGTTCCAAAGTGAGCACAGCCGGATGCTTCCGCTTCACGTAGAAACTTGTATCGGGCTGGAAATGAGCCATTGTCCCACTGAAAGGAACTTTAGTAAATGTGTTGATTGGCTGTATTCAGTGATTTGAACAGCTCTTAAAGCAAGATCCTGGTTTTTAATTAGGCTGGACCACTACTTTAATTATAAAACAGTAACATCTGCAGAGCACAGAGCATACATCTAAATACGGGCAAGGCAATGCGAAAAGCACTCAGTAGTAACCAGAATTCATGTTTAACTGGTTTATGTTTACCGTTAACTGGCAAGCCTAAAGGGAATGTAAACCCTAACAATGAATGTCGCTTCTTTGTATGTCTTTTGGTCTGTTTAATATATCATTTATTTATTTTATTTATTACAGGTACTTATATAGCATCGTCAATTTACACAGCGCTTTACATATACACTATATTGTCAAAAGTATTAGGACGCCTGCCTTTGCACACACATGAACTTTAATGGCATCCCAGTCTTAGTCCATAGGGTTCAAAATTGAGTTGGCCCACCCTTCGCAGCTATAACAGCTTCAGCTCTTCTGGGAAGGCTGTCCACAAGGTTTAGGAGTGTGTCTATGGGAATGTTTGACCATTCTTCTAGAAGCACATTTGTGAGGTCAGGCACTGATGTTGGACAAGAAGGCCTGGTTCGCAGTCTCTGCTCTAATTCATCCCAAAGGTCTTCTATCGAGTTGAGAACTGGACTGTGCAGGCCAGTCTAGTTCCTCCACCTCAAACTCGCTCATCCATGTCTTTATGGACCTTTCTTTGTGCACTGGTCCAAATCATTTGGTGGAGGAGTGATTATGGTGTGGGGTTGTTTTTTGGGGGTTGGGCTTGGCTCCTTAGTTACAGTGAAGGAAACTCTTAAGGCGTCAGCATACCAAGACATTTTGGACAATTTCATGCTCCCAACTTTGCAGGAAAAGTTTGGGGATGGCCCCTTCCTGTTCCAACATGACTGCACACCAGTGCAAAAAGCTTCCTCTGGACACGGTCCAGTGAATGAGACAGTCCTTCTCCAGACCAGATCCCTTGTGGTCAGGTCCTGCAATCAGCATCTACCGTGTTTCCCCGAAAATAAGACACCGTCTTATATTTATTTTTCCTCAAGAAAACACACTATGGCTTATTTTCAGGGGGTGTCTTATTTTTATTAAGTATGGTACAACAATCAGCATTTATTCAATTACAGTTTACTTTCTTTTTGCACTTATCTTGTCTAATTGTACAGATACTCAGGAAAAGCAGAGATAGGCCAGCAAAGCTAATGTGTAAGGGCTGGCTTATTTATCAGGGATCCAGTGAGAACTGCAAAGTGGAGCTGGGATGATCTCTATGGGGTCTCTTGGCTCAGTAGCAGACTGCTTTCTAAAGTTTTTCCCCTATCCCTTGGTGTTTGTGTGGGGTGAGAGAGACCCACAGACTGTTGCTGCTCAGTGCTGGGGAGCAGCTTTACTTCTTCCCCTGAGGATACACAATACAGAGCGTCCTGCTCCTCACGTCACTGAGGAGACTTTTACTTTCACTTTCACAGAACGACCTGACAGGCGGAACAGACCTTATTGATGAGGCTGGTCACAGGTCACATCCGAGATACAGTAGCAGCTGTCACGATGGGGCAGATGAGAAGGGCTGCCCGACTTCTTTACCGCTCCGCACCACTATCACTAGGTATGTCTTACGTCTTCTTTATCGCTCTGCGCCGGTACGCATAGCCACGCCTGTCACTACGTCTTATTTTCGGGGTATGGCTTATATTGGGCTAATGCTTAGAAATCCTGCTACGGCTTATTTTATGGGTATGTCTTATTTTCGGGGAAACACGGTAAGCCAGGGGTGTCAAACTGGCGGCCCTCCAGCTGTTGCAAAACTACAAGTCCCATCATGCCTCTGCCTGTGGGAGTCATGCTTGTAACTGTCAGCCTTGCAATGCCTCATGGGACTTGTAGTTTTGCAACAGCTGGAGGGCCGCCAGTTTGAGACCCCTGATCTAAGCAGAAGAGCTACACAGTCTTTGGGCTGTCTAAAAGCAGCAGCCCCTCAGGCTCTAGAACCCTTCTGGAGAGAAGAAACCCAGCCCTCCTTTTACCTTTTGAGCCCACTTCTGGACACTTTTTTCCAGGGATTGGCTGGAGTATGGTAAATATTCAGGCTGGTTATTTGCACCTCGCTCCCTATGCACTGGAAGCTTCTTCCAAAGGCAGGGGGAAGCAATCAAACTTCCAGCCTGTGAAACACTGAACAGGCCAAAACAAACAAGTACTGCTCTCCCGGTTACAGAAGGAGCCAAAAACTAAATCTATCTAGAATCCTACGCTAGGAGGGTTGCTACATTGTCATGTTTCCCCTTTTACAGACAGTACATGCCTGCATCTGCTTTTCTTTCCTGAAGGCTGAGCCTTCTTTGTTCAGGAATCCTTCAGGGTCACCATCTACTTCCTGGATTAATTTGCTACAAAGTTACTGTGTTGCAGTCTGATCACTGGGGAAGAGAGACTAAGGAAATGCTGCCTGCAGCAGATCATCTTAGCCTAGGCTAACTAGATCTTAAAGTGTTACTAAACCCAGTAATATGAAAACAGTTCATCTACCCCCCCCCACACACACACACACACACACACACAGTGCCCACAGCTTATAAATCATCTTTTTACATTAAAATACTGCCACTATATACCTTTTTGGATGATCTGTATACCACCGTTACATGATAAACTGCAGAGTTTCTCCAGTGCTGAGAGTTCAGGAAGGTGGAGATTTCCACTATAGCCTGTATACACGCCCACATGTGTGATGTCAATATCATGTGACCTGGCTAGCTCTGATCAACAAGTAAATGTTCTCTCCAGCATAAAAGACACAACTGAGCATGGGCAGGTTGGCTACTCTGCCTGTGTTCGCTCGCTTTCCCCAGATAGACAGGGCAGGGAGGGGGAGGATCTGTGCATACAGGATAAAACAGCCTTTTTACATAATGCAGAGAATTAACCCCTTAAAGGGGTTGTAAAGGTAAAAGTTTTTTCACCTTAATGCATTCTATGCATTAAGGTGAAAAAACATCCAACTATATCGGCCCCCCCCCCCCAGCCCTCCCCGTTTTACTTACCTGACCCCTCAAAAGTCCCGCGCTTGCCCCCGGCATCCTCTTCGCCGCTCAGCCTGGCCGTTGATTGGTTACAGTGGATGGATTGAAAGCAGCGCAGCCATTGGCTCGCGCTGCTGTCAATCACATCCAATGACGCGGCGCGCCGGGGGCGGGGCCGAGTGATATAGTGACCGACTGTATCACAGGAGCGCGCCTGCAAGCACTCAACACCATGCGAGGGAGCTCGCATGGAGGTGTTGAGTTCTTGCGGGGGGGGGGAGCTGAGACAGCCGCCGAGGGACCCCAGAAGAGCAGGTTCGGGGCCACTCTGTGCAAAACGAGCTGCACAGTGGAGGTAAGTATAACATGTTTGTTATTTAAAAAAAAAAAAAATTATCTTTAGTGATCCTTTAAGTTCTACTGTGGGTATAACAAACATGCTTTACTGCATATACAGACTGATTTTACTGTTGTGGGTTTAGTAACACTTTAAGGACTGCTCTTTAATGACAAAATGTGTATTTTGTTAGGTGGGGGATAATACTGTTGCTATATATCGGGACATGTCCTTAATATTTTAGGAAGTAGAAGATAGGTGTGGGGTGCTGAATCTCTTATATCAGTAGCCAGGTCTTAAATTGGTTCTTCACCCTAGAATTTAGTATTTTTTTAAGTCAACAGCTACAAATACTGTAGCTGCTGACTTTTATTACCAGGACACCAGTCCAAAAATCCATCACGGTCCTCAGGCTCTTTGGCTGTCTTTGGGTTTAGGTGTCAGCATGTTTACTTTGGGAAACTGGCTTTGACTGCTTGTGGCTTCACAGCCGGCTTCCAGCTCTCTGGCACCTGTAATGTGTCCCAAAAGGCTGCGAGGAGAAGGGGCGAACTTCCACCTGGATCGACGCAGCGACATGACAAGAAATGGGAGCAAGCACCCCTCAAAACCAGGTACCCGCTCCCCTCCCCCCAAAAAACATTAAGTACTAAAAATTAAAGAGGAGGGGGGGAGAGGCGGACAAGCAGAACTTCCCCTTTTAAGGGAAGTTCTGCTTTAAGAAGCATAGAAAGAATGATTGTCTTAAGGCTGCTCCACCAGGGGTGGTGGCCAAGGGTTGGCTCTGTTCTTGAATAGGGACTGAGTATGCAAGGAGGAAAGTTCCAAAAGCAGAATGAATAAAGTCCAGATTCAATTTTATTTTGACGCCTTTGGTTACAATAACACAGCCACATAGGAGCAGCTGCTAGCAAGAATCTGTAGATTCTTTCCTGTGGTTCCAAATGTTGCCTGCACAACCTCTATCCGCACCCATGCGGCCATGTGAATGTAACCTACGTCCTAAAAACCCAATGTGTTTCAGGTGGGGTCCAAGTGTCCCCCTTCGTCAGGGCTTGGTACTGTTGAACAAAGTGTATCCTGGACTGATAAATTTAGAGGGATCTTGGGTGTATTAGTATGATCACTCCAGATATCGGATAAGCAAACTTTCAACCAAGATGCCGGAGTGATCAAACATATAATTTATAAGTCCTGATGAAGGGGGGTCCTGTGTTTATCAGTCCTGATGAGGGGAAACCTTTTGAACCCCCAAACTATGTTGGCTTTTTAGGACATAAGGGTCTGAATAAAATGAAATCTAGACTTTATACGTTCTGCTTTTAGCTCTTTCCACCCAGAAATGTTATGTATGCAGACTTGGAAAGTTACTGAAAGGTTCACTTTAGTAGCAGACACAGGTGACTGTTGCCTCTGGCGTGTGCCATGACCCATTCATTACTTTAAACATTTTGTTTTCCCTGAATCAAATTTCTGTACATAATGAATTTTTTATTTTCTCTTCATTTCTCTCTATAGGCAACTTATTATCTCCAGATTTCCAGAGCTTCCAGCCAAATCCAAACAGAACCTTTATTACTATGCAGAGACTATTTCTGTTGCCCTTGCATTTCAACATAGTCATCAGCCAGGGTCCCAGTGCTCACTGCATTTTGTGATCATGGGTGTGCGGCTGCAGATGATCGAGGTTCCATGCCATTCCCTGTTAATGCTTTTCCAAAACAGATCAGAGGTTTAATTATGCAAACTCCTGACTGCATGTCTGAGCAGCAAATAGGCTTCTACTATAGAACAATATAAATATGGTTTCGAAGGAATTGCTTGAGCCTGTTTAAAGTGATAATTTTCTTGTAAAGGAACTCCCAAGCAGATGTATAAAGTGACCCAAATACAACTTGTGATCAGTTAGTGGTAATACAGTCCATATTTACAGTAAATATTGGCAGTAACCAAACCTTTATTGCTGCAGTGCTGCAACTAGCTAACCGTCTTAAGCCTCATACACACGATCGGACTTTCCCACAACAAAACCGTGGAATTTTGTCCGAAGGGCGTTGGCTCAAACTTGTCTTGCATACACACGGTCACACAAATGTTGGCTGTTGGCAATTACGAACGTAGTGACGTACTAGACGTACTACGTGGTTTTTCAGCTCTTTAGCGCCACCCTTTGGGCTCCTTCTGCTAATTTTGGCTTAGTAGAAGTTTGGTGAGTGTTGATGCACGCTTTTCTTTTTGCGTTTTTCATTTATCGCTTTTCAGTTAGTTTCTGAACGGCCGTTCGTCAACCAGACATGTTGCGGAATCGGAGGAGATAACGTGTTATTTATTATTGGCCTTGGAGTTATTGCTTTGACGTTATTTTTTTTGGTTGAACGATGATTTGATTTGGTATATTTTCTATATTTTTGGATGCATAGAATGCACTTTTTGGTTAAGTTCTATTGGCAGATAGCATGTCTAATTTTTTTTTTTTTTAATGCACAATAAAAAAATAATTCTTGGCTATGTGTTTTACTTCAAATGACAGTTTGGGAGTCGGCAGTTACATTTAAAAAAAATAAAATGTAAAATTGACAAGGGACACCAACATAGTTATATCTTTGTTTTTATAATCTACAGGATAATGGTATTGTGGTAATTTGCCCCAAAAAAAAAAAAAAAGCATAATAATATTATTTTTGATATCACAAGAAAAAAAAAGCCTTTGAAAATTAGTTTGCAATAACTCCATTGCCGCGTACACACGATCTGATTTTTTCCAACAACAAAATGTTTTTTTTACGCTGTTTTGACACAACAGTATCACCAGCAAAGCAGCTTCATTATTATCCCATTAAAGAAGAAGATAATTGTGCGCTGCATTTGGAGATTTCATAATTTGCCACGTCACGAATTTTAATTCTCCATTACAAATGCTGGTTTACAAGACCGACTGCTTCTGCTTCCGAGCATGCATGTTTGTACTTTGGACCTTCATCCGACGGACTTGTGTACACATGATCGGAAAATCCGATCGTGTGTACGGCAGGGGCGGATCCAGGGCAATTGCCACCCCCGGAAATTTGTTGTGGGCCGGGCAGGTGGATGAGGGATCGGGCGGCTCCCCGAGCGGACCGGGCGGCTTGGGCGGGTGAGAGCAGGCTAGGTGTGAGTGGGGGCGGCTGGCCAATCAGCGAGCCGGCGTGCAGGGGAGCAGAGAGATGACATCATCTCTCACTGCCCCGCATTCCTGCAGTAACTGTTCAGGCAGTGTGGGCAGCAGAGAGATTACATTATCTCTCTGCTGCCTGATCTGGGACAAGGAAGAAAGAGGCAAGCAAAACACCACCTTAGCAGCTATGTGACAATCCGCAAGGTGTGCCAGGTGACGTGGCAAATGATAATCCTCAATGTGTGGCAAGTGACAATCCGCATCTGGTGGCAGGTGATGTGACAATCTGCAATGTGTGGCATGTGACGTGGCAAGTGACAATCCGCATCTGGTGGCAGGTGACGTGGCAAGTGACAATCCGCAATGTGTGGCCGGTGACGTGGCAAGTGACAATCTGCATCTGGTGGCAGGTGACGTGGCAAGTGACAATCCGCAATGTGTGGCCAGTAATGTGGCAAGTGACAATCTGCAACGTGTGGCAGGTGACGTGGCAAGTGACAATCTGCATCTGGTTGCAGGTGACGTGGCAAGTGACAATCCGCAATGTGTGGTCAGTAATGTGGCAAGTGACAATCTGCAACGTGTGGCAGGTGACGTGGCAAGTGACAATCTGCAACGTGTGGCAGGTGACGTGGCAAGTGACAATCCGTAACATGTGGCAGGTAACAATCCGCATCTGGTGGCAGGCAAGTGACAATCTGCAACATGTGACAGGTGACGTGGCAAGTGATAATCCGCAATGTGTGCCAGGCGACGGTGGCAAGTGACACGCTCAGGGCTCCCACTGATTCTGCATTATGGTGAGTTGAACCATTAAATTTTATATTAAAATATATTAATAGAAATAACAACCATGGTGCTGGGATAATTGAAGCGCCAACACCAGCCACTTCCTCGATAAATTGCCCACAAAAAAAGTATTTTCTGGCAGTGCCCCTCCCGAGACTAGACTCTGGATCCGCCCCTGGTGTACGGGGCTTTAGTCTAAAAAGCTGCACCATGGAAATTAAATTCTGCCCCAACACTAAGGACTTGTATGTTATTGTACTTGTATTCAAATACTTTCCTGATGATGGTCAGACATGCCAATCTGCCATCGGATTTAGAAGCTTGGAGTGATTTTTTGTTATATGTGGGTGTGCCCCTCTATGGTGCCCCCAGGTGGTCACGTAACCTAGTTTCCATGTGTGTTATAATTGGGTTTATATTAAGAGACTCAAAAGTGGATAGATCAGCATTATTATGGATCCCCAAATACTTAAAGGTGGGCTGAATTGTCAATTTGGATTGAAGTAAATATGCGTATTTGAGTTTGGGGCCAATTGGAAAAGCCACAGATTTTTCCAATCCTACACGTAGCCCAGAGACCTCCCCAAACTCCTCCACAACCCCCATCAGGGACACAAAGAACTGCTCCGAGCCATCTAGGTCAATTAAAGCATCATCTGCATAGAGGGAGATCTTTTCTGATAACTCCCCATAACAGGTGCCCCCCACCGTCGCCATCTGTCGCACCGCCAGAGCAAGAGGCTCTATTGCCAGTGCAAATGGAAGTGGCGAGAGCGGGCAGCCCTCATACCCCTTTGTAGAGATGTAGCACCCTGATGTTTAGGCAGTGTTGCTATTTGATTTATTTGCCAAGCGATTGTTGCCTTGGCCAATTGACTTAGTACTTGGTGGCAAAACCCTTGTTGGCAATCACAGAGGTCAGACATTTCTAGTAGTTGGCCACCAGGTTTGCACACATCTCAGGAGGGATTTTGTGCCACTCCTCTTTGCACATCCCCTCCAAGTCTTTAATGTTTCAAGGATGACGTTTGTTAACTCGAACCTTCAGCTCCCCCCACATATTTTCTATGGGATTAAGGTCTGAAGACTGGCTAGGCCACTCCAGGACCTTAATGTGTTTCTTAATGAGCCCCCTTGTTGCCTTGGCCATGTGTTTTGGGTCATTTTCATGATGGAATACCCAACCACGACCCATTTTCAATGCCCTGGTTGAGGGACGAAGGTTCTTACCCAAGATCTGACTTTGATGCAGTGAAGTTGTCCTGTCCCTTTAGCAGAAAAACACCCCCAAAGCATAATGTTTCCACCTCCATGTATGATGGTGGGGATGGTATTCTTGGGGTGATAGGCAGCATTCCTCCTCCTTCAAACACGGCGAGTTGGGTTGATGCCAAAGAGCTTGATTTTGGTCTCATCTGAGCACCACTTTTTCACCCAGTTCTCCTCTGAATCATTCAGATGTTAATTAGTGGGCGCTGCAGGATTTCAGTCCTTTACGGCGTAGTGCGTTACCCATTGTTTTCTTGGTGACTGTGGTCCCAGCTGGCTTGAGATCATTGACAAGTTTCTCCCATGTAGTTCTAGGCTGATTCCTCACTGTTCTCATGATCATTGAAACTCCACCAGATGAGATGCATGGAGCCCCAGACCGAGGGAGATAGACAGTTATTTTGTGTTTCTTCTATTTGCGAATAATAGCACCAACTGTTGTCATCTTCTCACCAAGCTGCTTGGCGATGGTCTTGTAGCACATTCCAGCCTTGTGTAGGTCTACAATCTTGTCCCTGACATCCTTGGACAGCTCTTTGGTCTTGGCCATGGTGGAGAGATTGGAAGCTGATTGATTGATTAATTAATTGCTTCTGTGGACAGGTGTCTTTTATATAGGTGTCAAGCTGAGATTAGGAGCACTAATGCTGGCCATACACTATACAGAAAATCGGCCGAAAAATCGTTCGAATGGACACTTCGTTCGTTTTTCGGCAAGTTAGTGGGTACAAATCGATAATCGTTTGTGACGTTTTTGTGGAAAAAAAACGAACGGCATGTTTGGAAAATTTCTGCCGAACGTACGATAAATTGCAAGGTTAATGTGTTTCCCGTCCGAACTTTCTGCACTAGGTATATGTAAAAAAACGAACACAAAATTATTTATTCATGTCCACTGAACAGATTATCGGTCATTATATGATGGCAAGATCGTTTGCGGTCACGGTCGAACGTTCGTTTTTCGAAAAGGGGTTCGGCCGATTTTCTGTATAGTGTATGGCCAGCATAAGAGAGTGCTCCTATTTTCAGCTCATTACCTGTATAGAAGACACCTGGGAGTGCAAATCAATTTATAACTTTTTTGAAATGCGTTTTTCTGGATATTTTTGTTGTTATTCTGTCTCTCACTGTTAAAATAAACCTACCATTAAAATTATAGACTGATCATTCCTTTGTCAGTGGGCAAACGTATAAAATCAGCAGGGTATCAAATACTTTTTTTCCTCACTGTATAATCTAGGGACAAGGGTGTCAATTCACTAAGCGTTAAATAACGGGCGATAAAATGTGGTAAAATAGCACTTGCAGTAAATTTTGAAAGTGCAATTCATTAAGAACTTTGCGTTAAATAAGCAATGCTGTATTTGTTCGATTGAACAGTAATTACCGCATTTTTTCATGCGGTAATTTACTGCATTGAGCTGGCAGCTAAGGAGTAGGTCGGGAAGCTGGCCGCCGAGTCCTTAAAGTGACTTTAAAAATTAAAAAAAATAACAAACATGTCATACTTACCGCCTCTGTGCAAGGGTTTTGCACAGAGTGGCTCCGATCATCTTCTTCTGGGATCCCTCAGTGGCGCTCCTGGCTCCTCCTCCTCTCTAGTTCCCCCTCGGAGAGCCGCTTTCCATTGACAAAGACAGCAAGGCCTCGGCCCCGCTCCACCCCAGCTCCTGTGTCACTGGATTTGATTGACAGCAGCGGGAGCCAATGGCTCCTGCTGCTATCAATCTGTCCAATAAGGGTCCGAGACAGCGACTGGAGCTGATGTGCTTGTCCTTATCGCTGGAACGATCGGGTTTGGGTTCAGGTAAAACCTCGAGGGTTTATAACCCCTTTAACAAGGAATGACTCATCAGCTTTCAGCGGGTTTCCCGCTGACAGCTGGATGTTAAAAAAAATGCCGACAATTTTCAAAAAATTATGAAAAAAAACAGCGTGGGAACCCCCCATGCATAAGAGGCCCCTTTTGTGTTTGATATGGAGTTCAAGGGGAACCGCAACTTCCCCCCCAGAAGCTATACCAAACCCTTATCCGAGCATGCAGCCCAGCAGGTAAGGAAAAGGGGGGGAGTAAGCGCCCCCCTCTTGAACCATACCAAGCCACATGCCCTCAACTGCTCTGCCCCCCTGCCCCAAAGCACCTCATCCCTATGTTAATGGGGACAAGGGCCTCATCCCCACAACCCTGGGCTGTGGTTGTAGGGGTTTGCAGGCAGGGGGCTTATCAGAATCTAAAAGCCCCACTTTAACAGGGGGACCCCTAGATCCCGCCCCCTCCCTTATGTGAATCAGTATGGGGTATATGGTACCCTTACCCATTCACCAAAAAAAGTGTAAAAGTAAATAAAGACAGTACTAAAGTTTTTGACAATTCCTTTATTAAAAAAAAAACTGTCCCCCGATGTAGATCCATCATCCATCGCTACGCCCCGGACCTTAAAAAAGAAACAAAAAAAGTTCAGCTCGCCACAGACACTCCCGTGGTCTGCCTGTCCCGCTGTGTGACATTTCTTAAATAGCTATGGGACGGGCCACCTGGCGATGTCACCTGGTGGCAGCGCCCACCTGTGACATTACAGGCCCAGCATGCACTGGTCGGTGATGTCACAAGGGAGGACAGTGCCACCAGGTGACGTCACCGGGAGGGGATTTTAGGAGGGACCCCACGCCGCTTTTTAAAATTTTCTTATTGTCGGCGTGTTTTTTTACATTCAGCTGTCAGCGGGAAACCCGCTAACAGCTGATGTGTCATCCGTTGTTAAGGAAGACTGAAGTCCGCTCTCTGCTGACGTCACACATTTCAGTCCAGGCACTGCGTCATCCCAACATCCCAACAGAAATATGGTTCTGCCAGGTGCCTAGACTGACACCCGTCTTAGCCTCTCAGCGAGCCGCTGAGAGCCTGAGACGGCTGCTCTGCCACCTGAACAGCTCAGCGCTCCAATGAGTGAGGAGGAGGCAGAGAGCTGTGACTGACAGTCTGCAGCTCTCTACTCATGGAGCTGTGAAAACCGAGCGATCGGCGGTGTTTGATCGCTCGGTTCTCAGTGTTGAGGCGCCGGGGGACCGATGCTGCATCGGACTGATGCTGCATCCACCTAGGTAAGTATGAATATGGGAAAAAAAAGATTCCCATACTTCTCTTTTAAGAGCTTACCGCATTTTTTTTTTTTTGACGATATTTACTGGCACATTTTAAATACCACATAATCGTTTATTTCTATTTTTTTGTGTATCAGACTATATACTGCATGCAATCATTTATGCAAATTAATCACTTGACCATGTTATTGCATGCGGTAAACGTTAGTGAATTGACCGCAATGTTCTGTGGAGTCATGATAGAGTTGTTTGGCCCCAGCTCCATTGGATACATAGCAAAAAAGTTAAACGTTTTCCTTCAAATAACTTCCTGGATCTGGTCAGACATGCCAATCTGCCATCAGATTTAGAAGCTTGGAGACATTTTTTGCTATATGTGGGTGTGCCCCCATATGGTGCCCCCAGGTGGTCAAAATCGAGCCTAGTTTTTTTTAAACATTTCTTTGGCAAGAAAACAGGGGATGTCCAAAATGTATATAAGAATTTAGCTAAATATATCATTTTAAAAATATCAAATTGAGAGGCAAGGAAGTCCAGGTACGTAACCTATTTTCCATGTGTGTTACAATTGGGGTTATATTAAGAGAGTCAAAAGTGGATAGATCAGCATTAATATGGATCCCCAAATACTTAAAGGTGGGCTGAATTGTCAATTTGGATTGAAGTAAATATGCGAAATTGAGGTTGGGGCCAATTGAAAAAACCACAGATTTTTCCAATCCTACACGTAACCCAGAGACCTTCCCAAACTCCTCCACAACCCCCATCAGGGACACAAAGGACTGCTCCGAGCCATCTAGGTAAATTAAAGCGTCATCCGCATAGAGGGAGATCTTTTCTGTTAACTCCCCATAACAGGCGCCCCCCACTGTCACCGTCTGTTGCCCTGCCAGAGCAAGAGGCTCTATTGCCAGTGCAAATAGAAGCGGCGAGAGCAGGCAGCCCTGTCTCGTACCCCTTTGTAGAGATGTAGCACCCTGATGTTTAGGCAGGGTTGCTATTTAATTTATTTGCCAAGCGATTGTTGCCTTGGCCAACTGTCAGGTGGTCAATTTATTTCGCCCTAATTCTGGAATTGCTGCACTTCTCTCTTCTGTCGCTAGATGGCCGAGTATCTGGTGACATTGGAAAAGACAAGGGCATTGCAAGGACAGATTAGGGATAAACGGGGTGTCTCAGCCAATGGGCAGGGATTTTCTTGGGTCCCTTGGCCTGCTGGGAGAACCTATTTATTTGGGTGGAGTCAGGTGATCGGGGTACTGTGCCTTCTGGATGACTGTCTGGGTGGACGTGTGTTGTATTGCCCCAGGCTGCTAGGCCAGAATCCTAAGGCCTATTCCGCGGTTATCTGGCTGCTAGGCTGTTAGGGCCTATCCAGAAGCAGGAAAGCAGCGTAGGGTTGGGACTACGGGCTTGTAGTCCAACCATAAGTTACGGTTCTGCCGGCCAGGGAACCAGTCATGGTCGGCGGTAGAAGGAAAGCTGTCGCCACTAAGGGGCCATCCACCTTGCTACTGGAGACCATTGTGAGTAAGCTGAGGCCAGTACCAGAGCAGACTTCTCGCCAGCCAGGGATGGTGAAGAAGTGGGAAAATTTCAGCAAGTGCCAAGTCAGGGACCCAGTGGGACAGCAGAGGTGACACTTCTGGAGTGCCAAGCCAGGGACCTAAAGTGTCAGCAGGGATGAAACTTGAAGAGTATCTGTGAGTGCCAAGCCTGGGACCCAGCAGGGAAGTGGGGGTGACCCTTGAGGAAGATACTGAGTGCTACGGTGAAAGAGCTCAGGGGATCCATTGGCTAGTGGATCTGAAGTCTAGTGAGAGACTGGGAGCCTGTTGAGAGAAGAACCACAGTGAGTGAGGGGTAAAGAGAAGTGTTCATGTTGCAAATAGTTGAATACCTTTACCGTTAGTAACAGCTGCAAGATTGTTTCCATAGGAGATGGGGGTCCTACCTATACAGAAGTGGTGTCCGGCTGGAAGCCTTCACCTGTATAGCTGTCTACCTATAGAAGTCTCTGAGTCTGCCAATTAATATTGCGTCTACTTAAGGGCGTCCTGGCCCTAACCTTCTCTACCACAGTTCTGTTTAAGAGACAATAAATCTCCTTGCATTCAAAAAGTGTCTGGTGACCACCTGTTCATCCTGCATTACCATAGTTGCCAACATTGTAAAAAAAAAAATTGGGTTTTTTGGCTGTAGGCGGAGTCTTATTATAATTAAGGGGCGGGGCATGCATTTGAGGGCGTGGCATAGGGGAAAAACAAAATGCAAAGCGAGCCTCAGCGAAAAATGGGCGTGGTTTATGTGAATAGTGGGCGTGGCTTGAATGGACGTGACTCAAATGGGGTGTGGTTAGAGTCTGAGATGAATGAGGGATGGAGAGGGAAAGGGGGAAAGGGGGTGAGAGGGATGGAGGGACAACAGCCCCAGATCCTACACAACAATAGAAATGTGTATTCTAGAAAGTTTAACAATCAGCAGATAAAGATACTCCAAACACCTGGTGTTAGCACTTCAATCATCCCGCCACCATGGTTGTTATGGTGTCAGGATGATTGAAGAGCATTATTTCTATTATTACATTGTAATATAGAATGAAATCATTCAACTCACCATAATGCTGAATCAGTGGGATCCCTGGGCGCGTCACCTGCCACGTCACCTGCCACGTCGCCTGCCACCAGCAGAGTCCGTCCTTGCATCAGGTGCCCCCAGCAGAGTCCGTCCTTGCATCAGGTGCCCCAGAAGAGTCTGTCCTTGAATCAGGTGCCCCCAGCAGAGTCCATCCTTGCATTAGGTGCCCCCAGCAGAGTCCGTCCTTGCATCAAGTGCCCGCAGCAGAGTCCGTCCTTGCATCAGGTGCCCCCAGCAGAGTCCGTCCTTGCATCAGGTGCCCCCAGCAGAGTCCGTCCTTGCATCAGGTGCCCCCAGCAGAGTCCATGCTTGCATCAGGTGCCCCCAGCAGAGTCAGTCCTTACGCCAGTGTTCCCAGCCTCAGTCCTTACATCAGTGTCCCAGGCAGAGCCATAGTTACCCCCTGTACATAGTTACCCCTCTCCCCCTAGTTACCCTCCCTGTACATAGTTACCCCCTGTGCATAGTTACCCCCCCTGTGCATAGTAACCCCCCCCGTGCATTGTTACCCCCCCTGTACATAGTATCCCCCCTGTGCATAGTGCATAGTTCCCCCCCTGTGCATAGTTTTCCCCTCTGTGCATAGTTTTCCCCTCTGTGCATAGTTACCCCCCCTGTTCAAAGTTACACCCCTGTACATAGTAACACCCCCTGTGCATAGTTACCCCCCTGTACATAGTTAACCCCCCCTCCTGTACATAGTTAACCCCCCTCCTGTACATAGTTAACCCCCCCTCCTGTACATTACAGTTACATAGCTGCCTGGGTGCCTTTACACTGAGAGGGACAAAAGAGAGTAGAAGAAACTCCACGAGTGGCCAGCACCGTGTGTTCAGTGGAGAGGGGAGGGGCCGATCTGTGCAGCTAACCCCGGCTTCAGTATTGTAAAGAGAGAAGCCGATTCATTGTCTGCACGGATCGAGCCCCCTCTCCACTGAACACAAGGGGAACGATCTAGAGGCGGCGCCGGCGGCCATTTTGTTGGAGCCAGCTGCTGCAAAAGCAAACATTCCCGATTTCCCTCGACAAAAAAGGCAAAATCCCGAATCGGGACGGCCTCCGATCAGGACGAGGGTCCCCAAATGACTGTTGGCAACTATGCATTACACCCACCATGCCTTGTAACCCACTCTACACTGAAGGATGTCAGTTCTCCCTAACTCTGGAGGTAACTATTAGGCCAACAGTGTCCCGGGACTTTGCTACAGATAGAATACATCTGATATATCTTTATTGGTGCATATCCTAGCCCTAGGGTTAGTGTAGAGCAGGCGGACCCAGTTAATGTACTGAAGGCTAAAACCCATTCGGTGCGTAGTTTCCCAAAGAAAGGACCAGTTAACAGTGTCAAAAGCCTTCAGCACATCTAACGATAACACCAGTCCACTTTTTTTGGTCAGTGGCCACCCTGTGGACATGCAAGTAAAGAGGACAAATATCATCATACGTTCTCTTACCGGGCATGAACCCTGTTTGATCCAGGTGGACAAGGTGAAGAATAACCTCTTTTTTTGGTCCAGCACTCTCAGTGGTGCATTTCATTTTTGCCCAGCGTGACAGGTACACTTATGACCCACGTTTTCTTTCATATTGCTGAAAGAATTCTGTACCTGACTCGACTGAATCGCACCGTTTCTACTATCTAGACCTCCATAGGGCTTGAGTGACTTCAGCTCTTCACCGGCTGTTCTGTTACTCATCATTTTATCTCAAGTTACCGCTTTTAAATCTACAATTTTCAGGTCTATAATTTGGGTCACTTTTCCATAAACAGGCATGTCTTTTTGTTTTTTGTTTTTGTTTGTCTTTTTTTTTTGTTATGATACTTTTTTTTTTTTTTTTTTCCCCCTCCTTTCGAAAATGTGAAAAGGGTACGAATGAAACCCCGGGAACCTTTTCGGCAGATATGGTGTGAAAACCGAGCGCGCGGGAGACGCTGTAGAGGTTAGGTAAATCTGTATAATTTAAAGGGTAATGCAGACAGGAAATGTGTTACCAAGGAGACCTGCGTTCTGGGATCAGCGGTGTGATGAAGGGCAGAGAAAGTGCAGCTTCTCTGATAAGGGAAAAAGGCCACAAAATAAAAGATGAAAACACAGGCACGGGGAAAGGAATAAAAGCCGGTGCATGCTGGGACCAAAGTCGCCTTTCTAGCTTTTAAGCAAAATGCTTTACTCAGCTCCCTGTAACCTTTTTTTTCAAATACATAGAAGAGCATAGTGGTTTATTTACATTTGGAGGATGAAGAAGCGTCACGTACGGTCGCTTACCTGAGCACACAGACTAAAATAAGGTCAACGCAGGGAAAAAAAACAAACTTGGCGAGAATACGGGATCGAACTACGGAGCCAAAAACCTCCGTCTGCCCAGATTATATCGACCACTAGACATGTGCAGTTTGTTCCGAACCAAAATCGGGAGGAATTGTTCCGTTATACGTAAATTCAGATGTATCCAAATTTCCAAACGAAAATAGTAACGAATTTAAATGAAATAACGAATCGAAGATTTCGGAGGAAACTCAAATTCGAATCGTTTTCGAATAGCATTCAAATAGTTTTCAATAGAGTTGAATAGAAAATAAAAGAATAGCATATAAGAGAGTAAAACAGAACAGAATAGGAAATAATAGAATATAAAATAAAGGTATAGAATAGAAAATAAAGAAATAGAATAGAAAATAAATTTATGGAATAGAATAGAAACTATGGAATAGAATAGTAAAGAATAGAGTAAAACAGAAAAAAAAACAGAAAATAAAAGAACAGAATAGAATAGAAAATAAAGAAATAGAATGAAAAAGAATAGAATAAAATATAAAGAATAAAACCACCTTCGAATAGAATAGTTTTTGAATAGCATTCAAATAGTTTTCTGATTGAATTTGAATTTCTGAAGAGAATAAACTAGAATTGAAAATAAAGGAATAGAATAGAAAATAATAGAATAGAATAGGAAAGAGTTGAAAAGAAATTAAAAGAATAGCATATAAGAGAGTAAAACAGAACAGAATAGAAAATAATAGAATAGAAAATAAAGGTATAGAATAGAAAATAAAGAAATAGAATAGAAAATAAAGAAATAGAATAAACTAGAATAGAAAATAAAGGAATAGAATAGAAAATAATAGAATAGAATAAGAAAGAGTTGAATAGAAATTAAAAGAATAGCATATAAGAGAGTAAAACAGAACAGAATAGAAAATAATAGAATAGAAATCTAAAGGTATAGAATAGAAAAGAATAGAATAGAATAAGAAAGAGTTGAATAGAAAACAAAAGAATAGCATATAAGAGAGTAAAACAGAACAGAATAGAAAAAAAAGAATAGAAAATAAAGGTATAGAATAGAAAATAAAGAAATAGAATAGAAAATAATGAAATAGAAAAAACTAGAATAGAAAATAAAGGAATAGAATAGAAAATAATAGAATAGAAAATAAAGGTATAGAAAATAAAGAAATAGAATAGAAAATAAAGAAATAGAATAAACTAGAATAGAAAATAAAGGAATAGAATAGAAAAGAATAGAATAGAATAAGAAAGAGTTGAATAGAAAATAAAAGAATAGCATATAAGAGAGTAAAACAGAACAGAATAGAAAATAATAGAATAGAAAATAAAGGTATAAAATAGAAAATAAAGAAATAGAATAGAAAATAAAGAAATAGATTAAACTAGAATAGAAAATAAAGGAATAGAATAGAAAATAATAGAATAGAATAGGAAAGAGTTGAATAGAAATTAAAAGAATAGCATATAAGAGAGTAAAACAGAACAGAATAGAAAATAATAGAATAGAAAATAAAGGTATAGAGTAGAAAATAAAGAAATAGAATAGAAAATAAAGAAATAGAACAGAAAATAAATTTATGGAATAGAATAGAAATTATGGAATGGAATAGTAAAGAATAGAGTAAAACTGAAAAAAATAAAATAGAAAATAAAAGAACAGAATAAAATAGAATAGAAAATAAAGGAATAGAATGAAAAAGAATAGAATAAAATATAAAGAATATAACCACCTTCGAATAGAATAGTTTTCGAATAGCATTCAAATAGTTTTCTAATTGAATTTGAATTTCCGAAGAGAATAAACTAGAATAGAAAATATAGGAATAGAATAGAATAGGAAAGAGTTAAATAGAAAATAAAAGAATAGCATATAAGAGAGTAAAACAGAACAGAATAGAAAATAATAGAATAGAAAATAAAGGTATAGAATAGAAAATAAAGAAATAGAATAGAAAATAAATGTATGGAAAAAAATAGAATAGAAATTATGGAATAGAATAGTAATGAATAGAGTAAAACAGAAAAAAATAAAATAGAAAATAAAAGAACAGAATAAAATAGAATAGAAAATAAAGGAATAGAATGAAAAAGAATAGAATAAAATATAAAGAATATAACCACCTTCGAATAGAATAGTTTTCGAATAGCATTCAAATAGTTTTCTAATTGAATTTGAATTTCCAAAGAGAATAAACTAGAATAGAAAATAAAGGAATAGAATAGAATAGGAAAGATTAGAATAGAAAATAAAAGAATAGCATATAAGAGAGTAAAACAGAACAGAATAGAAAATAATAGAATAGAAAATAAAGGTATAGAATAGAAAATAAAGAAATAGAATAGAAAATAAAGAAATAGAATAAACTAGAATAGAAAATAAAGGAATAGAATAGAAAAGAATAGAATAGAATAAGAAAGAGTTGAATAGAAAATAAAAGAATAGCATATAATAGAGTAAAACAGAACAGAATAGAAAATAATAGAATAGAAAATAAAGGTATAGAATAGAAAATAAAGAAATAGAATAGAAAATAAAGAAATAGAACAGAAAATAAATTTATGGAATAGAATAGAAATTATGGAATGGAATAGTAAAGAATAGAGTAAAACAGAAAAAAATAAAATAGAAAATAAAAGAACAGAATAAAATAGAATAGAAAATAAAGGAATAGAATGAAAAAGAATAGAATAAAATATAAAGAATATAACCACCTTCGAATAGAATAGTTTTCGAATAGCATTCAAATAGTTTTCTAATTGAATTTGAATTTCCGAAGAGAATAAACTAGAATAGAAAATAAAGGAATAGAATTGAAAAGAATAGAATAGAATAGAATAAGAAATAGTTGAATAGAAAATAAAAGAATAGCATATAAGAGAGTTAAACAGAACAGAATAGAAAATAATAGAATAGAAAATAAAGGTATAGAATAGAAAATAAAGAAATAGAATAGAAAATAAAGAAATAGAATAAACTAGAATAGAAAATAAAGGAATAGAATAGAAAATAATAGAATAGAATAAGAAAGAGTTGAATAGAAAATAAAAGAATAGCATATAATAGAGTAAAACAGAACAGAATAGAAAATAATAGAATAGAAAATAAAGGTATAGAATAGAAAATAAAGAAATAGAATAGAAAATAAAGAAATAGAACAGAAAATAAATTTATGGAATAGAATAGAAATTATGGAATGGAATAATAAAGTATAGAGTAAAACAGAAAAAAATAAAATAGAAAATAAAAGAACAGAATAAAATAGAATAGAAAATAAAGGAATAGAATGAAAAAGAATAGAATAAAATATAAAGAATATAACCACCTTCGAATAGAATAGTTTTCGAATAGCATTCAAATAGTTTTCTAATTGAATTTGAATTTCCGAAGAGAATAAACTAGAATAGAAAATATAGGAATAGAATAGAATAGGAAAGAGTTAAATAGAAAATAAAAGAATAGCATATAAGAGAGTAAAACAGAACAGAATAGAAAATAATAGAATAGAAAATAAAGGTATAGAATAGAAAATAAAGAAATAGAATAGAAAATAAATGTATGGAAAAGAATAGAATAGAAATTATGGAATAGAATAGTAATGAATAGAGTAAAACAGAAAAAAATAAAATAGAAAATAAAAGAACAGAATAAAATAGAATAGAAAATAAAGGTATAGAATGAAAAAGAATAGAATAAAATATAAAGAATATAACCACCTTCGAATAGAATAGTTTTCGAATAGCATTCAAATAGTTTTCTAATTGAATTTGAATTTCCGAAGAGAATAAACTAGAATAGAAAATAAAGGAATAGAATAGAATAGGAAAGATTAGAATAGAAAATAATAGAATAGAAAATAAAGGTATAGAATAGAAAATAAAGAAATAGAATAGAAAGTAAATTTATGGGATAGAATAGAATAGAAATTATGGAATAGAATAGTAAAGAATAGAGTAAAACAGAAAAAAATAAAATAGAAAATAAAAGAACAGAATAAAATAGAATAGAATAAAATATGAAGCATATAACCACCTTCTGAAATTTGATTTTCTAGTAGAATAAATTCAAGTAAAATAGAAAAGAATAGAATAGAATAGAAAAGAATAGAATAGAAAAAAACAATAGAATAGAAAATAACTTCTGAAATCTGATCTTCATATCCACTTCCAGAGCAGGACTTTTCTGGCACTTTTTTGTTTACATGTAACAATCAGTATTTTTTGCTAGAAAATTACTTAGAACGCTCAAACATTATATAGATATATATATATATATATATATATATATATATATATATATATATATATATATATATATATATATATATATATATATATTTTTTTTTTTTTATTTATTTATTTTTTTTTTTAAAGCAGAGGCCCCTAGAGAATAAATTTGGTGGGTTTTGTCATTTTTATGTCACACCGTATTTTTGCACAGCAGTTTTTCAAACACAATTTTTTGGGAAAAAATGAATTTTTTCAATTGTAATGCAAAAAAAAAACAATACATAACCCAATTTTTTTTGTAAAACATAAAAGATGATGTTACGCTGAATAAATAGATTCCAAACATGTCACACTTTAAGATTGCGCACGCCTGTGCAACAGCGACAAATGCGCAAATTTTATTATCCATAGGCGACGCTTTAAAAGCCTTTTCAGCTTACCACTTTAGCTGTACCGAGGAGGTCTAGTGCTAGAATTCCACCATCACTGTTTCTGTGCATGAGGGACGGACACATGCATTCGCCTTTGTGCGGGGGGGGGGGGGGGGGTGCAGTTTATTTTTTAATTTTTTTTAATGATTCATTTTTTTAAAAAAAAAAAATTATTTTTACACTGTTGCTTTAAAAAAAAAAAATGTGATCACTTTTATTGCTGTCACAAGGAATGTAAACATCACTTGTGACAGCAATAGGCAGTGACAGGTCCTCTTTATGGAGGGATCGGGGGTTTATAAACACAAAACTCCTCCTGTGCCCTTAAAAGCATTCAAAACACCAAGATAAGTGTTTTCGAATGCTTTAGATTTTTTTAAAAATGGCACCGTTGACATTCCGGGGGGAACCGGAAGTGATGTCAGGTCATCGCTTTCGGGTTACCACGGCGGAGAGCCAATTCAAGCCGATTCTGGCTTCGTTCGGCTTTCAGACCAGTTGGTGGATGTTCCAGCTGGTCGTTCGGGTCTCCAGGTGGGACGGGTTGCTTTGGCTCAAGGCGGTGAAAAGGGGGGGGGGGGGGAGTCCCCTCCAGCTGCTTGGAAAAGCATTTCAGCGTCAAGTTAGCCGCTAGAATTGCTTTTACAAGAGAGACGACCGCCGGCTCAAAAAAAGGTGCCCGGGTGATGCAGCTGCAGCTCCATCCTGGTACAACCACTTGCAGTCCAGCTACGTAAAAGGACTTTTCTTCCTTTGCAGCTACTTCTTAGAACAGTCCCTTCAACAACAGCTCAAGCAATGGACAGAACTGGGACACCATAAAGATGAAGTAAACCCCTGATGGGTTTTACTTCCTCTTTATTTCCCTGCAAAGGTAAAGCATAATGGGCTACTATGCATCCGAAGCCTGCGATGTCACCGATGTCCCCACTAGCAGTGAGCGTCCATCTTCACCCCTCTTCCTTTCCGGGGGGGGCGCGAACTCCAGCTCTGTGACTGGCCGGAGTCGCGTGACGTCTCTCCCGCGCATGCGCGGGAGCCGCCAGTCACCGGCACGTCCCCTATTAGAAACAGCACGATCTGCCCTTTCTGAAGTGTGCATGCGCTGTAGACATTCGGCGCACGGCTTTATTGTAAATATCTCCTAAACCAATGAGGTTTAGGAGATGTTTCCAGCACCTACAGGTAAGCTTTAATATAGGCTTACCAGTAGGTATAACTGGTTGTACAGGGTGTATAAGCACTTAAGCAATGACCCAAGCCAAGCAAGCCTTAGTATTAGTGCACCAAGGGCAGGGCCGGATTAACATAGGGGCTATTGGAGCTGCAGCTCCAGGACCCCTACCTCAAGATAGGCCCATTTCCCCCCAAAATCACAAAAAAAAAACGATCCACTTTGAGTGTTGTGGCTCGGCGACCAGGGGTCACAGAGACCCCAAATTTTGGGATTAGGTAGCTCCACCACTGATCAAAATGTGGGGCTCCTATCGTCTATGGTTCCGGAGATACGGGGCTCCTCGCGCAGCAAAAAAGTTTTATCCCTATTGTGGGGTCATCACCCCTGACCATTCTGAGTACTCCCCATTTATCACCACCCTCTGAACTCGCCCTTGTAGCCAGTTTTCAATCCATGTACTCACCCTATGGTCCATGCCAACGGACCTTATTTTGTACAGTAAACGTTTATGGGGAACTGTGTCAAATGCTTTTGCAAAATCCAGATACACCACGTCTACGGGCCTTCCTATATCTAGATGGCAGCTCACCTCCTCATAGAAGGTTAATTGGTTGGTTTGGCAAGAACGAATCTTCATGAATCCATGCTGATTACTGTTAATGATATCGTTCTCATTACTAAAATCATGTATATAGTCCCTTATCATCCCCTCCAAGAGCTTGCATACTATTGATGTTAGGCTAACTGGTTTGTAATTCCCAGGGATGTATTTTGGGCCCTTTTTAAATATTGGTGCTACATTGGCTTTTCTCCAATCAGCTGGTACCATTCCGTCAGTCAGTAGACTGTTAGAAAAAATTAGGAACAATGGTCTGGCACACTTGACTGAGTTCCCTAAGTACCCTTAAGTGCAAGCCATCTGGTCCCGGTGATTTATTAATGTTAAGTTTCCCAAGTCTAATTTTTAATTCTGTCCTCTGTTAACCATGGAGGTGCTTCCTGTGATGTGTCATGAGGATAAACACTGCACTTTTGGTTACTGAAGCCCCCCGATTCCCTCGTGAAGACTGAGGAGAAGAATAAATTCAATACTTTCACCATCTCCCCATCCTTTGTAACCAGATGTCCTTCCTCATTCTTTATGGGGGCCAATATGGTCTGTCCTCCCTTTTTTACTGTCTACATAGTTTTATCTTAGCCGTCCTAATTGCACCCTTACATTTCTTGTTGCATTCTTTATAAAGTCTGAATGCTGAGGATGATCCCTCAACCTTGTATTTTTTGAAGGCCTTCTCCTACGCTTTTATATGCATTTTAATATTGGAGTTAAACCATCCAGGACTTTTGTTTGTGCTTTTAAATTGATTACCCAATGGGATGCATTGGCTAATGCTCTTATTTAATATGCTCAAAAAACAAACCCATCTCTCCTCCGTGTTCTTTGTTCCTAAGATTTTATCACAATTTATGCCTTCTAGCAAGGTCTGTAGTTTAGGGAAGTTGGCTCTTTTGAAATTCAGTGTCTTTGTATTCCCCTTATGTTTCCTATTTGTGTGATTTATACTGAGGTTAATTGACCTGTGATCGCTGTTACCTAAATTGCCCCATATTTCCACATCCGTGATCAGGTCTGTATTGTTGGTAATCAGTAGATCCAGTAATGTTTTATTTCTAGTTGGTGCGTCTACCATCTGAACCATGAAATTGTCCTGCAAGACATTTAGGAACTGGCGAGCCTTAGAGGAACGCGTGGTTCCCTCTGCCCAGTCTATGTCTGGAAAATTAAAATCCCCCATTATGATGACACTTCCCATCCTTGCTGCTAATCCAAATTGTGATAGGAGGTCCGTCTCCCCTCCTCCCTCAGGTTAGGGGGCCTATAGCATACTCCCAGTATTATTTTCCCCTTAGCTTCATCCCTTTGGAGCTCTACCCTTCAGGATTCCACCTCCTTACTAGCTCCCTTAGCGATGTCATCTTTCACATTCACTTGTACATTATTCTATATATATATACAGATATACAGGCATACCCCTACCCCTTTTTTACCCTCTCTATCATTGCGATAAGTGGAATACCCTTCAATGGTTGCCAGCCAATCATGAGAGCTGTTGAACAAGGTCTCTGAAATTCCCACAAAATCCAAATCCTCCTCATACAACAGTATCTCTAGTTCACCCATCTTGTCCGCAAGGCTCCCGGCATTGGTGGGTATACCATTATTCTAGGTTTCCTTTTATCCCAACGTTGTTAGAACTGCGTTGACAGAATATAGGAGGACTCTTTCAATTACTTGTCAAAGTTTGTCGTGTAAAACAGGTCCGTAGCCACAGCAGCAGAGCAGAGCCCAGAGCAGCGCAGTGCTCGTTCCCTCGAGGGTCTCTGACAAAGTCTGTTTTCCAGCCTGTGAACAACTAAACGTTTTGCTCAGCGATACACAGCACAAAGTTAATTGGTCAATTTGTTGCTAATTAGACTTCGCTCCAAACTCTGGCCTGTCAGCAGCCCCCCTGAGGACTGATCCGCAGACCCCTATGCTATATAAATAAACCACTTGTTGGCCCGCTGAAAAGCCAGCCAGGAATTAACCTGCCAATTATTTTTAATGTGGACTTTAATTCAAATAATACCCAGAAAAGTGTAATAAAACCACTCAGCAGTTTCCAGCGGGATTACTGGGGCATTGCGTTTCCTAAGTAACTATACAACGTTTGCAGAGAGTATGTTTTTTGTTATTTTTATTTTTTTTATTGTCATTTTCATTAATATGTGACATTTTAATTATGTTTCTGCATCCTTGCTCCCTAAATAACCACCAGCTCAATAGACAAGGTCAGCTCATGTTAATTATTATTAAGTTTTCTCTTATGTATTATGTTTTTTTTTATTATGTTTTTTCTTTTTTTTTTTTGCAGTCAATTCTAATAGACGACAATTAGAGTTTTTGAAGTTATGTTGCAATTGGGTAAGAAGAAAAGACATCAGTTTTCAGCAAGATGTAAAAATCCAGGCTCTGTTATAGGAGGGAGGACATACCTGCATTATTGGGCCGTCGAAGGGGCTAAGTAGACAATTACAGCAGTACTTCTCTACGGTGTGCCTAAAGACAAGACGGAGCGCTCTCCTGAACACTCTTATGCCGCGTACACACGGTCGTACTTTTCGTCTACAAAAGTCAGACAGCCTGTCCGACAGACTTCCGGCAGACTTTCGGTGGACTTGCGGCGGACTTGCGGCCTACTTTCTAACGAACGGACTTGCCTACACACGACCACACAAAAGTCGGTCGGATTCGTACGTGATGACGTACACCGGACTAAAATAAGGAAGTTCATAGCCAGTAGCCAATAGGTGCCCTAGCGTGGCTTTTTGTCCGTCGGACTAGCACACAGACGAGCGGATTTCGGGGTCCGTCGTAGTTACGAAGTAAAGTTTTAAAGCATGTTTCAAATCTAAAGTACGTCGGATTTGAGGCTAAAAAAGTACGTTGAAAGTCCGGAGAAGCCCACACACGATCGGATTACCAGCCAGCTTTAGTCCATCAGCGTCCGTTGGACTTTTGTAGACGAAAAGTACGACCGTGTGTACGCGGCATTATAATCTGGTGTGGTGCCAGATAGGCTCAATCGATAGATGATTGTAATTGCTTGGAAAGCTCCCAAGTGTTTTTTGCAAAGTTTGGGAAGTGCAAAAGTGTCAGCAAACAAAACTACAGCCATGCTTTCCGCATTTTTAGTCTGCCAAGGACAGAATTTCCTGCAGTAGAAATTATTGGGATATATAAAATATTATGTAGGGATACCCTAGTAAAAGCCTCTGTAAGTTAACCAGATACAGCAAGTGCAGAAGCAGCCAGGCACCAGGTAGCATTTCACTCATTCTGGCTCAACGTTCAGTCTAGTGCAGTGGTTCTCAACCTGGGGGTCGAATGATGATTTGCCAGGGGTCACCGAATGCCGCTGTCAGTGTGAAGGAGACACCGCAGGAGAGGAGACAGCAAGGTAAGTACCGCTGTGCGGAGAAGGAGGGGGGGGTTTGAAGTGACAGAGGCTGCATTTGGGGGGGACAGAGGCTAAATTTGGGGGGGACAGAGGCTGCATTTGGGGGGACAGAGGCTGCATTTGGGGGGGGGGCAGAGGCTGTATGTGGGGGGGGGACAGAGGCTGCATTGGGGGGGGACAAAGGCTGTATTTGGGGGGGACAGAGACTGCATTTGGGGGGGGCAGAGGCTGTATTTGGGGGCGAACAGAGGCTGCATTTGGGGGGGACAGAGGCTGTATTGGGGGGACAGAGGCTGCATTTGGGGGGGGGGGACAGAGGCTGTATTTGGGGGGGGCAGAGGCTACATTTTTGGGGGGGCAGAGGCTGCATTTGGGAGGGGACAGAGGCTGTATTTGGGGGGGACAGAGGCTGTATTTGGGGGGGGGACAGAGGCTGCATTTGGGGGGACAGAGGCTGTATTTGGGGGGGACAGAGGCTGCATTGGGGGAACAGAGTCTGTATTTGGGGGGACAGAGTCTGTATTTGGGGGGGACAGAGGCTGCATTTGGGGGTGGGACAGAGGCTGCATTTGGGGGGGGCAGAGGCTGCATTTGGGGGGCAGAGGCTGTATTTGGGGGGGGACAGATGCTGTATTTGGGGGGACAGAGGCTGCAGTTGGGGGGGGGGCAGAGGCTGCATTTGGGGGGGTAACAGAGGCTGCATTTGGGGAGGACAGAGGCTGCATTGGGGGGGCAGAGGCTGTATTTGGGGGGGACAGAGGCTGTATTTGGAGGGGGACAGAGGCTGCATTTGGGGGGGACAGAGGCTGTATTTGGGGGGGGCAGAGGCTGCATTTGGGGGGGGACAGAGGCTGCATTTAATGGGACACAGGCATGCTGCATTTAATGGGACACAGGCATGCTGCATTTGGGGGGGGAGGCTGCATTGGGGGGGGGGGACAGAGGCTGCATTTGGGGGGGACAGAGGATGCATTTGGGGGTTAAAGAGGCTGCATTTGGGGGAACAGAGGCTGCATTTAATGGGACACAGGCATGCTGCATTTAATGGGACACAGGCATGCTGCATTTAAGGGGACACGGGCAAGCTGCATTTAATGGGATACAGGCATGCTGCATTTGGGGGGGAGACAGAGGCTGCATTTGGGGGGACAGAGGCTGCATTTTATGTGACAGAGGCTGCATTTGATGTGACACAGGCTGCATGTAAGGAGGGACTCCGCCGGGGGGCACCTGATGTAAGGACAGACTGCTGGGGACGCCTGATGGCATCTGGTTGTAGGCGACGTGGCTAGTGACACGCTCAGGGCTTCCACTGATTCTGCATTATGGTGAGTTGAATGATTTAATTTTATATTACAATGTAATAATAGAAAAAATGCGCTTCAATCATCCTGACACCATAACAACCATGGTGCCGGGATGATTGAAGTGCTAACACCAGGTGTTTGGAGTATCTTTATCTGCTGATTGTTAAACTTTCTAGAATACACATATTTCTATTGTTGTGTAGGATCTGGGCCTGCTGTTCCTCTCTTCCTCTCTCCCTCTCCCTCTATCCCTCGTTCATCTCAGATGCTAACCACACCACCTTAAAGCCATGCCCACTATTTCGCTGAAACCACGGCCATTTTCACCAAGTGGGAGGGGTCCAAAAGGAAGGGCGGAGTCTGGCGCCCCCTCCCCCCATCCTAAAACTTCACCAGCCGCCACTGGTGTCACTGCTACGAGACACCACAAAGTCGGAGACACAGTGAGTAACACTACCTGTGATTATAGTTGCCATTAAAAGTCCCCACTACAGTTCTCAGATCAGCAGATGACCTCGATCAAGAGCACCTAAGTTGGCTGATCAGAACTCCCCCCAGCATTGCCACTGATCACAACTCCCCACCAAGGAGTAAGAGAAGGAATAAAAATAGAGAATACATAGAAGGGAGAGGAAAGAGGGGGAGGAACTAAGAAAGAGGGAGAGAAAGAATAAAAGAAAGAACAAGAAAGATGAATCTAGAGAGGGATGGGGAAAAAAACAAGAAATTAGGATAGAGAGAGATAAAAGGGAAAGAAAGGAGTACAAAGAGAAAGAGTGGTACATCCACAATGTACCATAAAGGGGTTTTAATACTGTACGAGTGGAAGGGACTCAGGGAGAGCTAATTGTCCATAGGTTAGGGGCGCAAATTACTTGTCTTGCCTTGGGTGCTGACAACCCACGCTACGAAAATAATTTTACTGTTAGGGGCACTAGGAAGGTTGAGAATCACTGGTCCTGGGGGATGTCTTTGAGGATCTTTTTTATTGCTGAAGAACTTGGGATGCAGGGTGATATGGGATACTCCAGTTTCACCAAATATAGGCACAAGGACACTCCACTTCTACTACTAAAGCCAGGTCATACATGGGTTGAATGCCGAACACATTTTCTTTTGAAAAGCAAAAATTTTGTGCGTTTTGTGATCCGATGGTACCACCATTGATTTCGAAATTCGACCAACTAAGCCTTCAATTTCACCTCATGTTGCTACAGAAAAGAATTTTCGTAGCCGGGAATCTCATTTTCTTTCCAGGTCACAGCTAATGCTCATTTCTTTTTCCATTAGACCCCTTTCAAATGAATGGTAATCAGTTTTCAGGCGTTTTAGCGCTAAAAAATAGTGCCCGAAAGCTGCCTCCCATTTATTTGAATGGGTGCTTTCACACTGGGGCGGTGCACTTGCGGGGCGGTAGAAAAAGTCCTGCAAGCAGCATCTTTGGGGCGTGTTTGGAGCACTGCAAAAAAGCGCTCCAAAAATGCCCCTGCCCATTGAAATGAATGGGCAGCGCTACCAAAGCTCCTTAACAAACTTTTTTGGGTTTTTTTAAGGTCACGTTGTCAACAAGCGACCCGCTGCCGCCGAAAAAGCAATGCTAAAGCACTGCAAAAACAACATTCGAGCGGCTGTTTTAGCAGCGCTGCTTCAGTGTGAAAGGGAACTGATATTTCTAGAAATGATACCCCCATTATTGATTAGAAATTGGTTTGTTTTTCCAAAAATTTTCAACATGCCCGATCACTCAAACTTAATGGCCGCACAAAAATCGGTCGTGGCTGCAGCCCACTAATGGTGCAAAACTCAAAAGAAAATTCCTAATTACAATTTTCATAAGAAAATTCTTTCAGAATTCAACCTGTGTATGGTCTGCTTAAAGTAATTGTAAAGTCTTGTTTTTTTTTCATGGAAAAATAACAAACATGTTATACTTTTTGCACAGAGCAGCCCGGATCCTCCTCTTCTCGGGTCCCTCTTCTGTGTTCTTGGCCCTCCCTCCTGTTGAATGCCCCCACAGCAAGCAGCTTGCTTTATGGGCACCCAAGCTGAGCTGCCGCTCCATGTGTGTCCATTCAGACACAGAGCTGCGGTTCGGTCCTGCCCCCTCTCTCTCCTGATTGGCTAACTGACTTTGATTGACAGCAGCAGGAGCCAATGGTGCCACTGCTATGTCTTATTCAACCAGGAGGGAGAGTCCCGGATAGCCGTGGACATTGCTGGACAGAGATGGGGCTCTGGTAAGTAGGGGGGCAAAGGGGGACTGCTGCACACAGAAGGCTTTTTATCTTAATGCAAAGAATGCATTAAAGAGGAAGTAAACCCCTGATGGGTTTTACTTCCTCTTTTTCCCCCTGCTTTCCCCTGCAAATTAAAAGCATAATGGGCTAGTATGCATCCCATACTAGCCCATTATTTGGCACTTACCTGCAAACAAAGCCCGCATTGTTCCCGCTGGTGGCCACATCCATCTTCACCCCTCTTCCTTCCGGGGCCATGGACTCCGGCTCTGTGACTGGCCGGAGTCGCGTGACGTCACTTGCTAGTGAAGTGTATATGGTAAACATCTCCTAAACCATTACAGTACCTACAGGTAAGTCTTATTATAGGTTACCTGTAGGTACAAGTGGTGTAACTACCCTGTTTCCCCGAAAATAAGACCTAGCGTGATTGTCAGTGATGGCTGCAATATAAGCCCTACCCCCCAAATAAGCCCTACCCTGTTTCCCCGAAAATAAGCCCTACCCTGAAAATAAGACGTACAAGTACTTTAACTAGAGCTTATTTGGGGGGTAGGGCTTATATTGCAGCCATCACCGACAATCACGCTAGGTCTTATTTTCGGGGAAACAGGGTAGGTTTACAACCACTTTAAGAAAAAAAAAAGTCTGACTTTACAACCCCTCTAAGTTCCTCTCTGAGCAATCTCTATGTAGAGACAAGTACAGTTGGCAGAGACTGAGCTCCTTCTTATGCCGCGTACACACAGGCGGACTTTTCGACCGGACTGGTCCAACGGACCGAATTCAGCGGACAATCCGACCGTGTGTGGGCTTCATCGGACCTGCAGTGGACTTTTTCGGTCGAGAATCTGACGGACTTTAAATTTGGAACATGTTTCAAATTTGTCTGATGAACTCGAGTCCGGTCGAAAAATCCGCTCGTCTGTATGCTAGTCCGACAGACAAAAACCCACGCTAGGGCAGCTATTGGCTACTGGCTATCAACTTCCTTATTTTAGTCCAGTCGTACGTCATCAGGTACGAATCCGTCGGAATTTGGTGTGATTGTGTGTAGGCAAGTCTGTTCGTTCAAAAGTCCGTCGGAAGTCCGTCGGAAAGTCCATCGGACCAGTCCGGTCGAAAAGTTCGCCCGTGTGTACGTGGCATTAGAAGCTATCCCAGGCAGGAATACTACTGGCTTGTCGTCCAGGGAATACAGCACACAGCCATTCAAACCAGGAGCTCAGGTGAGTACTCACAATGTCACAGGATCACCAGATACCTCCTTCCATTATCCATCAGACACTCCCCAGAGAGCTCTCTAGACTCTAGACCAGTTTCCCAAATAAGGAGTCCCTTGATTGGTTTTAAAAGGGATCCTAAAAGATACCACAGATGGGACCTCGATGAATGGCTTCTGATATCAGGATAGCTGCTGCAGGTGGGGGTAGCCACCCAGACGGATGGATTCCCTCCAGCAACGAAAAGAGGAAGAACTTGCTGCTCTGAGGCCGGCCATAGACGGAGCAATTTTCTTTCCTGCAACCACAGGTTGCAGGAAAGAAAGTAGCTTGATTCCCCCATCAACACAGTCTGTTTAAATGGGGGAATCCCTCCCGCTGAGCCATTGTGTTCTCATGGTGGAGGGGCGGGGGGAAGCCGTCCGCACCAGGAAAACACAGTGATTATTGCTAGCAGCTATAACAGCCACTAGCAATAATTGCCTGTAAAATCCAACAGGCTGGTTGTATCCAAGTTGATCGATCAATCAACTTGGGTACATTCAGCCTGCCCATACATGGTTCGAATCTCGGGTGGTTGCTGCTGAACTGTCTGAGATGCGAATCTTCTATGGCCGGTGTTCTGACGAGAAGTGTCCTCCTATCAGATAGTGTCCGTCCCGTACTGCTCAGGCGCAGCGCCTGCGCAGTACGGAGGAGAAGGAGATGCCGAAAGTGTCCGAAGTTGATCAGCTGACCATCAGCTGTACACGGCGCTTGGGCACTTATTAGTGATGGCTTTGCAAGAGGGCCCCTCGCGGGCTCGCTTCGCTCGCCACGCTTCGGGCACAGCCTCGCTGCGCTCGGCATCTATTTATTCTTACTCTATGTCCACTTGGATAGTAGGGAATGAACCTGGACACAGGGTAAGAATAAAAGCGCAGGCGCTGTGTACAGCTGACGATCAGCTGTTGAACTTCGGAGACTTTCGGCTCTCGTTTGCCCTCTGTACTGCGCCTGCGCAGTACAGGGCGGATACTTTTGGATGGGGGACAGTATTCGACAAGACACCAGCTTTCAACTCAGACTATTTATATGCCTCACCAACCACCTCCTGGGCACACCTCCCCAGGGATTGGCTGGAGCACAATAAATATTCAGGCTGCCCATTTGCCTTGCTCAACCCTCTATGTTCCAGAAACCTATGGAATACAGGGGAAAGCAATCAAACCTGCAGCCTGTGAGATTCAGAAGAGTCAAAAGCATACAACAACTGCTCGCTCCACTCATTACAGAGGAGCCAGAAAGAACACAATTTACCTAATATCCTATCAACCTAACTAGGAGGCTGCTACAAATATAGCTACTTACCTATTTTTTATAAAAAAGGTACATGGCCAAGCCTTTTGGAGAGGGGAAAACATGGCTAATGGTAGATCTGACGTTTCTATTTAGTGGCACAGATCTTCAAGAGAGCTAATTTGGAAGGGCCCTCTTGCTTACCTCTAAAGGCTATTTCAAAATAGCAATACTACAAGTCGCCAGCAACTGGATCACCAAGATACCATCTGCCTTGGCATCATTACCTCATTGGCCAAACCCAGGGTCGCTGATAGAAATCATGGGGCCCCGTACAGCCTACATGACGGGGCCCCCTTCAGCTCCAGCCCTGGTACCTCCTTCAGCCCCACCCACTGGCCCCGCCCCTGGCCTCTCCCCAGACCCCGCCTTGAAACAAAGTGCAGGTTGTTCTACAAGTGATAGGCATGTGTGGCACTGTCTGCAGCACATTACGGCATTGGCGGCATGGGTGGCACTGTCTGCAGCACATTAGGGCATTGGCAGCACTGTCTGCAGCACATTAGGGCATTGGCAGCACTGTCTGCAGCACATTCCGGCATTGGCGGCATGGGTGGCACTGTCTCTGCAGGCAGCACATGCGTTATGGGCCCTAATGCATGTGCTACCTGCAGACAGTGCCACCCATAATGCCAATGCCATATTGTGCTGCAGACAGTGTCACCCATGCCATGCCGCCAATGCCGTAATGTGCTGCAGACAGTGCCACCCATGACGCTAATGCCATAACGCATGTGCTACCTGCTGACAGCGCCACCCATGCCGCCAATGCCATATTGTGCTGCAGACAGTGCCCCCATGCTGCCAATGGCATAATGCCATTGGCAGCATGGGTGGCACTGTCTCTGCAGGCAGCACATGCGTTATGGCATTAGCGTCATGGGTGGCACTGTCTGCAACAGAATATGGCATTGGCGGCATGGGTGACACTGTCTGCAGCAGAATATGGCATTGGCGGCATGGGTGGCACTGTCTGCAGGCAGCACATGCGTTATGGGCCATAACGCATGTGCTACCTGCAGAAAGTGCCACCCATGCCGCCAATGCCATATTCTGCTGCAGACAGAGCCACCCATGCCACCAATGCCATAATGTATAGATGCTGCTGCAGAAGTAGTAGATCTTGAATTCTCTCCCCCCCCCCCCCCCAAGCAAGCACACATCTGTGTCATTTTTAGCCGGGCCCCACGAGGCACTTCTACCCTGATCCTGCTGCTGCCTGAACTGGAGTGTCCACAAACGAATCCAATCAGATGCGATGTAGATGATGCCAGCTGCTTTTTTTTTTTCTTCTGCTGCCGCTCACCGCACTGATACTTCTCTCACAGGAGGGAGAGGAATCACTCCGCTGCGCCAGGGGGACGGCACTGTAGAGGAAGCGCTGGCTGGGATTTGAGCCAGCATGAGGAGCAGGCTCGGAAGAGGCATTCTTCCACGCCCGAAATAGAGGAAATAGTCCCTCCCCTGCCGCCCCCTAGTCTGCATATAGCTATCTGCACAAAAAAAAAACAACGCAAAAAATAACCGGGGGGGGGGGGGGGGGCTTGGGGTTGGGGCTGCATGATGGTTCAGTTGGACGGACTCTGATCGGCCATGGCTGGAGGATTTTTTTTTTGGATTTTTTTGCATTAGAGCACCCAGGTGTGTAAACCATTGGGAACTCTCCCTAAAAATAGCTCAGAGATGGTACCTCACACTGTACAGGTTGTCTACATTCTCCCCCTCCAACTCACCACTATGCTGGAGAGAATGTGGTGAGGTGGGAAATATTCTACATGACGTGTTTTGGTCATGTAAACATCTTACTAGCTTCTGGAAGAGCATATTTAAATGTATCTCACGTATCGCAGGAATCCTAAAGTCACCAAGCCCTGGGTTGGCATTACTAAACCTGGGTATCGAAAATTTCCCTCTTTGTTTTCGCACAGTGGTTACACACATCCTATTAGCCGCTAGATCACTAATAACCAAAAATTGGAGATCAAACACAGTGCCCAAGGTATCAGAAGTTCTTGAAATCACACAAACTAACTACATTTACGAATCACTACTGGCTAATAGGGCTGGAAAGGGTCCCTTCTTTGATAAACAATGGAAAATATGGTAAGACTGGTTTATAATGGAATAAGGATTGTGTTGTGTCGAGTGTCCTTTATTTCTTTCTGAATACGTTTATATATGAGTAATACCAGTTTTCTTCATGCTCTACCTAACTATTATTATTATTATTATTATACAGGATTTATATAGCGCCAACAGTTTACGTAGCGCTTTACAACTTGAGGGTAGACAGTACAAATACAATACACTTTGATACAGTAGGAATCAGAGGGCCCTGATCCTTAGAGCTTACAATCTAAGAGGGAAGGTCAAAAGATACAAGAGGTAATAACTGTGGGTGATGTGCTGATTGAGAAGATAAATGTACAGTTGTTAGGTGGAGGCCAGATAGGCTTCTCTGAAGAGATGAGTTTTCAGGGATCGTCTGAAAGTGGATAAAGTAGGAGAAAATCGGACGGATTGGGGTAGAGCATTCCAGAGGATGGGGGAGTAGCCTAACTAAAAAAAATGTTAATGTTAAACTTGTTGCTATCCATCTACCACCCTCCCCCCCCCCCCCCTTTTTTTTTCTAATCTAATGTTACTGTTCTATGAGAATGCACTATATTATCTAGGAAAGTAAAAAACACCATTCCACCACTTATAGGTGTAGCACTAACTCATGGTGGAGCTGCTGATTTTTAGCGGGCTGTTACGGTCACCTTTTTACCTGTAATTTTACCAGTACCGGGTCTAGGGTCCCGTTGAGCTTATTATCAGACAATGTAGGCACCAGTCACTTGAGTTACTTTTCCAATGCTTAAATGGGAGATAACTGGAAGAAGTGGCAGGAAAGAGGTAGAAGAAGAGTTTCAGGGAAGTTCAAATACCTTTTCTTGGTGTAGCACTAAGGAATTGAAATCTCAGGAGTGAATATATCCTCAGCTCAGGATTTAATCTTTGCCCGCCCGGATGGGTCTCTCTCACTAACCTAGCAGCCAGAACGCAGCACGAACAAAAAGTCTCTGCCACAGACTTGGGTGAAACAAAACTGTACGATCCTCTGCCACAGGATGTAGAAGTTTTCGATGAACAGCAAACACAGTACCAGAACCTTTAAGCCGACCCGGCAGTACTTGTGCGGTAGAGTAGTTTAAGATGCGTCCTCCAATCGAGTCACCAGGCCCTTCTTAAGACCAGCCTTGCATGGTCCCTTCCAAGACGGGTCCTCCCCTGGATCTTCCCGATTGTCCGGCTTCTTCCCGCAGGACAGACAGACAGCACGGCTGCCGCAACGCAACCCTCCAGGCCGGAGGGCCGCGAGGTAGAACTCACTAACACATACCTCTAGGCCAGGAGGGCCACGAGGTAAAGCACCTAGAAACATGACGTCTGTCCCATAAATACTCTCTCCCAGAATGCAACCCAGAGGACCACCTCCGCCGAGTTGTCTACGGCATAGTTCCCAACTGTCCCTGATTTCGAGGGACTGTCCCTGATTTGGAGCAATGTCCCTCTGTCCCTCTTTCCTCCTCATTTGTCCCTCATTTTGGTCTGATCTATATAATTGTATATAAAATGCACTTTTTATCTTTCAAAAAGTGTTTCCCAGTGCTAAACCTTTCATCCAATTTCTAAATTGCTACATTTGTAAACTTTAAAAACCAATATAAAGGAATAGTAGTGGTAAAAAAAAAAAAAAGTCCTTGTGGATTTAATTAACCTTTTTTTTGGTTAATTCTCCTTTAAAGTGGTGTGGCAGGGGCGTGTCCTATGCCTACATACATTTGTTAGTAGGTGTCCCTCATTCCCATCTCAAAATGTTGGGAGGTATGGTCTACGGGACAGAAGAGCACTCATATACTTCAGCTTGTTGCTTTCCAACACCGACCCATGGTGACAACGACACCCACAGGCAGAATGTGGAACTGCACGCAACACAGCCAAACTAGAACAGAGGCTAATCTAACTGTAAATTAAATCTGAACTATGTACAGCCCAGATGACCCACTAAATTTACATATAAGCGGTAGATTGGAAAATCTACCAGCGCTACATAGGTGTATACCAGGTATAAATGAGCTATTTAACCTAAGCAATGTATACTTTGGTTTCCTAACGCCTTAACGTGTATTCTTATGCTTCTTGCACTATCTGTATAATTTTGTACTATGTTTTGTACTTTTGAAAACTCTTTAATAAAAACAATTGAAAAAAAATATATTATTATGTTTTGGGTTTTTTTGGGGTGCCGTAAGTTACCACAACACCATTATCCTGTAGTTTTTAACATCAAAAATACAACTATGTTGGTGTTCCTTGTCAATTTTACATTGTATTTTTTAAAATGTAACTGCCTACTCCCAAACTGTCATTTGAATAAAACACATAGCCAAGTATTATTCTACACAATTTTTTTTATTGTGCATTAAAAAAAGAAAACAAATAAAATTAGACATGCTATCTGCCAATAGAACTTAACCAGAAAACGGAAAATTGTATCATACTTACCGTAATTTTCCTTTCCTGGTGCCTATCCATGGCAGCATACTAGTGATAGAGCTCCGCCTCGACTCCTCCCTCAGGACCAGTGAATAGCATAAATTAAAGACGTAGTCCCTCCCCCAACATTCTCCGTAAAATAGAATACCGAGGGTGGGAGCGTATGCTGCCATGGATAGGCACCAGGAAAGGAAAATTACGGTAAGTATGATACAATTTTCCGTTTTCCTGGTGCCTCCATGGCAGCATACTAGTGATAAATAACTAGCTGACACGGGTGGGATAATGCTTAACAATAAATGTTTAATTAGAATGGGACATTGCAGCCTGAACTGCCCTTCTGCCGAACTCAACCGTTGTGAGCGCTCCTGGGTCGATACGGTAGTGTCTGAGGAAAGTATTGCGAGAGGACCAGGTGGCGGCCCTGCACACCGTCTCTAATGACACGTTAGCCCTTGCTGCCCAGGAGGTTGAGACTGCCCTTGTAGAATGAGCACTCACTCGGGATGGAGGTTCCATATTCTTTATCCTGTAGGCCTTCTGGATTAGTTTTACCACCCAAGATGCCAGAGTTCTGATGGAAGCTTCTTTGCCCCTGTATTTACCGAATGGAACAATCAAGAGTCTTTCCGAGTTCCTGAAGGATCTAGTGGCCTCTAGGTAGGCTCTGAGCACTCTGGATATGTCCAGTTCGTGACATGCTCCTGAATCTGCTTCAGCAAATACTGGCAGTGCCCAGGGCTCCAAAAGGTGGCTTGGAGTAGTGACCTTAGGTGTGAACCCCCGAAGGGGACGAAGTTCTACTCTATCGTGAAAGAAAGAGATGTGGTCATCACCTATTCCCAACGAGTGGAGTTCTGAGATCCTCCTACCAGATGTAATGGCTAACAGAAAAACCGTTTTCAGAGTTATGTTCCATATTGTCAGTTGTTCCACTGGGGTAAATGGATGGTCAGAGAGGACTTCAAGGACCAGGGATAAATCCCACTTGGGAAAAGACCGTCTGGCAGGTGGCCGGATCTTCAGCACTCCTCTGAGGAAAGTGACTACTAAGGGCTCTTCCGCCCATCTTCTATTTGTTGCGGCAGAAATTGCTGCTACTTGCACTTTGAGGGAACTTAGGCCAAGGCCCAGATCAAGTCCTGATTGGAGGAAGCCAAGAATACCTGATGTAGAAGGAGAGATTGGATTAAACTCATTTGAGGCAGCAAATGACAAGAACTTGTCCCATATTCTAGAATATATAGCATTGGTTGCTGGTTTCCTGGCTCCTAGGAGGGTTGTTATGACCCCTGGGGAGCATCCTAGGGACTCGAACCTTCGCCTCTCAACCTCCAGATTCGAAGGTTCAGCTTCTGAGGGTCTGGATGAACTAAACTGCCCTGCGTCAGAAGTTGCGGGAAAGGATGGATCCTGATTGGAGCGCTCACACTGAGACGCATAGCTAGAGGAAACCAAGGTCTCTTCGGCCAATATGGGAGTACTGCCAATACCTGGACCGTCTCTCTGAGAAGCCTCAGGAGGAATTTGAAAATTAATGGCCGGGGGGGAAAGGCATATGCGGTGGTGAACCTCCAGGGGCATGACAGGGCATCTATTTCCTCTGCTTGCGTATACGGCAGGCGAGAGACGAATCTGGTCAGCTTGGCATTCTCCGGAGAGGCAAATAGATCTATCTGAGGAGGATCCCAGAGGTTGGCAATCTGACTGAAGACCTGGGGATGAAGAGCCCACTCGTTGTTGTCCAGGAAGTTTCTCGACAACGTGTCTGCTTCCGTGTTCAACCTTCCCGGGAGATACATCGCCCTGAGGTCTAGGATGTTCTTCTCTGCCCAGAGCATGATTGGCTCTACTTCCCTGAGGAGTGATGTGCTGCGAGTGCCCCCCTGCCTCTGCAGGTATGCGACAGCTGCCCTGTTGTCCAGGCGTAAGAGTATTCTCTGGCCCTTGATCTGAGATGCCAATGAAGTTAGTGCCAGGAATGCTGCCCTCATCTCCAGGATGTTGGATACTACTCCCTGGGTGGAACAGGACCATCTCCCCTGTATCCTGGTTTTCCCGCAATGGGCTCCCCAGCCTTGTCCGCTTGCGTCGGACGTAATTGTGATCCAGGAGAGGGAACCCAGATGACGAGGTTTGGAGAGGTTTTCTGGCAGAGTCCACCAACGAAGGCTCCTGCGCATTGCTCCCGTCAGTAGAATTGTCTGAGAGAGTTGCTGTTTCTTCCACTGCGCCAAGAAACCCGTCTGAAAATACCTCAAATGCCAATGGGCCCAAGGAATCATTGGTATACAGGCAGACATTGTGCCAATGAGGCTCAGGCATTGCGATGCCGTTAGGTATCGGCTCGCAATGGTTTTGACCATCTTCTGGATAATAATCCTCATCTTCAGGGATGGTAATGACACTGTCCCCTCCCGGGTGTCGAACATCGCACCTAGATAGATCATCCGCTGAGTAGGCGTGAGCTGACTCTTCTCTAAGTTTACCAACCATCCTAGTTCTTTCAGGGACTGGAGAAGAATATCTCGGTGATCCACCAGCTGACCCGGACTGCTTGCTAGGAGGAGGATATCGTCCAGATAGTGGTATATCCTCAAGCCCCTCTCCCGCAGGGGAACCAGAGCGGATATTAGAATCTTGGTGAACACCCTGGGGGAGGTGCACAGACCGAAGGGCAGGGCTTGAAACTGCAGGTGGATCTGACCTACTGCAAATCTGAGATACTTCTGGAAGGTAGGTAGAACTGGCACGTGTAAGTACGCGTCCTGCAGGTCGACTGAGATCATCCAATCTGTTGGTTGTACTGCCTGAATAATTGTTTGTAGAGACTCCATCTTGAAGCTTTCTGGGTGTATGTGCCTGTTGAGTCTTTTTAGATCGATCACAGGCCTCCATCCACCCGTTTTCTTTGGAACCAGAAATAGAGTGGAATAGAAGCCTGCGAAGCGCTCCGCCAAAGGAACCGGCACAGCTGCTCCCTGAAGTTGGAGTGATGATACGAATTGTCTTAGGGCTTGAGCCTTCAGCAGAGAGGATGGAATTTCCGTCACGTATAGGTGGTCCCATACCTAACGGAGGTGTGAGGATCTTTGTTACGAGATGAGTGGCTCATTTCGGAGTTGGGCACAAGGATCAGCTGCCGAAACAAAAAGACAAAGGAAAGAAAAAGAAGGTTTTTTTTTTTTTTTTTTTAAAAAGGTATATATTTAACTTCCTCTTTTTTTTTTTTTAAAAAGGTATATATTTAACTTCCTCTTTTTTTTTTTTTTAACTTACCGCAGCGTAGCTCAGAGAAACCTTTAGCAGGGCAGCCGAGGAAACTCTGACCACCCGACCCCAAAGCTGATGTTAAATAGCCCAAGGGTGGGTGGGGTAGTTCCCATAAACCCCCACACTCTCTGTCCCCACTTTTTTTTTTTTTTTAAGAAAAGGGCAAAATTGGGCCTTTTTCCCATATCCAAGATGGCCGCCGCGGCGTCGATAGACCGCGCACGCGCACCCGCAGTAGAACCGCCGCCGAGCCGCCGAGAAGACGCTGGGAAGCCGAGAGCGACGGCTGTTTAGCTTCCCGGCTCGCGCATGCGCAGTACCCCGAAGAGGACGCCAAACCACGCTGCCTGCAAGGGGAAACGAACAGCCACACTGTCCCCACAGCAACAGGAAACCTTATTGTTACCTGAAAAAAGACAGGCAACCAACGCAATATAAAACTATTATCCCTAATCCTCATTCAAGGGAAGGCAAAGAATAACATAAAGGGGAGGGGGGGAGAAGAGAAAATGTAACTTTCTTAGACTTTTTTTTTTTTTTTTTTTTTAAAAAGATTAAAAGAGAATGTAAAATCACAGGCCTGGCAGCTGATCCTTCTGCGACTCCTCCGCCATCATCATAGGATATGGTGGCAGACTGCGTTCCAGTAAGGAAACTCTGCAAGAAGACCCCAACAGATCCACAGAGGGGTTCCCAGTCTTATTAGCGCTGTGAGCGGCCCAAGAACAGGGACTGCGCACGGGAAAGGCTAAACCCGGCGGACGCTGCCGACTGCAGAGGTATGGACATACTGCTACTCTTCACCAGCACAAGAGGTATGAGGAAAAAAAGGAGAATGTTGGGGGAGGGACTACGTCTTTAATTTATGCTATTCACTGGTCCTGAGGGAGGAGTCGAGGCGGAGCTCTATCACTAGTATGCTGCCATGGAGGCACCAGGAAAGTGCATTCTATGCATCCAAAAATATAGAAAATATACCAAATCAAATCATTATTATTCAACCAAAATATAATGTCAAAGCAATAACTCCAAGGCCAATAATAAATAACACGTTATCTCCTCCGATTCCGCAACATGTCTGGTTGACAAACGGCCGTTCAGAAACGAACTGAAAAGCGCGAAATGAAAAATGCGAATCAACACTCACCAAATTTCTACTAACATGAAATTAGCAGAAGGAGCCCAAAGGGTGGCGCGAAAGAGCTGAAAAACCACGTAGTGCGTCACTACGTTCGTAATTGTTGGCCAAAGTTTGTGTGACTGTGTGTATGCAAGACAAGTTTGAGCCAACGCTCTTTGGACTAAACTCCACAGTTTTGTTGGTGGAGAGTCCGATCGTGTGTGCGAGGCATTAAAGTCACCAGCGATAGGATCACTAAGTTATTACCTTGGCATCACTTTATCACTGGCTAAACCAGCCAAGATGTCGCTCTATTGCTCCTGCTTTGCGTTGTCCTTTTTAAGGTCACTTTGTGGTAAAGCAAGGAAGCATCAACAAACTTCTGTAGTGTAAAAATGTTCTTTATTAACCACTTAAGGACCGGAAGGATTTGCCCCCTTAATAACCAGGCCTTTATTTTGCGATACGACACTGCGTCGCTTTAACTAACAATTGCGTGGTAGTGGGACGCTGTACACCAACAAAATTGATGTCTTTTTTTTCCCACAAATAGAGCTTTCTTTTGGCGGTATTTGATCACCTCTGCGGTTTTTATTTTTTGCGCTGTAAATAAAAAAAAAGAGCGAGAATTAAAAAAAAATATATTTTTTGCTATAATAAATATCCCAAAAACAAATAAAAAAAAAACGAATTTCTTCATCAGTTTAGGCCAATATGTATTCTTGTTGCTAACTGTATGGGGGCTGGGCTGTATGGGGGTTATTCCTAATCACTAGGAACAGACGATCTCTCCCCCCCCCCCCGACAAAACGGAGATCTGTTTGTTTACACTGACAGATCCCCGTTCTGCCTGTCTCTGGAGCGATCGCAGGTGACTCGATGTCCGCCGTCTGCTGGTTGGCTCCCTCGCTCGCGAATAGGGCGAGCACACCCACAAATCGCTGCGTACGCGATTTTTGCAGGGGAGCCAACTTGCCGCAGTACACGTGCGGCGGGCGGTCCGTAACTAGTTAAACATAAATGCTGTACATACAAACTATTTACAATGATATGAAAAGAATACAAGACTGAACGATATACATACAACACATGCACATGCTACCTAAACTGTCTAGAGAATGAGCATGAACAATGGTCTATGTACAATAGGAATACACTAGAAAGTCACATAACTCAGGTTATAGTAGCTTTAAGATCTCCATAGGTAACCAGGATCCCAGACTCTACTCTATGTGTGATTGCAGGAGACCAGGCTCTAGCATCATCCACAGGTGAAACTCTTCCCTTGGTCCAGTGAAATCCCATCTGGCACAGACCTTTCTTGTTGTTATGGAGTCCTCCTTTCAGCTTACGTTGCTAACCTTTTAAATATAAATTTTAACTATTCCCACACGGGTTCCACAAAAGAAAGGTCTAGGAAACCCATAGGTATAAGGAAACAGAAAAGGGGCACACCATGCTACCCTAATACATAGTATCCAATAATATTTATAACATGGACTTTTAAGGTGCCCCAGAAAGAGCACAACATATGACATTTAATATATAGGGGAATACACACCCCTCCAGAGCTTTATTAATTCATTATTAAAAAAACATACAGCATTATTAGCAAGACATAAAAAAAACTCTCCTCTACACATTATAATTTAGTATTCAGTCCACACAAGAAAGGGCAGAGTCCCTTTATTATAGTAATGAATTGGCTTGCTCATCCCAAAGGTGTTCTATGAGGTTGAGGTCAGGACAGTGCAGGCCAGTCAAGTTTCTCTACCCCAAACGCGCTCATCCATGTCTTTATGGACCTTGCTTTGTGCACTGGTCCAAATCATTTGGTGGAAGGGGGATTATGCTGTGGGGTTGTTTTTCAGGGGTTGGGCATGGCGCCTTAGTTCCAGTGAGGGGAACTCTTAAGGTGTCAGGATACCAAGACATTTTGGACAATTTCATGCTCCCAACTTTGTGGGAACAGTTTGGGGATGACCCCTTCCTGTTCCAACATGATTGCGCACCAGTGGACAAAGCAAGGTCCATAAAGACATGGATGAGTGAGTTTGTGGTGGAGGAACTTAACTGGCCTGCACAGATTCCTGACCTCGACCCGATTGAATACCTTTGGGATGAATTAGAGCAGAGACTGTGAGCCAAAAAACCCCACCCCAAAACTTTGTGGAAAGCCTTCCCAGAAGAGTTGAAACTGTTATAGCTGCAAAAGGTGGGCCAACTCAATATTGAACCCTACGGACTAAGACTGGGGTGCCATTGAAGTTCATGTGTGTGTAAAGGCAGGCGTCCCAATACTTTTGGTAATTTTGTGTATATCTGATGAGGACTGCCCACACTGGAGACATTGGTAAGTTTGGCTAATGCCGCGTACACACGAGCGGACTTTCCGGCAGACTTGGTCCGGTGGACCGGACTCCGTCAGACAATTCGATCATGTGTGGGCTCCAGCGGACTTTTTTTTCCCCAAAAGTCCGACGGTCCTAGAAATAAAACATGTTTCAAATCTTTCCGACGGACTCGAGTCCGGTCGAAAAATCCACTCGTCTGTATGCTAGTCCGATGGACTAAAACCGACGCTAGGGCAGCTATTGGCTACTGGCTATCAACTTCCTTATTTTAGTCCGGTCGTACGAATCCGTCGGACTTTGGTGTGATCGTGTGTAGGCAAGTCCGTTCATTAGGAAAGTCCGTCGGAAGCCTGCCGAAAATCTGTTGGATAGACCGTCGGACCAGTCCGGTCGAAAAGTCCGCTCGTGTGTACGCGGCATTAATCTCATAAGGTAAGATCTGTGTGGAGAGATGTAGGCAACATGATACATTTGAAGCATCCTTTCTCAATATGTAAAGATGTGATCATCTTCCAAGCTCTTTTAAGGGAATTAAGGACGTCAGTAGAAGATATGGGTAGGAAATGTTTAGTCTATTTAGAAAGACATGTTGAGCATAGTCAATATTTGATCTGAAGCAAGTATTTGTCCATGAAATGGTACATTTGAGAGGGTTAGGCTCTCCCAGCAGGCAATCCAGTGAGTTCTTCTAATTAGTTGATGAAAGACTCTCAAATATGCGAGACACATTTGAACACATACTGCTTGGACCTTGAAGAAGGGAACATAACCCGAAAGCTTGTCCTGAAAAATTGTATGTTAGTGCAAAAAAAGTATCACGGACAGTACTCACTTTTCTCTGTCAACACATATGCAGGAAAGAGAAAAATTCAGTATGTAAAAAAGGATAAACCCCCATCACTGCTGAAAACATGAAAGACGTACTCAAGGCATTGCACTGTAGAAAGCCATTGGAGGGATCAATCCTTGAAAACACTGTTGCTTGAGGCAGGAAAGAAGCTTAGGAACCCTTTACACTAAATATGAAACTACAAAAAGAGTTTGGTCTGCCTGGCATTAAAGCGGGGCGCCGCCGAAAGAAAATTTTTTAAAAGTCAGCAGCTACAAATACTGCAGCTGCTGACTTTTAAAACATGGACACTTACCTGTCCAGGGCGCCCGCGATGTCGGCACCCGAGGCCGAAGCGTCTCTCCGTCCTCGGGTGCTGCCGCCTCCATCTTCGGTAAGGGAATCAGGAAATGAAGCCGTGCGGCTTCACTTCCCGGTTCCCTACTGCGCATGCGCGAGTCGCGCCGTGCAATACGAATGCTCCCTGCTGCCTCTGGGACCCGTGTGTGTTTCCCAGCAGGCAGCGGGCGGGAGCAGGAAGTGGCGTAAATAACCGCAGATTCTGCGGCTATTTATGCCGGAAGTGGGTACAGATACCTGTAATATACAGGTATCTGTACCCCCCTCCCCCCTGAAAGGTGCCAACTGTGTCACCGGAGGGGGGGAGGAATCTGATTAGTGGAAGTTCCACTTTTGGGTGGAACTCCACTTTATCATTTGAATAGCCCTCCTTCCTCCCTAACCTTCTTTCCTGCCTCAAGCAACAGTATTTTCAAGGATTGATCCCTCCAATGGCTTTCTACAGTGCAATGCCTTGAGTACGTCTTTCATGTTTTCAGCAGTGATGGGGGTTTATCCTTTTTTACATACTGAATTTTTCTCTTTCCTGCATATGTGTTCAAATGTGTCTCGCATATTTGAGAATCTTTCATCAACTAATTAGAAGAACTCACTGGATTGCCTGCTGGGAGAGCCTAACCCTCTCAAATGTACCATTTCATGGACGAGTACTTGCTTCAGATCAAATATTGACTATGCTCAACATGTCTTTCAAAATAGACTAAACATTCCCTACCCATATCTTCTACTGACATCCTTAATTCCCTTAAAAGAGCTTGGAAGATGATCACATCTTTACATATTGAGAAAGGATGCTTCAAATGTATCACGTTGCCTACATCTCTCCACACAGATCTTACCTTATGAGACTTAGCCAAACTTACCAATGTCTCCAGTGTGGGCAAGCCTCATCAGATATACACAAAATTACCAAAAGTATTGGGACGCCTACCTTTACACACACATGAACGCCGCTCGGCTGTTATACCGGAGGAGCGGGGGGGGGACGTCTCCCCCCTCCCGCCGCTCTTACCGGGCCTCCCAATCCGCTCCCTCCGGCGGCTGGGGGCGGGCTGGAACGAAGCGGCTTCGTTCCAGCCTTCTAATTGCCTTCTAATTGTAAACGCGGAAGCGACGTTTACTCAGCTGCCAATGGCGCCAGTTTTAAAAAGATACACAGTATTCAGAATCGCCGTTTTCGGCGATCTGAATACTGTGAAGTGCAAAGGAGGGATCGGGGGTCTTTTAGACCCCCGATCCCTTCATAAAGAGTACCTGTCACCACCTATTACTGTCACAAGGGATGCTTACATTCCTTGTGACAGCAATAAAAATTATCAAAATTTTTATTTTTTTTTAAACACAATTTATAAAAATAAACAAGAAAAAAAAATATTTTAAAGCGCCCCCGTCCCCGCCCCCGCAAGCTCGTGCAGCAAAGAAAACGCATATGGAAGTCGCGCCCGCATATGTAAACGGTGTTCAAATCACACATGTGAGGTATCGCCACGATCGTCAGAGCGAGAGCAATAATTCTTTCACTACACCTCCTCTGTAACTCTAACCTGGTAACTGTAAAAAAATTTAAAGCATCGCCTATGGAAATTCTTAGGTACCGTAGTTTGTCGCCATTCCACGAGTGCGTGCAATTATAAAGCGTGACATGTTTGGTATCTCTTTACTCGGCGTAACATCATCTTTCACATTATACAAAAAAATTGGGGTAAATTTACTGTTTGGATTTTTTAAAATTCATGAAAGTGTCCCTTTTCCCAAAAATTTGCGTTTAAAAAACCGCTGCATAAATACCATGTGATATAAAATATTGCCATTTTATTCTCTAGATTCTCTGCTAAAAAATATATATATAATGTTTGGGGGTTCTAAGTAATTTTCTAGCAAAAAATACGGATTTTAACTTGTAAACACCACATTTCAAAAAAAATAGGCTTAGTCATGAAAGGGTTAATCATTTCTAATTTTCTAAATGTGGTATAATCACGCTTAGAAAGATTTCCCTTTAATACAAAAAGCCGAGCCAGTGACAGTGTTTATTGCTATTTATACATTTTGAATGAGAAACTGGCCACAGTACCTCTCTTGCTCTCCGCCGTATTTATGTGCCGTTATTGGTCGTAGCGCACAGTCTCAGCAGCTCTCGGTTCCACAATACATTAATTTTTCACCATCTAAGTGGAGTGCTGTGAACTGAAAATCAATGCGGTGCACTGCGTGATTAAAACTGCATATTTCATCGTACCGTTAAGATAACACACGCTTGGCAAATGTATTTTTAATGCGTGATATTTAGATGAGGTTTAGGAGGCTGACATGACCATAAAAATACATGCAGATTTTTTTTTTAAATATATTTACACAGCTTCTTGATTACAAACGATACAGTTAGGAGGTGTTCACGCTGTGCGTTCAGGCGCCCTGACACCCTGCGCAGTGCTTACTCACAGGGGATGATGGGGGATAAAGAAAAATCAGATGCTTTTTTTAACCTCATCGCTGCAAGATTCTTACGTGTCAAACCACGTGAAACTTTTTGTTTTGCATTTAAAGTGTCTTCTTTTCAGAGAAAAATGAAAAGGTAAACTAAAGGCCAGATCACACCAGATGCCGTTCCGTGCGCTTTTTTTTCTGCACTAAAAATGCATTAACAGTGTTTTCCACGTATTCCAATGGCTCTAGTTCACACCAGTGCAGTTTCCGGTGCAGAAACTGACCGGAAACTGACTGCATGGTGTGAACTAGAGCCATTGGAATACATGGAAAACACTGTTAATGCATTTTGTGCAAAATAGCAGTCCAGGGATTTAAAATCCCCGCTCTTCTCCCTCTTTTCCAGGAAATGCAATCGTTTTAGTAAATATAAACTGCTAAATACCTTTTCTCATCAGCAGTATATAGCAGTCTTGTGACTTCTATCAGTGTCTGGTTAAATGCTAGAAAGGGATAGGAGGAATATGTCAAGGGCTACTCCAAACAAGCGCTACCTCCCCATGAGGAAGTTGTTGGACTATTACGGTACCCAATTAAGGCATAAAACATAAATACAATTTCAATTTATTGAATTACAAAATAGTAAAATATACAATTACAACAAAACAACTTGAGAGTTGTTGCAACATGAACCATTAAACATGCATTAAAATAGTAGTGAATACAGCCCACATGTGTAAATGAAGGCACATTGATGTACTAAAGGACGTTTAACCTCAACAGTTTTGCGGCCAATGCCGCTTCCTCAGGAGGCGTCCAATCACACAGCATCTAAGAAGATAAATAATCAAGATTACATTCATAAAGTGCAGAAGAATAGTAATGCATTGTAATACATGATAATATTGGAGTATTTACACATTGTATTAGCACACTCACCAGCAACTGCCCCAACAGGCAAGGAACGGCAATATGAGACACCCAGATCGGGTGTTCCTCCTGGGGGCGGACACGGGGGGCTGAACGAGACGAACTCGTGGTAGAAAATATATAAAAGATATATGTTGGTTTGGGTACCAAAAGGGGATGTAATATGTTGCTGGATTATACAACAACATCGTGTATGGGGATAGAAAAAGCAGCAGGAGAAGGAGGGGGAAGGGGAGGGGAGAAACCGGGAAGAACAAGGATGGTAGGGGGAGCGGTATGATGAGGAGGGGGGGGGAGGGGAAATTGGGAAAGGCGGGGGGGGGGAGAAGGAAAGGGGAGGGAAAGGAAGGAAAAGGGAGGGAGGGAGGGAAGGGGAATAGGGAACAGAAGGGAGGGGGAAAGGGGGGGGAAGGAGGGAGAGAGAGAGGGTAAAGAGAGAGGGGAAAAGAAGAGGGCAAGGGAGAGGACTGGGAATGGTGAGGAAGGGGGGAGAAGGGAGGATAGAGGAGAAAGGGAAAAAGGAATGGAAAGGGGAATGGGGGTATGGGTTGGGGAGAGAAAACAGGTAAAGAGAGACCATCAACTCCTGCAGAACACCCAGGGGGCAGTGCATAGACAAAAGATTAATACAATACAAAAACCCACCCAACCAGATGGGAAAGAGGAAGCTACTATTAATGGCACCCGGGAATAAACAGCATTGCCCAGCCACAACGTAGGAAGGTCTGAAAAACAGGGGGGAAAAAAAAAGAGAACGAAACCATAAGCCAAAATATATACCACAGAGGTAATGCCTAGAACCTCCCTTCAGTCAACCTAGAGTGCATGGCCACAGCGGAGCCCACCAGATGGTATAGCCCAGCTAGTGACCACACACCATCGACTTGGAGGGAGGAGAGGACAAGGGAATTGTAACTCATATTCCCGATGCATAATAATTGACTAAACTTTAACTGGGCTGGTTTTGCAGAGTCTCGGGTGTCCATCTGTACGAAAGCGGCCAGTGAGGCCGCCTTACATACCCCCAACCCGGATATACGTGCAGCGCCGCACAACGTCAGGCGCCGACGTCACCGTGTCCGACTCTCCACTGTTGCGCATGCGCGAACAAGGGTTGCGCACGGGCACAGCCCTATCTTTGGGGACGTTAATGTGCGTCACCACCAGGGAAGCAGGGGGAGGAGGAGCCACCCATTAGGGATGCCCGCCACCAGGGAGAGAATAAACTCCTCTAGCCGTTGGCAGTTGCTGAAGAGTGATGCTGGTAGAAAAGGTCATAAATCAAAAACCAAGAATTGATGGCAAGATGAATGCAGTATGTTATCAAAAAATACTGGAGGAGCATTTGCATTCATCAGCCAGGAAGCTGTGCATGGGACGTACTTGGACATTCTAACATGACAATGATCCAAAACACAAGGCCAAGTCGACCTGTCATTGGATACAGCAGAATAAAATGAAGGTTCTGGAGTGGCCATCGCAGTCTCCTGACCTCAATATCACTGAGCCACTCCGGGGAGATCTCAAACGTGCCGTTCATGCAAGACAGCCCAATAATTTACAGGAACTGGAGGCTTTTTGCCAAGAGGAATGGGCAGCTTTACCATCTAAGAAGATAAAGAGCCTCATCCACAAATACCACAAAAGACTTCAAGCTGTCATGTTAAAGGGGGAAATACACGGTATTAAGAACTGGGGTATGTAAACTTTTGATCAGGGTCATTTGGGTAGTTTCTGTTGTGATTATGATTTAAAAAGAGTAAACACAGTTGATTGATAATAAATGGCTTCAGCCAAACACTAACCATGAGTGAAAGAAAAGTTTTTGTGTTATCATTCATATTCTCTGCAAAATGGCCAAGAAATCATTAATTCTGCCAGGGTATGTAAACTTATGAGCACAACTGTATATATATATATATATATATATATATATATATATATATATATATATATATATATATATATATATATATATATATATATATATATATATATATATATATAGGTACTTACAGCACAAGTACTATATCCCCCTTGTGATACCAAGAGATATCAAAGTGCCCATTAAGACCCACATAGACCCAGCATCTCGCCACAAAAAAAAGGGGGGGACCCTAACCAGGGGGCAATTAATCAGACACTGTAGAGCTATTTTCCATCCAACCACCCCATACCTTTTTAAACTTATTGGGTACCCCTCTGTTTAGATATGTTTCTTCATACAATGGCAAAGCCTTATTTATCAATGCCTTTCAGGCCATTATGGTGGGGGCCGTCGACTTTTTCCAGGACAAAATACCGTATTTATTGGCGTATAACACACACTTTTTCCCCCTTAAAATCAGGGGAAAATCGTGTGTGCGTGTTATATACGCCGAACGGCTGCCTCGGAGGGGAAGGAGGGAACGAGCGCCGCCAAAATAGACAGAGACGAATCTCTTTTGTAGTCGGCTCCGCTCGGAGTCACGCCCAGTCCCGCCTCCTAGCATTGACGTCCCCCGCCATTGGGCTGGTGTTATGCCCATCATAGGAGCCAGGCCAAGGGGCAGGACTGGGCAGGACTTCGAGCTGAGCCGAGTACACAGGAGATCCGGCTCTGTCTGTTTCAACAATAACAAGGCTGCAGATGGGCATTGATCAGGCTGCAAAGAGGGGCAAGACTGCAGATGGGCACTGATTATGCTGCAATGATGGGCAAGACTGCAGATGGGCACTGATCATGCTGCAATAATGGGCAAGACTGCAGATGGGCACTGATCATGCTGCAATAATGGGCAAGACTGCAGATGGGCACTGATCATGCTGCAATGATGGGCAAGGTTGCAGATGAGCACTGATCATGCTGCAAAGAGGGGCAAGACTGCAGATGGGCACTGATCGGGCTGCAAGGAAGGGCAAGACTGCAGCTGGGCACTGATCAGGCTGCAATGAGGGGCAAGACTGCAGATGGGCACTGATCATGCTGCAATGATCGGCAAGGCTGCAGATGGGCACTGATCATGCTGCAATGAAGGGCAAGACTGCAGATGGGCACTGATCATGCTGCAATGAAGGGCAAGACTGCAGATGGGCACTGATCAGGCTGCAATGATGGGCAAGGCTGCAGATGGGCACTGATCATGCTGCAATGATGGGCAAGGCTGCAGATGGGCACTGATCACACTGCAATGATTGGCAAGGCTGCAGATGGGCACTGATCATGCTTCAATGATGGGCAAGGCTGAAGATGGGCACCGATCAGGCTGCAATGATAGGCATTGGTGAGGCTGCAGATGGGCACTGATAAGGCTGCATTGATGGGCACTGACCCTTATTTTGCCCCTTATTTTGCTTCAAAATTCTTTATTTAAAATGTAAGTTGTTTTCCTGAAACTTCCCTCTTAAAATTAAGGTGCGTGTTATATGCCGATAAATATGGTAATCATTTTGGGTGCATAATATAGGAGCAGGGTGGGCAAAGTGTGAATTACCTGCTTGGGTACCAACGTATCTACCAGGCCCAACAGACAGACCTCTATAGATGGTCTTATAGCGATCGTCTTGACCGACCCAACACAGTCCACCACCACCCCCCAGAACTGCCGGATGTGCGGACAATGCCAAAAAATGAGCATAAAATCTGCTCCAGGGGCATCACACCTCCAACAGTTCGAAGGATGAGCAGGGAAAATCCTCGCTAGCTTAGCAAGAGTATAATATATCCTATGAAGGAACTTGAACTGTATCAGGTGATCACGTGCCGACACCTATCTAGCAAATGACGCGCTCCATACATCGTCCCAATCATCATTGTCCCGCTGCGGGAAATCCGACAACCATGCAGCACGTCAGGAGGCCAACACCCGGGTAGTATCTGTAAATAATTCCTTATAAATAATAAACAGGGCTTTAGGTAGATCTCCGAATCCTGTTTTCTAACGAATTTTGACAAGTTCAGTTGTTCGGAAACATCCGAATTAACGAAGACCTGTTTAACAAATTTTTCCGAATGTTCGGAAATTCGAATGTTCGAAAATTCCTAAATTCGAAAAATTTGGTTGTTCGGAAATTCGAAAATTTGAAAATCCGAAATTCGAAAATCTGAAATAATAACTATTAAGTTATAGATATTGGAATTTCCTTTCAAATTTGGCTGAACGTAACAAATACAAATTTATCCGAAGTTACGAATTATCCAAAATAAGGAGTCCTGTATCTAAACGAATGGAACGTAATGAATTAATAATAGTAAATAACAATAATAACAATTAATAAAAACTTTTTATTATTATTATTTATTATTAATTTGTTCCATTCCATTTGTTTAGATGCGGCGTTCGTTATTTTGGTTCGTAACTTCTGATAAATTCATATTTGCTACGTTCACTCACAGCCAAATTTGAAAGGAAATTCCAATACCTATAATTTAATTTACCTATATTTGTACTGTCCTGCCATTTTTGGGCCTCAAGAATTGAGATAGGCCATCAGTGCATCAGGATTGATCGCTTTTCATATATATATATACCATAGTTTGTAGACTCTATAACTTTCTTATAGACTAAATAACATACACTGTATGCACCCGGCTGTCTCCCAGGGGCACATCGGTCTATTGCTAAGTGAAAATAGATAGTATACGCCTGCGTTACTACAGTTTGCTGCTGCTATCTTTGAACATTGCCAAGGTCTCTCCCCTATTGGATTTTGGACTCATCTATGGTCATCCATTTATTTGGCTATTCCTACTCTTGGATATTTGATGTACACTGGCCCCTGCTAGAGCTATTCACATGAAATGAAATATTTCTTATAAGTATCCCACACTTTTGGAAACTTCCCGGTTGCTATAAATTTGTACGAGGCTCATTCTTTTGAAAGATAGTGAGATTCGCTTTTGTTCTTTCTCTGATACAATTTTGAACCTCGTGTGTGTCCTGAAGAAGCCTCATGGCGAAACGCGTAGACGCATAACGTATAAGGGCTCAATGTACAAATTGTATCATTTGATTCATGTTTTTATCTTTTTTTGTTTTTTGAACATTATCTATGAATTGATGTACTTTTTTCAATAAATATTTTGATTCAATATTAGTTGTGTTACTTTCCCCATTGTTTCCATGCCTACAAAGTCTGATTTTTTGGTTACTATCTAGTATCCCCCTTTTTCATACACTGATTGCGGTTATTTTGACCGAAGAAGTGTAGCAGAATATATTTTGTCCTAAATCTTTAAATAAATAAATAAATATTTGCAAAATGTTAATGCAGAAACAAAGGAACAGCAAATGTTTTTTTTCAAAATTTTGTGTGTTTTTTTCGTTTATTAAAGCAAAAAATAAAAAAACACAGTAGTGATTAACCACTTGCCGACCGCCTACCGCAGATGTACTACGATACATTCACTAACAGCCAAATTTGAAAGGAAATTCTTGGATTTTCTTTCTTATTTTTAGGTTCTTGAATTTAAGAATTTAGTCATTTTTAAATTTTCGAATTTACGAATTTAGGAATTTTCAAATTTACGAATTGTGATCATAACGAATGACCCGAAAACGAAAAAAAACCCAAAATGAAACGAAAACAAACTAATTTTTCGGCAGTGCACATGTCTAGTGCCGATTATATGCACTAGGCATGTGCAAAATGAAAAAATTTGTTTCGTTTCGTTTCGTTTTAATTCGTTATTTAATTAATTTAGTTTAGTTAGATTCGTTAAATTCATTAAATTCGTTTTTCAAATCAGTTTCGTTTTCGACCGAATTCGAAAATCGGTCGAATTCGAAAATATTTCAACCGGATTCGATATTATTTCAACCGCATTCGAAAATATTTCAACAGCATTCGAAATTATTTCAACAGCATTCGAAAATATTTCAACAGCATTCGAAATTATTTCAACTGTATTAGAAATTATTTCAATCGTATTCGATAATATTTCAATCGCATTCGAAAATATTTCTACCAAATTTGATAATATTTCAACCGCATTCGAAATTATTTCAACTTTATTCAAAATTATTTCAATCGGATTCGATAATATTTCAACCGCATTCGAAAATATTTCAACAGCATTCGAAATTATTTCAACTGTATTAGAAATTCTTTCAATCGCATTCGAAAATATTTCTATTTTCTAATTTGATAATATTCAGATAATATTCCTCTTCAGCAAACCAGAAGAACGCTGCATGGTTTCGCGTCACCATGGCAGTAAAAGCTGTGAGAGGGATTGAGCGCACCCCAGACTGCATCCGTCATTGGTAAATAAAAATGATTACATTCTCTTTCTCTCTCTCTCTCTGTCTCCCAGAGGCATATCTAGTGAAAATGGCACCTATGGCAAGCACTGAAACTGCGCCCCTGTCAAAAAAAAAAAAAACAGCTAATAAAACTACAGGTTTTAAACCACTTCAGCCCCGGAAGAATTTATCCCCTTCCTGACCAGAGCACTTTTTGCGATTCGGCACTGCATCGCTTTAACTGAAAATTGCGCGGTTGTTCGACCTGGCTCCCAAACAAAATTGAAGTCCTTTTTTTCCCATAAATAGAGCTTTCTTTTGGTGGTATTTGATCACCCCTGCGGTTTTTATTTTTTGCGCTATAAACAAAATAAGAGCGACAATTTTGAAAAAAACGCATTATTTTTTAGATTTTGCTATAATAAATATCCCCCAAAAATATATAAAAAAACATTTTTTTTTTTCAGTTTAGGCCGATACGTATTCTTCTACATATTTTTGTTAAAAAAAAATCGCAATAAGCGTTTATTGATTGCTTTGCGCAAAAGTTATAGCGTTTACAAAAAAAAAAAATAATAAATATATATATATATATATTATTTTTTATTCTATTCTGTTCTATTGTTACTCTATTCTATTCTATTCTATTTTTTTCTATTCAAATTTGAATAGTAAAGAATAGTAAAGAATAGAATAGAATAACAATAGAACAGAATAGAATTATATATATATATATATATATATATATATATATATATATATATATATATATATATATATATATATATATAATATTTTATTCTGTTCTGTACTATTTTTTTCTAATATATATATATATATATATATATATATATATATATATTTATACATATATATATATATATATATATTTATACATATATATATATATATATATATATATATATATATATATATATATATTATATATATATGTATACATATATATATATATATATATATATATTTTCTGATCTGATCTATTGTTTTTCCAAGATATTATTTTCTATTCTATTTCAATTCAATTTCATTCTATATGAAATTCGAATTTCGGAAATTTTTATATATATATATATATATATATCATAGAAAAACAATAGAACAGATCAGGGAAAAAAAAATTATATACATCTTTTGAAATTCGAAATTCATATAAAATGAATTCAAATTTGAATAGAAAAGATTAGAATAGAAAAACAATAGAACAGAAAATAATCTAATATATATATATATTATATTTTATTCTATTCTATTGTTTTTCTAGTCTATTTTCTTTTCTATTCGAATTTGAATTCATTCTATATGAATTTCTAATTTCAAAAGATGGTTATATATATAAATATTTTATATATATATATATATATATATATATAACCATTTTCCGAAATTCGAATTTCATATAGAATGAATTCGAATTCGAATAGAAAAGAAAATAGACTAGAAACAACAATAGAACAGAATAGAATAAAATATAATATATATATTAGATTATTTTGTGTTCTATTGTATTCCTATTCTAATCTTTTCTATTCGAATTTGAATTCATTCTATATGAATTTCGAATTTCAAAAGATGGTTAGTTATATATATAAATACTTTTTCTGCAGCAAAAAATTTCATTTTCCGAACCGATTTTGGGGCCCCGTATCTCAGGGCCACTTGGTGCTAGGAACCCCAAATTTGGTGTGCAAACCCAGTGGAACTGGTACCACAACATATCCAAAGCTGAAGTTCCTAGCACTAAGTGGCCCCGAGATACGGGGCCCCAAAATCGGTTCAGAAAATGTCATTCTCTGCTGCAGAAAAGTGCTTGACATTTTCTGAACCGAGTTTGGGGCCCCATAGCTCAGGGCTACTTGGAGCTAAGAACCTCAAATTTGGTGAGCGAACCCAGTGGAACTGGTACCATAACATATCCAAAGCTGGGGTTCCTAGCACTAAGTGGCCCCGAGATACAGGGCCCAAAATCGGTTCAGAAAATGTCATTCTCTGCTGCAGAAGTGCTTGACATTTTCCGAATCGACTTTGGGGCCCCGTATCTCAGGGCCACTTGGTGCTAGGAACCCCAAATTTGGTGTGCGAACCCAGTGGAACTGGTACCATAATATATACAAGGCTGGGGTTCCTAGCACTAAGTGGCCCCGAGATACGGGGCCCCAAATTCGGTTCAGAAAATGTCATTCTCTGCTGCAGTGCTTGACATTTTCTGAACCGAGTTTGGGGCCCTGTATCTCGGGGCCACTTGGTGCTAGAAACCTCAGCTTTGGAAATTTTATGGTGCTAGTTCCACTGGGTTTGCACAACCAAATTTGGGGTTCTTAGCACTAAGTGGCCCCAAGATATGGGGCCCCAAATTCGGTCAACTGTGTCCATCTGCAGCAATGTCATTTTGGGACCCTTTGGGTTCAGAGACCCCAAATTTTGGCTGCAGCTTCTATTCTAATCTTTTCTATTCAAATTTGAATTCATTCTATATGAATTTCAAACCATCCAATAGATGGTTATATATCAATAAATAACTAATATATATATATATATATATATATATATATATATACCGTATATACTCGAGTATAAGTCGTTCTGAGTATAAGTCGAGGCCCTAATTTACCACAAAAAATGGGAAAAACTTATTGACCCGAGTATAAGACGAGGGTGAGAAATGCACAGCTACTGTAGGTGGAAACGAGGGTCAACAATGCCCATTTGCATGCCTCACTGTGAGACCCCAAATTTTGGCTGCAGCTTCTATTCTAATCTTTTCTATTCAAATTTGAATTCATTCTATATGAATTTCAAACCATCCAATAGATGGTTATATATCAATAAATAACTAATATATATATATATATATATGTATATATATATATATATATATATATATATATATATATATACCGTATATACTCGAGTATAAGTCGTTCTGAGTATAAGTCGAGGCCCTAATTTACCACAAAAAAATGGGAAAAACTTATTGACCCGAGTATAAGACGAGGGTGAGAAATGCACAGCTACTGTAGGTGGAAAAGAGGGTCAACAATGCCCATTTGCATGCCTCACTGTGCCCATTTGCAGCCATAGGTCCCCTGAACTTCAAACTCGTTAGTTAAGGGTTCCTAGATGCCCCCTAGCTGCAGCCAAAATTTGGGGTCTCTGAACCCAAAGGGTCCCAAAATGACATTGCTGCAGATGGACACAGTTGACCGAATTTGGGGCCCCGTATCTTGGGGCCACTTAGTGCTAAGAACCCCAAATTTGGTGTGCAAACCCAGTGAAACTAGCACCATAAAAGTTCCAAAGCTGAGGTTTCTAGCACCAAGTGGCCCCGAGATACAGGGCCCCAAAAATCAGTTCAGAAAATGTCAAGCACTTTTCTGCAGCAGAGAATGACATTTTCCGAACCGGTTTGGGGCCCCGTATCTCGGGGCCACTTAGTGCTAGGAACCCCAGCTTTGGATATGTTATGGTACCAGTTCCACTGGGTTAGCACACCAAATTTGAGGTTCTTAGCTCCAAGTAGCCTTGAGCTATGGGGCCCCAAACTCGGTTCAGAAAATGTCAAGCACTTTTCTGCAGCAGAGAATGACATTTTCCGAACCGGTTTGGGGCCCCGTATCTCGGGGCCACTTAGTGCTAGGAACCCCAGCCTTGGATATGTTATGGTACCAGTTCCACTGGGTTAGCACACCAAATTTGGGGTTCCTAGCACCAAGTGGCCCTGAGATACGGGGCCCCAAAGTCGGTTCGGAAAATGTCAAGCACTTTTCTGCAGCAGAGAATGACATTTTCTGAACCGATTTTGGGCCCTGTATCTCGGGGCCACTTAGTGCTAGGAACCCCAGCTTTGGATATGTTATGGTACCAGTTCCACTGGGTTAGCACACCAAATTTGAGGTTCTTAGCTCCAAGTAGCCTTGAGCTATGGGGCCCCAAACTCGGTTCAGAAAATGTCAAGCACTTTTCTGCAGCAGAGAATGACATTTTCTGAACCGATTTTGGGGCCCCGTATCTCGGGGCCACTTAGTGCTAGGAACTTCAGCTTTGGATATGTTGTGGTACCAGTTCCACTGGGTTTGCACACCAAATTTGGGGTTCCTAGCACCAAGTGGCCCTGAGATACGGGGCCCCACAATCGGTTCGGAAAATGAAATTTTTTGCTGCAGAAAAAGTATTTATATATATATATAACCATCTTTTGAAATTCGAAATTCATATAGAATGAATTCAAATTCGAATAGAAAAGATTAGAATAGGAATACAATAGAACAGAAAATAATCTAATATATATATTATATTTTATTCTATTCTGTTCTATTGTTTTTCTATTCTATTTTCTTTTCTATTCGAATTCGAATTCATTCTATACGAAATTCGAGTTTCGGAAAATGGTTATATATATATATATATATATATATATATATATACCATTTTCCGAAATTCGAATTTCATATAGAATGAATTCGAATTCGAATAGAAAAGAAAATAGACTAGAAAAACAATATTTTACTCAATTGTGTTCTATTGTTTTTCTAGTCTATTTCCTAGTTCTAGTCTAATCTTTTCAATTCGAATTCGAATTCATTCTATATGAAATTCGAATTTCGGAAAATGGTTTTATATATATATATATAAATATATAACCATTTTCCGAAATTCGAATTTCATATAGAATGAATTCGAATTCGAATAGAAAAGAAAATAGACTAGAAAAACAATAGAACAGAATAGAATAAAATATAATATATATATATTAGATTATTTTCTGTTCTATTGTATTCCTATTCTAATCTTTTCTATTCGAATTTGAATTCATTCTATATGAATTTCGAATTTCAAAAGATGGTTATATATATAAATACTTTTTCTGCAGCAAAAAATTTCATTTTCCGAACCGATTTTGGGCCCTGTATCTCGGGGCCACTTAGTACCCCAAATTTGGTGTGAAAACCCAGTGGAACTGGTACCACAACATATCCAAAGCTGAAGTTCCTAGCTCTAAGTGGCCCCGAGATACGGGGCCCCAAAATCGGTTCAGAAAATGTCATTCTCTGCTGCAGAAAAGTGCTTGACATTTTCTGAACCGAGTTTGGGGCCCCATAGCTCAGGGCTACTTGGAGCTAAGAACCTCAAATTTGGTGTGCTAACCCAGTGGAACTGGTACCATAACATATCCAAAGCTGGGGTTCCTAGCACTAAGTGGCCCCGAGATACAGGGCCCAAAATCGGTTCAGAAAATGTCATTCTCTGCTGCAGAAAAGTGCTTGACATTTTCCAAACCGACTTTGGGGCCCCGTATCTCAGGGCCACTTGGTGCTAGGAACCCCAAATTTGGTGTGCTAACCCAGTGGAACTGGTACCATAACATATCCAAGGCTGGGGTTCCTAGCACTAAGTGGCCCCGAGATACGGGGCCCCAAAACCGGTTCGGAAAATGTCATTCTCTGCTGCAGAAAAGTGCTTGACATTTTCTGAACTGATTTTTGGGGCCCTGTATATCGGGGCCACTTGGTGCTAGAAACCTCAGCTTTGGAACATTTATGGTGCTAGTTCCACTGGGTTTGCACACCAAATTTGGGGTTCTTAGCACTAAATTTGGTCAACTGTGTCCATCTGCAGCAATGTCATTCATTCTATACGGAATTCGAATTTCGGAAAATGGTTATATATATATATATATATATATATATATATATATATATATATATATATATATATATATATATATATATATATATAACCATTTTCCGAAATTCGAATTTCATATAGAATGAATTCGAATTCGAATAGAAAAGAAAATAGACTAGAAAAACAATAGAACAGAATAGAATAAAATATAATATATATTAGATTATTTTCTGTTCTATTGTATTCCTATTCTAATCTTTTCTATTCGAATTTGAATTCATTCTATATGAATTTCGAATTTCAAAAGATGGTTATATATATAAATACTTTTTCTGCAGCAAAAAATTTCATTTTCCGAACCGATTTTGGGGCCCCGTATCTCAGGGCCACTTGGTGCTAGGAACCCCAAATTTGGTGTGCAAACCCAGTGGAACTGGTACCACAACATATCCAAAGCTAAAGTTCCTAGCACTAAGTGGCCCCGAGATACGGGGCCCCAAAATCGGTTCAGAAAATGTCATTCTCTGCTGCAGAAAAGTGCTTGACATTTTCTGAACCGAGTTTGGGGCCCCATAGCTCAGGGCTACTTGGAGCTAAGAACCTCAAATTTGGTGAGCGAACCCAGTGGAACTGGTACCATAACATATCCAAAGCTGGGGTTCCTAGCACTAAGTGGCCCCGAGATACAGGGCCCAAAATCGGTTCAGAAAATGTCATTCTCTGCTGCAGAAGTGCTTGACATTTTCCGAACCGACTTTGGGGCCCCGTATCTCAGGGCCACTTGGTGCTAGGAACCCCAAATTTGGTGTGCTAACCCAGTGGAACTGGTACCATAATATATCCAAGGCTGGGGTTCCTAGCACTAAGTGGCCCCAAGATACGGGGCCCCAAAATCGGTTCATAAAATGTCATTCTCTGCTGCAGAAAAGTGCTTGACATTTTCTGAACCGAGTTTGCGGCCCCATAGCTCAGGGCTACTTGGAGCTAAGAACCTCAAATTTGGTGTGCTAACCCAGTGGAACTGGTACCATAACATATCCAAAGCTGGGGTTCCTAGCACTAAGTGGCCCCGAGATACAGGGCCCAAAATCGGTTCAGAAAATGTCATTCTCTGCTGCAGAAGTGCTTGACATTTTCCAAACCGACTTTGGGGCCCCGTATCTCAGGGCCACTTGGTGCTAGGAACCCCAAATTTGGTGTGCTAACCCAGTGGAACTGGTACCATAATATATCCAAGGCTAGGGTTCCTAGCACTAAGTGGCCCCGAGATACGGGGCCCCAAAACCGGTTCGGAAAATGTCATTCTCTGCTGCAGAAAAGTGCTTGACATTTTCTGAACTGATTTTTGGGGCCCTGTATCTCGGGGCCACTTGGTGCTAGAAACCTCAGCTTTGGAACTTTTATGGTGCTAGTTCCACTGGGTTTGCACACCAAATTTGGGGTTCTTAGCACTAAGTGGCCCCAAGATATGGGGCCCCAAATTCGGTCAACTGTGTCCATCTGCAGCAATGTCATTTTGGGACCCTTTGGGTTCAGAGACCCCAAATTTTGGCTGCAGCTTCTATTCTAATCTTTTCTATTCAAATTTGAATTCATTCTATATGAATTTCAAACCATCCAATAGATGGTTATATATCAATAAATAACTAATATATATATATATATACCGTATATACTCGAGTATAAGTCGTTCTGAGTATAAGTCGAGGCCCTAATTTACCACAAAAAATGGGAAAAACTTATTGACCCGAGTATAAGACGAGGGTGAGAAATGCACAGCTACTGTAGGTGGAAAAGAGGGTCAACAATGCCCATTTGCAGCATCACTGTGCCCATTTGCAGCCATAGGTCCCCTGAACTTCAAACTCGTTAGTTAAGGGTTCCTAGATGCCCCCTAGCTGCAGCCAAAATTTGGGGTCTCTGACCCCAAAGGGTCCCAAAATGACAATGACAAAGGGTCCCAAAATGACATGGGGCCACTTAGTGATAGGAACCCCAGCCTTGGATATGTTATGGTACCAGTTCCACTGGGTTAGCACACCAAATTTGGGGTTCCTAGCACCAAGTGGCCCTGAGATACGGGGCCCCAAAGTCGGTTCGGAAAATGTCAAGCACTTTTCTGCAGCAGAGAATGACATTTTCTGAACCAATTTTGGGCCCTGTATCTCGGGGCCACTTAGTGCTAGGAACCCCAGCTTTGGATATGTTATGGTACCAGTTCCACTGGGTTAGCACACCAAATTTGAGGTTCTTAGCTCCAAGTAGCCCTGAGCTATGGGGCCCCAAACTCGGTTCAGAAAATGTCAAGCACTTTTCTGCAGCAGAGAATGACATTTTCTGAACCGATTTTGGGGCCCCGTATCTCGGGGCCACTTAGAGCTAGGAACTTCAGCTTTGGACATGTTGTGGTACCAGTTCCACTGGGTTTGCACACCAAATTTGGGGTTCCTAGCACCAAGTGGCCCTGAGATACGGGGCCCCAAAATCGGTTCGGAAAATGAAATTTTTTGCTGCAGAAAAAGTATTTATATATATAACCATCTTTTGAAATTCGAAATTCATATAGAATGAATTCAAATTCGAATAGAAAAGATTAGAATAGGAATACAATAGAACAGAAAATAATCTAATATATATATTATATTTTATTCTATTCTGTTCTATTGTTTTTCTAGTCTATTTTCTTTTCTATTCGAATTCGAATTCATTCTATATGAAATTCGAAATAGACTAGAAAAACAATAAAAAAAAACAAAAAAAAAATAAAAAAAAAAAAAATATATATATATATATATATATATATATATATATATATATATATATATATATATATATATATATATATTTTTTTTTTTTTTTTTTTTTCTGATCTGATCTATTGTTTTTTTATGATATTATTTTCTATTCTATTTAAATTCAATTTCATTCTATATGAAATTCGAATTTTGGAAAATGGTTTTATATATATATATATATATATATATATATATATATATATATATATATATATATATATATATATATTAGATATTTATTTATATATAACCATCTATTGAAATTCGAAATTCATTTAGAATGAATTCAAATTCGAATAGAAAAGATTAGAATAGAAAAAAAATAGAACAGAATAGAATAAAATATAATATATATACACATTATATTTTACTCAATTCTGTTCTATTGTTTTTCTAGTCTATTTCCTATTTCTAGTCTAATCTTTTCTATTCGAATTCAAATTCATTCTATATGAAATTCGAATTTCGGAAAATGGTTTTATATATATATATATATAAATATATATATATATATATATATATATATATAAATTGTTATTTTCCAATCTATTTTCGAATTCGAATTTATACTATTCGAAATTCGAATTTCAGAAGATGGTCATATTCTGTTGTATTTTATTAAATTCTATTAAATTCTGTTCTATTCTTTACGATTCTTTTATGTTTATTCTATTGTTTTATTATTTTATATTCTATTTTATTGTATTTTTTTTTAGAAATCAATTTATATTTTTTCTAATTCGATTCGAATTTGTTTTCGAATTCGAGTCGAATAGATTTCGAATTTGTTTTCGAATCGAATATATTTCGAATTTGGTTTCGAATTCGATTCGAATTCGATTCGAATTTCGGCAGTGGGTTTTCGATTCGAAACATTTCGGATTCGTTTAAATTCGTTAGTATTGTAATTCGGTATTTCGGATGCATCCGAATGTCCGAATAATGAAAATTTCGTCCGAATTTCGATTCGGAACTAAACGAAATGCACATGTCTAATATGCACTCTCCCAAGAGAAAAATGTTGGAAGAACAACAGCATGTAATGTAAAGTACTGTGAACTACTGTATATACTGTATGCATTATACTTATCTATGCAGCAGGTGGAGCTGTAGTATTCTAGTGTTATAATGTGTATTCTATGATATGACAGGATGTACCGTCTATCTAAGTTCAGTGCACTTGTTTGTGGTTAGTTCCTGTTTCATGTTTCTCATGCTGTAAGACAGACTGATATTTCTCCATAAAAGCAAAGCTATTGCTGAAAACAATAAGCTTCCAGTGCATTATTTCAATACTCAGCTAACAAAAAATAATCTCTAGTAATACACACCAAACTGAGCATGTGCAGCGCTTCCCCTAGCCTCGATTCTATCATGAGAAACACTATATTGTCAAAAGTGTTGGGACGCCTGCCTTTACATGCACATGAATATTAATGACATCCCAGTCTTAGTCCGTAGGGTTCAATATTGAGTTGGCCCACCCTTTGCAGCTATAACAGCTTCACCTCTTCTAGGAAGGCTGTCCACAAGGTTTAGGAGTGTGTCTATGGGAATGTTTGACCATTCTTCCAGAAGCGCATTTGTAAGGTCAGACACTGATGTTGGACGAGAAGGCCTGGCCTGCAGTCTCCACTGTAATTCATCTCAAAGGTGTTCTATCGGGTTGAGGTCAGGACTGTGCAGGCCAGTCAAGTTCCTCCACCCCAAACTCACTCATCCACACTATATTGCCAAAAGTATTGGGCCACCCCTCCAAATCATTTGGTGGAGGGGTGATTATGGTGGGGGGTTGTTTTTCAGGGTTGGGCTTGGCCCCTTAGTTCCAGTGAAGGCGTCAGCATACCGAGACATTTTGGTCAATTTCATGCTCCCAACTTTGTGGGAACAGTTTGGGGTCCAAACTGGCTCCTTCCTGTTCCTACATGACTGAGCACCAGTGCACAAAGCAACGTCCATAAAGACATGGATGAGCAAGTTTGGAGTGGAGGAACTTGACTGGCCTGCAAAGAGTCCTGACCTCAACCCGATAGAACACCTTTGGGATGAATTAGAGACCGCAAGCCATGCCACCCCCCCCCCCCCCCCCACACACACACACACACACACACACGTGTAAGCAAGATGTTCCACAGGTCTCTCGGTGGACATGAGAAAGAAGGAAGTACAAAAGTGTCAGAGAGAAAAAAAAAATTTAATCTAATTGTGAAAGAGAGAAGGGGGAAGAGCTAGGTGCAAATAACTTGCTTTATTGGGTGAAGGTCCGCTTTAAGCTGGCCATACACCAGTAGAGTTTTGTTCAAACATTTCTTAAAACATTCAATTTTGTAATGTTTTGTGGGGTCAAAACGAAGATTGTTTTGACCATTGAAAATATGAAGGAGCACGTAGGTGACATAGATTGGACAGTAGTTGGCCGCAAGCTGTCCCAGGTCCCACCTCACTTCTTCTTGGATAGAAACCCCCACAGCTGTCTTCGTAGCCACCATCTTGGACACGTCTCTTCCAGCCATCCCTGAACAGAGCGCCCATTGTTTTTTTTTATATATTTTTTAAAAAAAATTTCGTTCTGTCACCAGTCAGTGTCCCTGATCACCGCCACAGACTATTTATAATATATATGATGACGCTGTACTGCACTGGTGACAGCATGTAAAAAAAAAAAAAAAAAAAAAAAACTCGCCATGCCACTACATTTTAAAAAAGAGGTAATTTGGGGGATATTTGTACTGTCCTGACATTTTTGGTCCTCAAGAATATATATATATATATATATATATATATATATATATATATATATATATATATATATAATCGTTTGTAGACTTTAGACTTTATAACTTTCTTATAAACTAAATAACACACACTGATTTTGGTTATTTTCACCGAAGAAGTGTAGCAGAATACATTTTGTCCTAAATCTATAAAAAAAAAAAAATTTCAAAATGGTATAACAGAAACAAAGAAAAACATGTTTTTTTTTCTAAATTTTGTGTTTTTTTTTTCATTTATTAAAGCAAAAAATAAAAAAAAAACAGTAGTGATTAACCACTTGCCGACCGCCTACCGCAGATGTACTGTGGCAAGAATTAATGCCAACTGACTGGATGTAAACTAGTTCAGGTCCATATCCCTAATACATCGTGTGCAAAAGGGTTCCTCAAAAAGTGGGACTTTAATGGACCATGAACAAAGAAGATTCTTACAAGATAGAAAATGTATTGTTATATGAATATATGGATATTAACAATAGGTGATATGTAATAAAAGCAAACACATGGTTAAAAAGAACAACATGGGACATGGATACTGGAATGACCAAATTCCACTGTCAGAGGGACTGAGGAAATCCAACACGTTTCAACAGATAGAGTAGAAGTCTTCTTCAGGGAAATGGGTTGAAGAATTCCAGATAAATGTGTTTAATCTACAATGGCAATATAAGCAAAATTACAAGCAACATCAAAACATGCCACAAAGTACATACAAATATCATATTGGAAGCATTTAAGACATAAACACAAAACATAAAAACAATGGATAAAAAGGAGCTAAAAATATTGACCCCATGTGCTGTGTATTTCAACCAAGAGAGATCAAAGCTCAAGAAGTAGGAGGAAACTGGAGTGCCAGAGCAGCATCCAGGAGCCAGAGCAGATAAAGATGGAGAGTGTCCAGAAAATGACCCCGTATAGGGATGTGCCCTCCCAAAAGGGGACCGGAGCAATATGGGAGACCAAGACACAGAAAGTTCTGAAAGAATAAATAAATTGTATGCAGTAAATAGGGCATAAAGTATTCAGTAGCCATACATACTCTATAAAAGTATTGAAATATAATATATTTATACTGTGGCAATTTGACTCTATTGCGTGAAACGGTGTAACTGTACGGCATGTCGTGCAATAGACACTGGGGGCACGTGCGCGCCGACGGAGGGTGCGATCGCGCGCTGATTGGACACAGGGGATGCCAATCAGCAGGTCCAACGGACCCGATGTCCGCTGGCCACCCACGATTGTTCCCAGGAGAGGCAGATCACAGTTATAACAGGGGAGAAGATGGAGATCTTGTGTTCCTGCTAAGCAGGAACACCAATCTCTGTCTCCACTCAGTCAGAGCAATCCCCACACAGTTAGCAATAGGGATGAGCCGAACACCCCCCGGTTCGGTTCGCACCAGAACCCGCGAACGGACCGAAAGTTCGCACGAACGTTAGAACCCCATTGACGTCTATGGGACTCGAACGTTCGAAATCAAAAGTGCTCATTTTAAAGGCTAATTTGCATGGTATTGTCCTAAAAAGGGTTTGGGGACCCGGGTCCTACCCCAGGGGACATGTATCAATGCAAAAAAAACTTTTAAAAACGGACGTTTTTTCGGGAGCAGTGATTTTAATGATGCTTAAAGTAAAAAAAAAAAAGTGAAATATTCCTTTAAATATCGTACCTGGGGGGTGTCTATAGTATGCCTGTAAAGTGACGCGTGTTTCCCATTTTTAAAGGAAAAAATCTCATTTAAAACTGCTTGCGGGTTTAATGTCATGTCGGGTCATGGCAATATGGATGAAAATCAGTGAGACAAACGGCATGGGTACCCCCCAGTCCATTACCAGGCCCTTTGGGTCTTGTATGGATATTAAGGGGAACCCCGCACCCAAATTAAAATAAGGAAAGGTGTGGGGCCACCAGGCCCTATATACTCTGAACAGCAGTATACAGGCGGTGCAAACAAGACAGGGACTGTAGGTTTGTTGTTAAGTAGAATCTGTTTGTAATTTTGAACATTTTTAACGTGTTTAGCTCCAGCCAAAAAATCTTTTCTAAGCTTTTTGGAAAACATAGGGAAGGGTTATCACCCCTGTGACATTTGTTTTGCTGTCTTTCCTCCTCTTCAGAAGATTTCACCTCACTTTTTTGTCCCAATGAAAAATGTTTTTTGAAAATTTGGGTTTTTTTGTGGAACAAGGATTGGAAAGCATCAGTGGAAAGGAGAAATTGTTTTCCCATATTAACTCTTACAGGAGAGAATTTCCCTTCCTAGGGGTAGATTTCATCTCACTTCCTGTTGTCTCCTTCCGTTTGCAAGTAGGAGTCGTTTGTAAGTTAGATGTTTGAAAGTAGGGGCCTGCCCTATATACTCAGCAGAAATTTGGGCCTTAGGTGTTGCTGTGGCCACAACACTGTAAGCCCTCACAGGGCCCTGCTGTGAAATATTAGATCAAGAATTGTAATTACATGCCCCTGTTGAACAGGAGCTGAAAAATTAGGCCTTAGGCACTGGTGCTGGTGCCACAACACTGCAACCCCTCACAGACACTCTAGTTGGAACGCAGGAACGAGCCCTGCTGCAAAGTATTGCATCAAAAATTGTAATTACACGCCCCTGTTAGACAGGGGCAGAAAAATTGGGCCTTAGGCACTGGTGCTGGTGCCACAACACTGCAACCCCTCACAGACACTCTAGTTGGAATGCAGGAACGAGCCCTGCTGCAAAGTATTACATCAAAAATTGTAATTACACGCCCCTGTTAAACAGGGGCTGAAAAATTGTGCCTTAGGCACTGGTGGTGGCGCCCAGAACCAAAAATGTTCTTACAAGCTATCAGCGTGATGATTGAGGAGGAAGAGGATAATTACTCAGGGATAGTCACTCAGCATCAGCATAGGCAGTCTTTGAAGGGATCTGAGATTTCAAAAAAAATTATTCGGTTACATCAGCATCAGGTGCTTGGTAGCTGGTGGTGATCCAAGACTGATTCATTTTTATGAAGGTCAGCCGATCGACCGAGTCGGTGGACAGACGCACCCTGTGATCGGTTACCACGCCTCCAGCAGCACTGAATGTGCGTTCCGAAAGAACGCTGGATGCAGGACAGGCCAGTAGCTCAATTGCATACTGTGCAAGCTCTGGCCAGTGATCCATCCTCAAGACCCAGTAACCCAGAGGATTTTCGGTGGGAAAGGTGTCCAAGTCTGATCTTGCCCCTAGGTATTCCTGCACCATGTAAAACAGACGCTGGCGATGGTTGCTGGAACCGATCATACCTTGGGGCTGCGGACCAAAAAATTGTCTGAACGCATCGGTCAGACGGCCACCTTCTCCACCGCTCCTTCTTTGACTGACCGAAGCCTCAGCAACACGTTGTCCAGAAACAGGAGTTTGTAACCTCCCAGTCTCTGGGAACGCGTTGCACAGACCATTCTGCAAGGCCTCCCGAAGATGTTTCATCCTCTGCTCCCTCTGCGATGGCAAGATAAGGTCCGCAACCTTACCCTTGTAACGTGGATCAAGGAGGGTTGCCAGCCAGTATTGGTCCTTCTCCTTGATACCACGAATACGAGGATCCTTACGCAGGCTTTGCAGGATCAGGGAGGCCATGCAGCGTAGGTTTGCTGAGGCATTCGGTCCGGAGTCCTCTGGGTCACTAAGGACAACAACGTCCGCAGCCACCTCCTCCCAGCCATGTACAAGTCCATGTGTTCCTTGGGACTGATCCCTTAAAGACTGCTGCTGATGCTGAGTGCCAGGCTCCACCTCCATACTGACACAATCTTCCTCCTCCTCCTCCTCCTCCTCGTCCTCTTCCTGTGTGATCGGCGGGCACGCAGGAACACTGTCTGGATAAAGGGGGCCTTGAGAGCTAAGGAAGTCCTCCTCTTCCTGCCTCTGTTCTGCCTCAAGTGCCCTGTCCATTATTCCACGCAGCGTGTGCTCCAACAGGTGGACAAGGGGGACAGTGTCACTGATGCATGCACTGTCACTGCTCACCATCCTCGTGGCCTCCTCGAATGGTGACAGGACAGTGCATGCATCCCTGATCATGGCCCACTGGCGTGGGGAAAAAAAAAACCAAGCTCCCCTGACCCTGTCCTGGTGCCATAGTCGCACAGGTACTCATTGATGGCCCTCTGCTGCGTGTGCAGCCGCTGCAGCATGGCCAACGTTGAGTTCCACCTGGTGGGCATGTCACAGATTAGGCGGTTCTTGGGCAGGTTAAACTCCTTTTGGAGGTCCGTCAGCCGAGCACTGGCATTATATGACCGGCGGAAATGCACACAGACTTTCCTGGCCTGCCTCAGGACATCCTGTAAGCCCGGGTACCTGCCCAAGAACCGCTGCACCACCAAGTTAAGGACGTGAGCCAAACAGGGCACATGGGTCATTTGTCCCTGTCGGAGGGCAGAGAGGAGGTTGGTGCCATTGTCGCAAACCACCATTCCTGCCTTAAGTTGGCGTGGCGTCAACCACCTCTGAACCTGCCCCTGCAGAGCTGACAGAACCTCTGCCCCAGTGTGGCTCCTGTCCCCCAAGCACACCAGCTCAAGCACCGCATGGCATCTTTTGGCCTGCGTACTTGCGTAGCCCCTTGAACGCCTACGGAGCACCGCTGGTTCCGAGGAAGAGGCCATGGAGGAAGAAGAAGAGGAGGGGGTGGAGGAGAGAGGTGTGTCACAATCAGCATTTTGGAGGCGTGGTGGCGGAACAACCTCCAACACTACTGCACCTTGTCCTGCATCCTTCCCAGCTGCCAGCAGAGTCACCCAATGCGCCGTGAAACTTAGGTAACGTCCCTGTCCATGCCTGCTGGACCATGAGTCAGCGGTAATATGCACCTTACCGCTGACCGCCCTGTCCAGCGAGGCATGGACATTGCCTTCCACATGCCGGTAGAGAGCCGGAATCGCCTTCCGTGAGAAAAAGTGGCGTTTGGGTACCTGCCACTGAGGAACCGCACATTCCACAAACTCACGGAAGGGGGCAGAGTCTACCAACTGAAAAGGCAGCAGTTGAAGTGCTAGCAATTTTGCCAAGCTAGCATTCAACCGCTGGGCATGTGGATGGCTGGGAGCAAACTTCTTTCGGCGGTGCAGCAGCTGGGGCAGGGAAATTTGCCTGGTACAATCTGACGTCGGTGTACCAAAAGCAGATTGCCCACAAGTACTTGGCTGTGACACACCTAATTCTACACCTTCATTCCTCTCACTGCAGGTCTCAGAGAGGACTGAAGGTCTAGTGGGGTTGGAAATCTCAGCTGATGAGGAGCAAGGAGAGATCCTCTTTGTTCTTTGGTGTGGGTCTTTTAGATACGCTTGCCAACGAACTGCATGGCAGGTCAACATATGTCTGGTCAAGCATGTGGTACCCAAGCGGGAGATGTTTTGGCCACGCGAGATACGCTTGAGACATATGTTGCAAATAGCAGCGGTGCGATCTGATGCACTCGTCTCAAAAAAGGCCCACACCAAAGAACTTTTTGAATAACGCGCAGAGACTGCAGCGCCCTGCACATGTGGAGCTTTGGGGTGTGATGCAGTCAATGTGCTGCCCTTAGGCTGGCCCCTGGAGGGCATCCTGCCTCGTTGGTGATGTGCCGCCTCCTCCTCCTCCTCCTCCTCCTCCTCTCTCCTATCAGGCACCCACGTTGAGTCAGTGACCTCATCATCCCCTCCCTCCTCATCACTGGAGCAAACCTGGCAGTATGCTGCAGCAGGGGGAGCATGACTGCCAGATTGCTGTCCTTCTTGGGCACCCCCTCTGTCCGTGCTCATGTTACTGCCTTCATCGAGCTCAGTATCATCATCAGAGCCTTCCAAACGCTGGGCATCCTCCTGGAGCATGTACCCAACACTGTGGTCAAACAGTTCGAGGGAATCCTCAGGAGGACATGGTGGAGCTAGGGAAGGAGTCACTGATGACATTGAGCTGAGGGAAGAGGCCGCTGCTTTGCCAGACAAAGCACCCTGGGCATGGGTGAGAGAGGATGAGGAGGATGAGGACGGCTTGGTCATCCACTCGACCAAGTCTTCCGCATGTTGCGGCTCAACACGGCCAGCTGCCGAAAAAAAGGCCAAGCGTGTCCCATGGCCACGTGCTGATGAGGATGCACCGTCTCCACGACCAGCACTAGACACAGAGCCTGCTTGCCCTCTCTTATTGGCTTGTGACTGTCTGCCTCTCCTTCTTGGCCTTCCAGACATACTAATGGCCTGTAGCTGCACTAAGCTGGGATAGAACACCTGTAATTTTCTTCAGGTAGCTTTATATACTGTAACCAGGCAAGCCTGCCTGTCAGTAGGAAGATAACAGGAACGGATCTAGCTGAACACTGTGAGCAGGACGCACTGCACTAAATGTAAATAGCAGGAACGGATCTAGCTGAACACTGTGAGCAGGACGCACTGCACTAAATGTAAATAGCAGGAACGGATCTAGCTGAACACTGTGAGCAGGACGCACTGCACTAAATGTAAATAGCAGGAACGGATCTAGCTGAACACTGTGAGCAGGACGCACTGCACTAAATGTAAAGAACAGGAACGGATCTAGCTGAACACTGTGAGCAGGACGCACTGCACTAAATGTAAATAGCAGGAACGGATCTAGCTGAACACTGTGAGCAGGACGCACTGCACTAAATGTAAATAGCAGGAACGGATCTAGCTGAACACTGTGAGCAGGACGCACTGCACTAAATGTAAATAGCAGGAACGGATCTAGCTGAACACTGTGAGCAGGACGTACTGCACTAAATGTAAATAGCAGGAACAGATCTAGCTGAACACTGTGAGCAGGACGCACTGCACTAAATGTAAATAGCAGGAACGGATCTAGCTGAACACTGTGAGCAGGACGCACTGCACTAAATGTAAAGAACAGGAACGGATCTAGCTGAACACTGTGAGCAGGACGCACTGCACTAAATGTAAATAGCAGGAACGGATCTAGCTGAACACTGTGAGCAGGACGCACTGCACTAAATGTAAATAGCAGGAACGGATCTAGCTGAACACTGTGAGGAGGACGCACTGCACTAAATGTAAATAACAGGAACGGATCTAGCTGAACACTGTGAGCAGGACGCACTGCACTAAATGTAAATAGCAGGAACGGATCTAGCTGAACACTGTGAGCAGGACGCACTGCACTAAATGTAAATAGCAGGAACGGATCTAGCTGAACACTGTGAGCAGGACGCACTGCACTAAATGTAAATAGCAGGAACGGATCTAGCTGAACACTGTGAGCAGGACGCACTGCACTAAATGTAAATAGCAGGAACGGATCTAGCTGAACACTGTGAGCAGGACGCACTGCACTAAATGTAAATAGCAGGAACGGATCTAGCTGAACACTGTGAGCAGGACGCACTGCACTAAATGTAAATAGCAGGAACGGATCTAGCTGAACACTGTGAGCAGGACGCACTGCACTAAATGTAAATAGCAGGAACGGATCTAGCTGAACACTGTGAGCAGGACGCACTGCACTAAATGTAAATAGCAGGAACGCATCTAGTTGAACACTGTGAGCAGGACGCACTGCACTAAATGTAAATAGCAGGAACGGATCTAGCTGAACACTGTGAGCAGGACGCACTGCACTAAATGTAAATAGCAGGAACGGATCTAGCTGAACACTGTGAGCAGGACGCACTGCACTAAATGTAAATAGCAGGAACGGATCTAGCTGAACACTGTGAGCAGGACGCACTGCACTAAATGTAAATAGTCTAGATAGAAGATAACAGGAACGGATCTAGCTAAACTGAATACAGTGTATATATATATATGCAACACCTGGGATGCATATATATACACAATACACTGTAAGTGCAGCTAACTGACTGACTGTTCTGCCTAATCTATCTAACTCAAATCAAATGACACTGTCTCTCTCTCTCTCTATCTCTCAGCACACCGGAACACACACTACACAGGGCCGCCGTGCAGGCGGCCTTATATAGTGTGGGGCGTGTACTAAATCCCCTGAGCCATAATTGGCCAAAGCCACCCTGGCTTTGGCCAATTACAGCTCTCTCTACTGACGGCGCTGTGATTGGCCAAGCATGCGGGTCATAGTGCATGCTTGGCCAATCATCAGCCAGCAATGCACTGCGATGCCGCAGTGAATTATGGGCCGTGACGCGCCACACGAATTTGGCGCGAACGGCCCATATCGTTCGCAATTCGACGGACGGTCGAACAGCCGATGTTCGAGTCGAACATGGGTTCGACTCGAACACGAAGCTCATCCCTAGTTAGCAAGCACCTCCACATTTAACCCTTTGATCACCCTTGATGTTAACCCAGTGTCATTAGTACAGTAACAGTGCATATTTTTAGCACTGATCACTGTAATAATGTCACTGGTCCCCAAAACAGTGTCAGAAATATCAGTTAGGTGTCCGATTTGTCTGTCGCAATGTTGCAGTCCCGCTAAAATTCACCGATCGCCGCCATTACCAGTAAAAAAAATAAATAAAAATGCCATAAAAATATCTCATAGTTTGTAGCATTAATAACTTTTACACAAACCAATCAATATATGCTTATTGGCCTAAATTGATGAAGAAATTTGATCTTTTACATTTTTTTATTGGATATTGTAGCAGAAAGTAAAAAATATTGGGTTTTTTTCAAAATGTTTTCGGACTTTTTTTGTTTATAGCGCAAAAAATAAAAACCGCAGAGGTGATCAAATATCACCAAAAGAAATCTCTATTTGTGGGAAAAAAATAACATCAATTGTATTTGGGTACAGTGTTGCACGACCGCGCAATTGTCAGTGCCGTATCGCAAAAAATGGCCTGGTCATGAAGCCTTCCGGGGCTGAAGTGCTTAAATATCACCGAAAGAAAGCTCTATTTAAACAAAATGAAAAAAAATTCATATGGCTACAGTAAAATAGATTATCTGTATCAAAATGCAGAGTGGTCCTGTGGATACAGCAACAGTAAAAAGTGCCACGTTCTATAAATTTTTGGAATATCGAAAGAGAAATGGGACTTATGCCGCGTACACACGGTCGGACTTTTCAGCTACAAAAGTCCGACAGCCCGTCCGACAGACTTTCGACAGACTTTTGGCAGACTTTCAACAGACTTTCTAACGAACGGACTTGCCTACACACGATCACACAAAAGTCCGACGGATTCGTACGTGATGACGTACACCGGACCAAAATAAGGAAGTTGATAGCCAGTAGCCAATAGCTACCCTAGCGTTGGTTTTTGTCCGTCGGACTAGCATACAGACGAGCGGATTTCTGGGTCCGGCGGAGTTACGGCGTAAAGATTTGAAGCATGTTCCAAATCTAAAGCCTGTCAGATTTGCGGCTGGAAAAGTCCACTGAAAGTCCGGGGAAGCCCACACATGATCGGATTGTCCGCCGGACTTGGTCCGTCGGCGTCCGTCTGACTTTTGTAGCCAAAAAGTCCGACCGTGTGTACGCGGCATTAGACTTTATAGGCACAGTCAACAATTATTAGATACAAAAATATAAATTTTATTTAACTATATCACATAAAAAATACACAATACACATATTCTAAAAGTCCACATTGATAATTCAATAGATAGTATACAATAGTATACAATACCGCTACTGTACAGAACCAAATATGTATCTACAAGAAGACAAAGAAATGGATAGAAGTCATTCCATATGGTATCTATGTCCAAAGGTATGGTTCAAAGACAGGTATGCGGTGTGATGATATAAAGAGTAGTTTGCTCTGCTCTACATGTTGAGCGCTTAGAGCGTTTCTTCAGGAGCATGTACATTAACTATCAAAGAGATGGAGGAAAAAAAACATGCATAAGTATAACATTACAATAACATTAAAATATCAGTAACATATATGTATACATAAAAGTGAGCTGTAATATCTGTATCCATGGCAGCCAGTGACCAAACGTCTCTGGTATAGACGGGACAGCAACAAACCAAAAATGCCATGGGGGCGTGCATAATATAATAGAGAACATGAAGAAGAGTACATGTTGTGCATCGGCCTACGCTAATCTGTACCTGGGGGGGGTAGGAGCGCACCGTCTTTTCCGATGAATCCTTGTCAATATATACCAAAAAATTTGCTGGTTGCGCTATATTGACGACATATTCATCATCTGGACGGGCACTGCTACTCTGCTTAATACTTTTGTTACTAATTTAAATCAGAACCAGTTCAATTTAAAATTTACAGTTGCTAGTGACCTGCAAAAAATCACATTCTTGTATCTAACCCTCTTTAAAGATCACGACAACTGCCTTGCTTCTACACTCTTCAGAAAAGAAACAGCAGGAAATACTTTATTACTTGCTGATAGTGCCCACCCAATGGCGCTTATCCGCAGTATTCCCTATGCCCAGTATTTAAAGCTACAACGAAACTGTACACACCTTGAGGAATTTAAAATGCAGGCAAATCTACTCCGTGATCGTTTAAAGGCAAGGGGTTACTGTAAATCGCTATTACGCAAGGCTTCTAATAAAGCACTACGCCAATCACGAAACTCACTATTGTTTAAAACAAAGACAGTTAAGAGTAAACAAACAGTTAAATATATCACTAGATATTCCTTACATGATTAAGAATAACGCAATATTCTGGCACATCATTGGCCACTTTTGCAAGCCGATCCTGTTCTCACTAAATATATCAGTCCCCAACCTGAAATCATTTTCAGAAGGTCAAGATCTCTGAGAGATAAATTAACATCTAGTCACTATTCTGGTGATCTGCATTTCAGACGCCCCCCCGAATGGTATCACTAGATGTGGACAATGCGCTTTCTGCCCTTGGATCACCACAGGCACTAGATTCATTCTCCCTAATGGCGAGACATTTACTCCTGCCTTCCATGCCAATTGTGCAACACAGGGTGTTGTTTATTTGATGTCTTGTAAATGTAACGCCTTTTGTATTGTAAAAAATACCCGGCAATTTCGTTTTTAGAATTAAGGACCATATTTATTAATCCAAGAATGGCAAAATGCCCAAATTCAGTGCCATTTTTAGAGAACTATATTTCCATTGAGTCGCCATCAAGGTTAGCAAGGCAGCCAACCACATCATTTTCACCAAAGGATTCCCTGTAAATGTGCACTGGTGACCTTCAAACCTCGGCTGTAATAAGCAAAGGATAAATCATCTTCATCCAGCTGGGGAGCTGACAGGTATACAGACCAACCCACATGGAGCAAAGAAACCTCTATACAGCCTTCTTTCAGAGGAAGGTTCTCCGGAACACATTGACTTCATAGTAAACTTTGCCCTCAGTTACCCCATGAGTGGCTCAAGAGCCTGACCACAAAGACGGGAACTTCTCAGAAAAGAGAGTTCTTCCTCCAAAGACCCACTCTCTTTCTCTCACTGCCCCTCCTCTCTCCCTTGTCAGCACTGGAAATGGCTTTACCCCTGTCTGTTTGTTAAAGCGGAGTTCCACCCATAAAAAGAACTTTACATTACTGTGCAGCAAATTAACCTAACCAATGACATTTGGACAACATTTTTTTTTCTTACTTTTTAATGCCTGTTGCTATGTTGTCCCTTCTAATCTTCCCCTTCCTCACCACGGCCCCTGACGTCATTTCCCTTGGCGCCTCTTGGGACATGTGTGTCATCATTTTCCAGGAGTCAGTGGGCAGCGCCGTGGGCTAGAATCACGGTATTTGGCCATCGCAACGGGGTGGGCACTGCCGAAGCCCGTTGTGATAGCAACCTGTGTAATTTCCATGCGCTGCTACGTGCTTTTACTGTGCGTATGACTTTCTTTACTACACTGCTATGGGCTTTAGCCCCAGACCTTTTGTAGACCTAGCAACGCCACTGGCTTGAACACAATTTGACTTGCGCATATCCAGCTTTACAACACTCTAGCATTTCCTCCATGTCCATTGAATGCCAGCTTTGAAGACTTATGCCGTGTTTTCCACATCAAAGGTCCGACGGTCTTTCCGACGGACTTTCGACAGACTTTTGACGGACTTCCGACAGACTTTCAAATGAACGGACTTGGCTACACACGATCACACCAAAGTCTGACGGATTTGTACGTGATGACGTACGACCGGACTAAAATAAGGAAGTTGATGGCCAGTAGCCAATAGCTGCCCTAGCGTCGGTTTTCGTCCGTCGGACTAGCATAAGGACGAACTGATTTTTCGACCGGACTCAAATCCGTCGGAAAGATTTGAAACATGTTTCAAATCTAAAGTCCGTCTGATTTTCGACCGAAAAGGTCCGTCGGAAGTCCGATGAAGCCCACACACGGTCGGATTGTCCAACGGATTTGTTCCGGCGTACGAGTTCGGTCGAAAAGTCTGCCCGTGTGTACACGGCATTAGTGGGCCCGGTCCACCAAACTCTGTGACACCCTATATATAGTAGGGGCCTTAGATCTAGTCCAGGGATCTCTAAACAAAGAAATTAATCAAAATAAAATGCCGCGCTGTTAACACTTAAATAAATTAAATATAAAAATAACAATAAACAGCCACTAAAAGTGAGATACACACATGAAATAAATGGAAAAAAGTGTAGCAGCGATAAATATGAACCACAAAAAGAATTAATAAATAATATTATAGGTACTGACCAATAAAAATAAATATGCATACACCCAAAACCAATTAATCAGTGAAAAAAATAAGAGTCCAAGGTGTATATTAAAATAAACCAAAAAAAAAACAGTTTATAATATGGTGTAAGGTAGAACTCTTCTACTGTGAATTCAATCACAACCAAAATCTGTGAAACAAATATATATAAAAGTTAAAAAAGTGACGATTCCTCCTCCGCAACCAAAATGTGAACACCACATAAAATGCGCGCTTACCATATGGCAAGCTAGATAAGCTTGTGACCGAATACCCGGTCAGGGCCTTTTTCCAGACATATGAACCAGTGCCTCCAAATGATCCAAGGAATGTGGCCAGCAAAACGGCACGGATCCCCCGATCAGGAAGGTTCCCACAAGATAGTCAGATGTTGCCCGGAATGAAAGAGGAATTCACCATAGCATAATTCCGATACGACATCATTTATCAAAGTAATAAAAGTTACACTTACAATGTGAAAGTTTAAAAGTAGCAAAGTAGCCGGCCGGCTATGCAAAACGCCCATCCGCTTAGACACCTGCACGCGATAATGTCAGCACGTCAGCTCCTTCCGACTATTTTGTCAAATAGTGACGTCATCTGGGGCACGGGGGACTCACTCACGCATCGCGTTAAATACAAAGCCAAATAGGACCAAGCCTCAATGTGAGTCTGACCGAAACATCAAGCACAATGCATGGAGAACCAGCATGACGCCAAGTCCGCCATGCAAAGAATTGGCAAAAAGATTTTAGATTCAAAATAGTCTAAAGTACATTAAAAAAGAGGATGAGAAAACTAAAAACAAAGATATTAATAAAAATACCTATGTCCAGACCTATACTTACAATCAACGTTAGTCCCCACAAATGCCACACTGCACCAATCTGGCTCAGAACTGTGGGCGTGATGGAGTAACGTCCAGGACAACAAAAACATATACAGTTAAAATAATAAATGGGATACAGATGTAAGTGGACGAACATCCACTTGGGAGGGATATTGGATAACCAACATCCCTCCCAAGCAAAAAATATATATATATAAAAAGTAAAATAGATGGGGATATTTCACACATATCCATTATAAATTCAATTGGCCAATCACGTATGTAATGTAAAAGACCCCATCAGAGTAAATAGAAAAAAACCTGGTAAACAGGGACATAGGATACTCCAAGGGATCTCGGTATACCAAAAAATTGTAATCTAGCCAGAAAAATCTGACTATAAAGACTATCAAGCTAATGATGTTTGTCCCTGGCTCACCTCGAGTTTACAATGCAACCCAGAGTATGTAAACAAAACTAGAAATAGACAAACAACCATCTAAAAATGTTACCTCAAGAGTTATCTATAAAGGCATTTGTGTCTACATCCACATTTAAACCATATGGGGTGTAACATCTGATTCTGTGGACCCAAGACATTTCCAACCTGAAATGCTTTTTATTGGTCAATATAACTATAATATTATTTATTCATTCTTTTTTGTGGTTCATGTTTAGCGCTGCTACAATTTTTTCTCTCTAAACAAAGAGCCAGTTTACTGTCCTTCAGACTTTTTCGGAGGGCAGACTATGGTAAAAGGTCCCTGTCAGGAACGGTGTCATCTCCGGTTTCTCCTGCTGGTGGCACTATTACATTCAGCACCAAAAGGGTGTAATTCCAGTGGCCACCAGCGGGGGTCTCCCTGCCTGGACTGCAGACTTGTCATCAAGCACACCTGTCATTGTTTTGCTGGACTATATAAACCCGGTCTGAACTAGGCTCAGTGCTTCAGAATTCCTCTGCTAAGCCCTTGTCCCTGCCAGTACCTGCTCTTGTTCCAGCCTGTTCCTGTTTATTCCTGAACCCTGTTTGTGTATCCTGACCTTGAACCCTGTTTCCTGTTCCCTTGTCGCTTTGGCTCATGCCTTATCTTTTATTTCATATTGGTTTCCTTGCTGGTATATTATATTAGTTAGATAGATAGTTAGGGGGGTTTGGGGGTTTGCTGTGTTTTCACCATTTACTTGTTTTTGGTTTGCTGTCTTGATTTCACGTGTGTCTTTATCATTAACAATAAACATACCTTTTTATTCATTTACTCGTTTGTCCCTGATTCCTTGGTGCAGCCCAGCGATCTGATCACCTGCATTGGATGTTGTGTATAACATCCCCTGACAGTCCCAATGTCAGTGAGAAAAGACAATGCCCCATCTTTGGTGTCAGTGAAAGGAATTGTGCCCTATTGTTTGTGTCATTGAGAGGAATTTTGTCCCATTATTGGTGTCATTGGGAGGAATTGCGACCATTGGGGTCAGTGGGGGGGGGGGGGGGGGGGATTATACCCCATTGTTCCATTGTTGGTATAAGTGGATGAAATAGTGCCCCAAGTGGTATCAGTGGATGAAATAGTGCCCCAAGGGCCAGGTAAAAGCAAGCAGGGGCCTCATATGGTCCCCAGGCCACAGTTTGGAAACAACTGATCTAGTCAAATCTAACATTTGCCTACATTTTTTTACAATATTGATAGGTGGACATTGACACCTAGTTCTGGCCCTACCTAAAATTTGCAAACGAAAACTGGGACAATTTCCTGCCCAACCCAAACACACCCACATCCAATATAGTCACACTCAGCAGTGCCGGGACAAGGTCACCTAGAGCCCAGGGCCAAAATGCCAAACTGCGCCCCCAAGATGTATGGGCATTATGTGTCAGCAACCCCCACCCCCCCAGCACAAATACCCCCCCCCCCATTTAGATCACCCCTCCTAGCACAAATCCTCTACCCTTCAAGTCCATCAAAGTTCCTCTCTGAGTACACAACCTCTCCCCCCACACCAAATCCCCACACCCAGCACAAATCCCCTCCCACCCCCTCCTACCACAATCCCCCCCCCCCACACACACACACACACACACGCACACATTACCCTTCCCAGCAAAAATACCCCCATTCATTCCTACTAGTGCAAATCCCCCCAAAACAAAATTCCTCTCCTAGCACAATTCCCCTCCCCCTCTACCATATTACCTCTTGTAACGCAATCCCCCCCCCAAAATCCCACCTCCTAGCACCCCCCATTCATCCCCACTAGCACAAATCAACCCCCCAACCTAGCATTTCCCTTTCCCCTCTACCATATCACCTCTTCTAGCACAAATCCCCCCTCTAAGCATCAATTCCCCCTCCCCCCAGTACAAATCCACCTCCCCTGCTGAATTCCCCCTAGCACAAATGCCCCTCCCCCAAAATAAATCATCTCTTCTATCACAAATCCTCTACTCTTCAAGTTCCTCAAAGTTCCTCTCCGGGTAAACAACCTCTCCCCCCCCCCTACTCCAAATCCCCACACCCACCACAAATTTCCCCTCCTAGCACAAATACCCCCATTCATCCCTACTAGCACAAAGGCCCCCAATACAAAATTCCTCTCCTAGCACAATTCCCCTCCCCCTCTACTATATCACCTATTCTAGCACAAACCCCCCCAAATCGCCCTCCTAGCACAAATCCTTTCCCCCAACACAAACCCCCCCCCCCAAAACACCACTCCTAGCACACCCCCCCATTCCCCCCCCCCCCCGGAACAATTCTTATGCCCTACTTCCCCCCCAAATTCCCCCTCCCAACACAAATCCCTTCCCCCTCCAATTTCCTTGTGGCACCCCCTCACCTCACATGATAGCACAGTGCCCAGGGCACCTTCCCCCCCTGCCCACCCCTTGTCCCGGCCCTGATACCCAGTATTACTAAGTCCCTTTTCTTAGCAGTAACTGAACTCTCAGTAGAGAAATAGTCTTTATTTGATTAACACATTATTTCTACAAAAAGGGCGAAGACTGTCACGCCGACATTCGGCTATACTGGGAAATTTGTGCTTGTCGTGCAGCATTTTCTAGTTAATGTATAGGGAGATGAGAACAAGTTTCTGTTATTCCTCATCTTCACAGACAACGGTGACCTCATTACTGTCAAACCATCATACCGACAAGACGGCCGTGACCCCACCACCTGCCTACAATTGGAATTACTACATCTCAGAATAAATTACTGTCCACTGGCACAATCAATAAATTGTTCAAATGGTGAAAATGCCAAGCGGCTTGGAGGACCGCAGAAAGGTGCCTGTATGATTAAATACACGATAAGCTAAGGAAAAAAAAGAAAAGTAGACAGTCTGTATCTTGGTGATACATGAAAGTGGAACATTGGTGTTTTCATGTATTGCAGGTCAGGAGACCTTGAGATGCCTCCAACTTTCAAGGGCTGCTTAGGACAGACACCTGTATAATACTAAGGTTATTGGCCATCACAAAAGATATTGTGACTGATATGTTCAGCCCTGCTCCAATCAGCTGCTGAGGAACTTTGTGCTTATTGGAACAAAATTCCATATACCACTCTTATTCAGTTCTTCAAGCCCTGGAAAAAAGGGAGGGGATGGGAGCGTGAGGACAGTTGCTGAGACTGACCAAACATATACTCCAACCCACAAGGTTTTGTGGTGGACTATCTCGGTACTGATACACAAAATACAAATCTTGGATAAAAATTTAATCATTTATTGCATATAAAAAGACATACATATAGTCAGGTCCATAAATATTGGGACATCAACACAATTCTAATCTTTTTGGCTCTACACACCACCACAATGGATTTGAAATGAAACGAACAAGATGTGCTTTACCTGCAGACTTTCAGCTTTAATTTGAGGGTATTTACATCCAAATCAGGTGAACGGTGTAGGAATTACAACAGTTTGTATATGTGCCTCCCACCTAGGGGACCAAAAGTAATGGGACAATTGGCTGCTCAGCTGTTCCATGGCCAGGTGTGTGTTATTCCCTCATTATCCCATTTACAAGGAGCAGATAAAAGGTCCAGAGTTCATTTCAAGTGTGCTATATGCATTTGGAATCTGTTGCTGTCAATTCTCAATATGAGATCCAAAGAGCTGTCACTATCAGTGAAGCAAGCCATCATTAGGCTGAAAAAAAAAGAAAAACAAACCCATCAGAGAGATAGCAAAAACATTAGGTGTGTCCAAATCAACTGTTTGGAACATCCTTAAAAAGAAAGAACGCATCGGTGAGATCAGCAACACCAAAAGACCCGGAAGACCACGGAAAACAACTGTGGTGGATGACCGAAGAATTCTTTCCCTGGTAAAGAAAACACCCTTCACAACAGTTGGCCAGATCAAGAACACTCTCCAGGAGGTAGGTGTATGTGTGTCAAAGTCAACAATCAAGAGAAGACTTCACCAGAGTGAATACAGAGGGTTCACCACAAGATGTAAACCATTGGTGAGCCTCAAAAACAGGAAGGCCAGATTAGAATTTTCCAAACAACATCTAAAAAAGCCTTCACACTTCTGGAACAACATCCTATGGACAGATGAGACCAAGATCAACTTGTACCAGAGTGATGGGAAGAGAAGAGTATGGAGAAGGAAAGGAACTGCTCATGATCCAAAGCATACCACCTCATCAGTGAAGCATGGTGGTGGTAGTGTCATGGCGTGGGCATGTATGGCTGCCAATGGAACTGGTTCTCTTGTATTTATTGATGATGTGACTGCTGACAAAAGCAGGAGGATGAATTCTGAAGTGTTTTGGGCAATATTATCTGCTCATATTCAGCAAAATGCTTCAGAACTCATTGGACGGCGTTCACAGTGCATATGGACAATGACCCGAAGCATACTGTGAAAGCAACCAAAGAGTTTTTTAAGGGAAAGAAGTGGAATGTTATGCAATGGCCAAGTCAATCATCTGACCTGAATCCGATTGAGCATGCATTTCACTTGCTGAAGACAAAACTGAAGGGAAAATGCCCCAAGAACAAGCAGAAACTGAAGACAGTTGCAGTAGAGGCCTGGCAGAGCAGCACTAGGGATGAAACCCAGTGTCTGGTGATGTCTATGCATTCCAGACTTCAGGCTGTAATTGACTGCAAAGGATTTGCAACCAAGTATTGGTGAAGTGAAAGTTTGATGGATGATTATTAATCTGTCCCATTACTTTTGGTTCCTTAAAAAGTGGGAGGCACATATACAAACTGTTGTAAGTCCTACACCGTTCACCTGAAATACCCTCAAATTAAAGCTGAAAATCTGCAGTTAAAGCACATCTTGTTTGTTTCATTTCAAATCCATTGTGGTGGTGTATAGAGCCAAAAAGATTAGAATTGTGTTGATGTCCCAATATTTATGGACCTGACTGTAGATCACATTAAAAAAGTTTCAAAAGCAGTATACAAATACTCAAAGGTTCCCAGGAGATATCTGTTGATGGAGTTTTTCTCATAGATTAACCAGTCCTCTACTAGTTTCACGGTACATAGACCGCTTCATCGGGAGGAATAATCTATAAAACAAATGATCAAATAAAACACAAGAACGCATAATCAAAGAATTACAAAAGCATGATATATTTATATAGAGCTCAGCAGTAATATTGAGAGGTTGCTTACCTAACAGGTCAATCACCAGGTACAAAGCCCAGCCGCTCAAAAGTCTACCCCCGTGACGGATAAGGGGGTATTATGCGGAAATTTAATCTAAACAGGGGTAGACATAGATATATACAGAATGGTTGGTAAAGTAATACCCATATGGGGATTATGTAGTGCATCGGGAGGGGAAGGAAGGGAGGGGGAAAAAGGAGAGGAGGGAGGGGAAGGCAGGGGGAAAAAAAGGGGGGAAGGAGGGAAAAGGGGGGATTATGGGGAGTGAGAGGTTATTGTTTGAGGAGATGGGTAGTGGGGGGGGATTTGGGTTGATAAGTGGGGATGTGAAGGGGAGAGGGGAAGGATGGGGGTGAGAGGAATGGGTGGTGATGGAAGGGGAGTGCATAAATACCTAATGGTTAGAAGAATCATAACCTACCTGCTTAGATAGTTTTAAAAGAGTATATACAAATCTCCATTTCCCCCACTACCCATCTCCTCAAACAATAAGCTCTCATTCCCCATAATCCCCCCTTTTTTTTCCCTGCCTTCCCCTTTTCCCCTTCTCCTTTTTTCCCCCTTTCTTCCCCTCCCGGTGCACTACATAATCCCCATATGGGTATTACTTTACCAACCATTCTGCATATATCTATGTCTACCCCTGTCTAGATTAAATTTTTAAAATCATAATTCCCCCTTGTCTGTCCCAGGGGGAGCCTTTTGAGCGGCTGGGCTTTGTACCTGGCGATTGACCTGTTGGGTAAGCAACCTCTCAACATTACCGCTGAGCTCTATATATAGATCATGCTTTTGTAATTCTTTGATTATGTGTTCTTGTGTTTTATTTGATCATTTCTTTTACAGATTATTCCTTCTGACGAAGCGGTCTATGTTACCGTGAAACTAGTAGAGGACTGGTTAATCTATGAGGAAAACTCCATCAACAGATATCTCTTGGGGAAACCTTTGAGTATTTGTATACTGTTTTTTGAAACTTTTTTAACGTAATCTATGTGTGTCTTTTTATATGTAATACATTTTTTACGTTTTATCCAATATTTGTATTTTGTGTATCAGTACCGAGATAGTCCACCACAAAACCTTGTGGGTTGAAGTATGTGTTTGGTCAGTCTCAACAACTGTCCTCACGCTCCCATCCCCTCCCTTTTTTCCTATATCATTTCTGGATGATGGTACTTTCTTATGCCTAGGTTAAAGGCTTTGTTATTTGAGGCTATACTCAAAAATGTCCTACATCTTCAAGCCCTGGTGAAGGGGGCAAGGTTTCAACCTCCGAAACCTGTGGGCTTTGTGTTAGTCGTCTATCTGATTCTACTTCTACTAATTATAGCATAAAGCTGGCCATATGTGGTAGGTTTTTTCATTCTGAAAAGCTCTTCATCAGCACCTTCTTTCCTGCCATCATTGAGTCAACTAATTAGGTTCCGAAGACCTTAAAACCTAGACCTGCTAATGAATAGAATCTCAGGCGTATCAAACAGGTTTATTACAGTATCTCACAAAAGTGAGTACACCCCCACTATTTTGTAAATATTTTATTATACCTTTTCATGTGACAACACTGAAGAAATGACACTTTGCTACAATGTAAAGTAGTGAGTGTACAGCTTGTATAACAGTGTAAATTTGCTGTCCCCTCAAAATAACTCAACACACAGCCATTAATGTCTAAACTGCTGGCAGCAAAAGTAAGATCATCCCTAAGTGAAAATGTCTAAATTGAACCCAATTAGCCTTTTTTCCTCCCGGTGTCATGTGACTCGTTAGTTTTACAAGGTCTCAGATGTGAATGGGGAGCAGGTGTGTTAAATTTGGTGTTATCGCTTTCACTCTCTCATACTGGTCACTGGAAGTTCAACATGGCACCTCATGGCAAAGAACTCTCTGAGGATCTGAAAAAAAGAATTGTTATTCTACATAAAGATGGCCTAGGCTATAAGAAGATTGCCAGGACCCTGAAACTGAGCTGCAGCACGGTGGCCAAGACCATACAGTGGTTTAATAGGACAGGTTCCACTCAGAACAGGCCTCTCCATGGTCGACCAAAGAAGTTGAGTGCACGTGCCCAGCGTCATATCCAGAGGTTGTCTTGGGGAAATAGACGTATGAGTGCTGCCAGCATTGCTGCAGAGATTGAAGGGGTGGGGGGTCAGCCTGTCAGGGCTTAGACCATATGCCGCACACTGCATCAAATTGGTCTGCATGGCTGTCATCCCAGAAGGAGCCTCTTCTAAAGATGATGGACAAGAAAGTCCGCAAACTGTTTGCTGAAGACAAGCAGACTAAGGACATGGATTACTCGAACCATGTCCTGTGGTCTGATGAGACCAAGATAAACTTATTTGGTTCAGATAGTGTCAAGTGTGTGTGGCGGCAACCAGGTGAGGAGTACAAAGACAAGTGTGTCTTGCTTACAGTCAATCATGGTGGTGAGAGTGTCATGGTCTGGGGCTTCATGAATGCCAACATGTACTGTGACATGCTGAAGCAGAGCATTATCCCCTCCCTTCAGAGACTGGGCCACAGGGCAGTAACATGATAACGACCCCAAACATGCTTCCAAGATGACCACTGCCTTGCTAAAGAAGCTGAGGGTAAAGGTGATGGACTGGCCAAGCATGTCTCCAGACCTAAACCCTATTGAGCATCTGTGGGGCATCCTCAAATGGAAGGTGGAGGAGCGCAAGGTCTCTAACATCCACTAGCTCTGTTATATTGTCATGGAGGAGTGGAAGAGGACTCCAGTGGCAACCTGTGAAGCTCTGGTGAACTCCATGCCCGAGAGGGTTAAGGCAGTGCTGGAAAATAATGGTGGCCACACAAAATATTAACACTTTGGGCCCAATTTGGACATTTTCACTTAGGGGTGTACTCAAGATATAATAAAATATTTACGAAAATGTGAGAGGTGTACTCACTTTTGTGAGATACTGTGTGTGTGTATATATATATATATATATATATATATATATATATATATATATATATATATATATATATATACAGTTATAGTCATAAGTTTACATACCCTGGCTGAATTTATGGTTTCTTGGCATTTTTCAGAGAATATGAATGATAACATAAAGACTTTTCTATCACTCATGGTTAGTGTTTGGTTGAAGCCATTTATTATCAATCAACTGTGTTTACTCTTTTGAAATCATAATGACAACAGAAACTACCCAAATTACCCTGATCAAAAGTTTACATACCCCAGTTCTTAATACTGTGTATTGCCCCCTTTAACATCAATGTCAGCTTGAAGTATTTTGTGGTATTTGTGGATGAGGCTCTTTATCTTCTCAGATGGTGAAGCTGCGCATTCCTCTTGGCAAAAAGCCTCCAGTTCCTGTAAATTCTTGGGCTGTCTTGCATGAACTGCACGTTTGAGATCTCCCCAGAGTGGCTCAATGATATTGAGGTCAGGAGACTGAGATGGCCACTCCAGAACCTTCACTTTATTCTGCTGTAGCCAATGACAGGTCGACTTGGACTTGTGTTTTGGATCATTGTCATGTTGGAATGTCCAAGTACGTCCCATGCGCAGCTTCCTGGCTGATGAATGCAAATGTTCCTCCAGTATTTTTTGATAACATACTGCATTCATCTTGCCATCAATTTTGACCAAATTTCCTGTGCCTTTGTAGCTCACACATCCCCAAAACATCAGCGATCCACCTCCGTTTTTCACAGTAGAAATGGTGTACCTTTCATTATAGGCCTTGTTGACTCCTCTCCAAATGAAACGTTTATGGTTGTGGCCAAAAAGCAAAATTTTGGTCTCATCACTCCAAATGACTTTGTGCCAGAAGGTTTGAGGCTTGTCTCTGTGCTGTTTTGCGTATTGAAAGCGGGATACTTTGTGGCGTTTGCGTAGTAATGGCTTTCTTCTGGGGACTCGACCATGCAGCCCAGCTTTCTTCAAGTGCCACCTTATTGTGCACTTCCCCATCCCCCCCACGTCTGCCCCCTTTTGGGCTTGGTTTGGTGTGGGGGATTGGGCGGGTGCTCACATCGCATCAACGCCACGCATTGCTCCCGCACATGACGTCACTAGCTGGTGCCGTTGTGCGGGGGCATAGTCTTCCATCCTGTGCCGACGTAGCTGGACTCAGTGGCGTCAGTCTGGGCGGGTCCCTGCCGCTCTGGCAGGGGCCCCGCCCCACGCATCATCGGCCTGTAGCGTGACGTTGGTGGCGATCACCGACGCAGGTGGGACGCTCATCAGGCGTTGCCTCGGGCACAGTCCACTCTCTCCCACACAAGTGCAGATGCCACAGCGTTGGTGAGCTCTTGTTCCAAGCACTTCCAAGGTAACACTCCACGACTTTACTACATTTCCCTACTCCTTTTACTCTTAAGTCACAGTATCCTTGATTATTTCTATGGATCTATTCATCCATTTTAGATGCTTGTCCACCACCCTGACCTACCATTGGCTATGCTGTGGAGGAGATGGTTGCACTCTGGGGATGATGCCGGTGTGCGCCTGTTTTGCGTTGGATTGCTTGCCACCTCAGCTCCGGGGGAGGGCATTTTCCCTTGCCCAGTCCTTGCCCTATACCACAGCTTGGTTACATCATGAGTACCCAGAAACTGACACATTGTCCTTTCTGGTTGTATCTATTTCCACCTTTTGATAGTTTTATACCTTGTAATTTCAGAAATCCTGTAGCATCCGCCCCTGAAGAAGTGTATTCACAGAAACGCGTCGGGCATCATGGATGCAGCCACTGGGCTTTAAATAGGATCTCACCTTGATTAACTTTTTGATGCATCTTATTATATATATTTTTTACACTCACCTTCTACATCATGTGTTTTGTGCTTTCCAGTATATATGTATTATTTTGTACATTATATTTGTAACAGCTATTTATTGTTAGACATTATGATGACTGTCTGTATACACATGTATTTATGTAGGCTATGTTCTGTGCGCATGAACACGTAATGCTTCCCATGTGTTATATACTAGGATTTTTCTACACAATAAACTTGTACACACATTTTTTATCTTACCCCAATCTGTCTACTGCCTCATTTAAAGTCCCAATCGCCCCCCCCCTTTTTTTATTGTGCATCTTAAAACAGCCACACCACATGTTTTCAGAGAGTCCTGTATTTCACCTGAAGTTATTTGTGGGTTTTTCTTTGCATCCCGAACAATTTTCCTGGCAGTTGTGGCTGAAATTTTAGATGGTCTACCTGACCGTGATTTGGTTTCAACAGAAGCCCTCATTTTCCACTTCTTGATTTAGAGTTTGAACACTGCTGATTGGCAATCTCAATTCCTTGGATATCTTTTTATATCCCTTTCCTGTTTTATACAGTTCAACTACCTTTTCCCGCACAACCTTTGACAATTCTTTTGCTTTCCCCATGACTCAGAATCCAGAAACGTCAGTGCAGCGCTGGATGAAAGATGCAAGGGTCTTCAGGAGTCCATAAACTCATTGACCTTTTATACACACACACACCAATTACAAGCAAATAGATCGCAGGTGAGAATGGTTACCTTTAATAGCCATTCAAACCCCTTTGTGTCAACTTGTGTGCATGTCATCAGGCCAAAATCAGCAGGGTATGTAAACTTTTGATCAGGGTCATTTGGGTAGTTTCTGTTGTCATTATGATTTAAAAAGAGTGAACACAGTTGGTTGATAATAAAAAGCTTCAGCCAAACACTAACCATGAGTGAAAGAAATGTGTTATCATTCATAGTCTCTGAAAAATGCCCAAGAAATCATAAATTCTACAAGAATTGTAAACTTATGAGCACAACTATATATATATATATATATATATATATATATATATATATATATATGTATATATATATATATATAAAATTTATTTAAATATATAGATACCGTATATACTGTATATACTTACTGTATATTCATGGTCTGTTATTTATTTTGGATGGAGTGCTAATACCATTTTCCTTTGCCTACACCACACACACACACACACACACATATATATATATATATGTATAAAGAGGGAGAGGGAGTAATGATTTAAAAGCACATTCACTCTGAAGACAAACTAATAATATATTAACCGAAAACCCTTATAGTTTCCCCTGTAATGTGAATCCGTGACTTTGCCCAGTATGACCAAATTGCAGGTTCACTGCGCTGTTTGCTTAGCAGAATGTCAGCTAATTGTTTCCTATTAAATTAAGTAATTAAGTGACATTAATAAATGTGCCCATTGCCAGAGGAATGTGCTGCCTTTTACATATCTGTAGCCCCCTGATAAATGCATCCATCCTCCTATAACCAGCAGCCTCAAGCTACCTATTTCCATTAGAGAACAGCTAAAGGTGAATGGTAATATGCAGCGATGGCAGAAGGGTATTCAGACATCTGTTCCGCCAAGTCTTCTGTAGGCTCATCTTCTAGCGTGATCCCAGGCACATGGCTGAAAAAAATTCACATTACCTTTTCCCTGTCATGGAAAAAAAATGAGAATTAGCATATATACTGGTAACATAATGCCTTATAGCGGAGTAAGAATTTCTCAAAATTTGCACTAAAAAATGTTTGTATAAAAGTTGAATTTCCTTGCTTATAGCTATGGGTGGGTGTAAGGATGTAGGTCTGTTACTATGTGTGATGAGGTCCCAAAGCTGAACCATAAAAGTCAAATGCCACTAAAAATCTCCTGTATATGACTCGTCTTCAATTAGTCATAAATTCCAAGGGCTAAAAACAACTAAAACACATCCAGCCAACAAACATTTCTCATGCAAACTGCACTCTTTCTCAAGGCATTTGTACAGTGGGGAAAGTGAGATACACCCAACTGCTTGGTGTCTCATGGTTTAGACTGAGAGATACGTGGAGATTGGTAGGCAGTTTTTTTGGTGTTGAGAACCTTTAGGAAAGTGACCATATCGCCATCTAGCAGCCTTATTGCTGCCTGAAGTCTTGACTGGGATGATTCTCATGTCCACCAACGATACAACTGGGTCCCAATGCAAGCCGACTGAAGGGTTCGGGCTAAAGACTGCCACTTTACAGCTGCTCCACAGAAACCTTTACTTGTTGCCTATACTAAGAGGTACTTCTCACCATACACAAACAAATGGCCACTGCCCTCACCTGTAACTAGCCCCTGCAGCAAGGAGCACATGGAAGGGTAACGCATATAAAACAAAACCAAAGAGATTCCTAGATCAACTTACCAACGAGTCTGCGACCACACAAATTATCCTGTCTAACAGTATGCGTTAAAAACAGGGGTTTCACCAGACAACGCTGTATTCACAGGGCATGTAAATATGTTTTTTGTGGACAAGAGGTAAGAGTGGATAAAAATGTAATGGGGGGGGGAATGTAAGTTCCTTTTTGAGCTCTCCATTCACCGCACAATATAAACATGCAGTCTTCTCATGTAAGCTCGCATACAACAAATATTGTATATTGTATAAGAGCTTGCTTGACTAGATAAAAATTGAGTGAATTGTTTAGATAGGGCTTCTGCTATGTCGTTTTGTTAGATTTACAGTAAATTGAATGGAGGTTGTACATTGAGATTGCAAGGTGTATAGCAATCACCTTTAAAGTGACAATAAACTTTAAAACATTTAAAATCTATCCAAGTAACTCAGAAAGTCCCCCCGCCTCCAAATCCCTTTTTTTTCTTTTTTTTCCTGCTGTGATGCATCCTCCTGTTAGAGGATGGCTACGTTAGCCGTGGCCAAAAGTTTTGAGAATGACACAAATAATAATTTTCACAAAGTCTGCTGCTTCAGTGTTTATGGTGGCAATTTGCATATACTCCAGAATGTTATGCAGAGTGATCAGATGAATTGCAATTAATTGCAAAGTCTCCTCTTTGCCATGAAAATGAACTTAATTCCATAAAAAATGTTTCCACTGTATTTGTGAAGAAGACTTCAGGGCGCCCAAGAAAGTCCAGCAAGCGCCAGGACCTCAAGTTGATTCAGCTGTGGGATCAGGGCGTCACCAGTGCAGAGCTTGCTCAGGAATGTCAGCAGACAGGTGTGAAGACTTTTGGAGGATGGCCTGGTGTCAATAAGGGCAGCAAAGAAGCCACTTTTCTCCAGGAAAAACATCAGGGACAGACTGAAATTCTGCAAAAGTTTCAGGGATTGGACTGCTGAGGACTGAGGTGAAGTCATTTTCTCTGATGAATTCCCTTTCCAATTGTTTGGGGCATCCAGAAAAAACCTTGTCCGGAGAAGAAAAGGTGAGCCTTACCATCAGTCCTGTGTCATGCCAACAGTAAAGCATCCTGAGATCATTCCTGTGTGGGGTTGCTTCTCAGCCAAGGGAGTGGGCTCACTCACAATTTTCCCCAAGAACACAGCCATGAATAGTGAATGGTACAAAAACATCCTCCGAGAGCAACTTCTCCCAACCATCCAAGAACAATTGACGAACAATAGCCTTTTCTAGCATGATGGAGCACCTTGCCATAAGGCAAAAGTGATAACTAATTGGCTTGGGGTCCATGGCCAGGAAACTTCCCAGACCTTAATCCTGTTGAGAACTTGTGGTCAATCCTCAAGAGATGGCTGAACAAAAAAAAAACATTGTGACATACTCCAAGCATTGATTTTGCATGAATGGGCTGCCATCAGTCAGGATGTGGCCCAGAAGGTGATTGACAGCATGCTGAGGAGAAGAAAAAGAAGGGTCAACACTGCAAATATTGACTCTTTGCATAAACTTCATGTAATTGTCAATAAAAGCCTTTGACACTTATGAAATGCTTGTAATTACACTTCAGTGTATCATAGTAACATCTGACAAAAAGATCTAAAAACACTGAAGCAGCAGACTTTGTGAAAATTAATATTTGTGTCAATCTCAAAACTTTTGGCCATGGCTGTATGTTCGTTCTCCATGGCGTTCTCTGCTGTATGTAGAAATGTAGCCACCGTCTCTTGCTCGCTCCCAATATGAACTAGGGACTATGGACAATGGAGTTTGTAGCGTTCATAGAGCAGTACACATGACCACAACTAATGTCCTGTACACACGATCGGACATTCCGACAACAAAATCCTAGGATTTTTTCAGACAGATGTTGGTTCAAACTTGTCTTGCATACACACGGTCACACAAATCTTGTCGGAAATCCCGACCGTCAAGAACGCGGTGACATAAAACACGTACGATGGGCTCTTCTGCTTGCTTCCGAGCATTTCTGTAACTTTGTGCGTCGGAATTGTGTACACACGATCGGAATTTACGACAACGGATTTTGTTGTGGGAAAATTTGAGATCCAGGTCTCAAATTTTGTGTGACGGAAATTCCGATGGAAAATGTCCGATGGAGCCTACACACGGTCAGAATTTCTGACAACAAGCTCCCATCGAACATTTTCGTGTGTACGGGGGCATAAAACATGCCCTGCTCATTCCAGTAACAATTTCATAAAAATCAGATGACAGGGCCAGATTACAGGGTATGGATTATATTTTGGAGAATATAGAATTGTGTCATATTACATTTTTGTATATGGTTGCTTAAATATATTTAAAATAAATATATATATATATTTTTTTTTTACGAATAAGGATATTGTTTAGTGTTATATTGAATTCTATATAAAAAAAAAATAATAATAATAATAATTTATATATACCGTATATACTCGAGTATAAGTCGAATTTTTCAGCACATTTTTTTGTGCTGAAAGTGCCCCCCTAGACTTATACTCGAGTCAAGCACTTTTCTGCAGCAAAAAATTTCATTTTCCGAACCGATTTTGGGGCCCCGTATCTCAGGGCCACTTGGTGCTAGGAACCCCATATTTGGTGTGCAAACCCAGTGGAACTGGTACAATAACATATCCAAAGCTGGGGTTCCTAGCACCAAGTGGCCCTGAGATACGGTGCCCCAAATCCGGTTTGGAAAATATCATTCTCTGCTGCAGAAAAGTGCTTGACATTTTCTGAACTGATTTTTGGGGCCCTGTATCTCAGGGCCACTTGGTTGTAGAAACCCCAACTTTGGAATTTTATGGTGCTAGTTCCACTGGGTTTGCACACCAAATTTGGGGTTCCTAGCACTAAGTGGCCCCGATATACGGGGCCCCAAATTCGGTCAACTGTGTCCATCTGCAGCAATGTCATTTCGGGACCCTTTGGGTTCAGAGACCCCAAATTTTGGCTGCAGCTAGGGGGCATCTAGGAACCCTTAACTACCGAGTTTGAAGTTCAGGGGACCTATGGCTGCAAATGGGCACAGTGAGGCATGCAAATGGGCACAGTGATGCTGCAAGTGAGCATTGTTGACCCTCTATTCCACTTACAGTAGCTGTGCATTTCTCACCCTCGTCTTATACTCGGGTCAATAAGTTTTTCCATTTTTTTTTTTGTGGTAAATTAGGGCCTCGACTTATACTCGGAACGACTTATACTCGAGTATATACGGTATATATATTTATTTTTATATGTTTTCAGCAAAACTGTTAAAAATTATTCTTAATTAAAATTGATGTAAAGCCCCACGCAAAAGAAAAAGTGATATCGCTGCTAGTGTGAGATAACGTGGATCGCCCTAAGACTTCCTTCTAGACAGCAGCATCCAAAATCTTACCAATTTTACGATCTAATTTAGGAGAAGGAACAGGTAAATCTATATGCTCACAAGTAACTGGCATCCAGAGAAGCCAAAAATAATGGAGGAGATGAAACATGTTTCTAAAATGTCATTTTTCATTAAATGTGACACCTGCTATGAAACCACCCCGGGGGGAAACACAAAATATTAATAAACAGTGACACATCCCATAATAAAAAGATATACTGATATACACATGTATAATAAGCAACAATGCAGGGAGTGTCAGCTTATCAGGCTGCTTCATTATAGGCCGGTGACAGTCCCTCCGCTGATAACAAAGTGATTGTCAGCGGAGGATCAGAAGACATTGTAGCAGCATGACAGATGCATGGTGACATCATCTCCATAAATGACACGGCTACAGACAGTCTGCAGAATTCATTATAGGATGATGCAGAGCATTGCTGCTTTATACATAGGGGCAGACATACCGCCTATGCAGCCTCTGCACGGGGGCTAGGAAAGGGCACGATGACCTGGATGACCTGTAGGATAGTGCGCCCCACTTTATTCCTTAAAGATCCCCTACTGAGTCTACTGAGTGACCTACTGATTTAGTGATACAAAATAAAATACCTGTTCCAAGTGAAAGATATTTTGGAAACAAGTTCTCTTGCAGAAATTTGACATCTATAGTTGAGAAATACTTGAGTAGAGGGTGCAAGGTCCAGTAAGTGACCGCTAGCTGAGGCATAAGAGAGGGTGGCAAAAGTGGAATTAAGCTTGAGGAGGGTTCTTGCCCATGCTGTGGATGTAAAAAGAAGACCATGGCACTGATTTAGCTTAACCTTAGGGCAGTGTTTCTCAACCGGGGACCTGGTTTGCCTGGGATTGTGGTAGGCCCAGTGGGGTCAAGATGGCTGAGCTTGGACAGGACGGACATTGCAACAAAGTGGAGATGCGTTATGTATACCTGTAAGGTCACATAGAGAACACTAATACCTGTCTCTAGACAGCCACCCACACAGTATAGGAAGTTTAAGACGGGACGCTTTGCTCTGCAAAGCAGCCAACACCACGCTAGCCGATGCATAAAGCAGATACATATGTAAATGAAGGAAACCACAAACTTACAAGAAATGTATGACATAATTGCAAGTTATATGTATACTATCAAAACCTATAGACGGGGCATTTTGGCTCTGGCATGAGTCGGGCTGATTGCCATGCTGGCCAGTGTGAAATAAAAATTGGTTTTCCTAAAAGTTCGTTGTCCGGTCTGTTGTCCCTGGCTATCTCCCGCTTTAGGATCAGTGTCATTAGTTGGAATGGTGTGGGCAGGCTAGCCTCCCGCACCATAACAATCAATGATGCTCCAGGACCAGGATCACCAGCCCCAATGGCAATGCATGACTCCAGGGCAGAGGGCATGCAGAGCCACCCCCAGCATTCAGGAGAAGACAGGAGTCCGCTTCTTCCAGACCTCCTCCACCTACAGCCTACTGCCTTCTGCCTTATTGCTGGGACCATATTATTGGGCTCTGATGTGAGGAGGGTGTGATTGGGGGGCTCTGTGATAGAGCTGGACTATGTGGTAGGGGTTCTGTGATGGAGTCCTGTGTGAATGAGGGTCTCAGTGGTGATGGGAAGGCTCTGTGTATATATAGATGATTCTGATGTGATGGGGAAGTGACCATGTATAGGGGGAATCTGATGTGATGGGAGGCTCCCATGCATAAGGGGACTCTCATGTGATGGAGAGACCTCTGATCTGATGGAGCTGCCCTCATATAGGGGTACTCTGTTATGTGAAGGATAAACCTTTGATGTGAAGGGGGCCCTCTGGTGTGATGGAAGACTCCCATGTATAGTGGACTCTGATGTGAAGGAGAGACCTCTGATGTGAAGGGGGTCCTCTGATGTGATAGGGGTGCCCATATTTAGGGGAGCTCTATGTGAAGGGGCCCCTCTGATGCGATGGGAGGCTACCATGTAAAGTGGACTCTGTTGTGAAGGAGAGACCTCTGAAGTGAAAGGGGGTCCTCTGATGTGATGGGGGTGCCCATGTATAGGGGGACTCTGATGTGATGGAGAGACCTCTGATGTGATGGGGGTGCCCACATATATGGGGACTCTGATGGGAAGGAGAAACCTCTGATGTGAAGGGGGCCCTCTGATGGGAGGCTCCCATGTATAGTGGACTCTGATGTGACGGAGATACCTCTGATGTGAAGGTGGTCCTCTGATGTGATGGGGAGTCCATGTATAGGAGGACTCTGATGTGAAGGAGAGACCTCTGATGTGATGAGAGGCTCCCATGTATAAGGGGACTCTGATGTGATGAAGAGACCTCTGATGTGAAGGTGGTCCTCTGATGTGATGGGGTGTCCATGTATAGGAGGACTCTGATGTGAAGGAGAGACCTCTGATGTGAAGGGTGCTCTGATGTGATGAGAGGCTCCCATGTATAAGGGGACTCTGATGTGATGGAGAGACCTCTGATGTGAAGGGGGTCCTCTGATGTGATGGGGGTGCCCACATATATGGGGACTCTAATGTGAAGGAGAGACCTCTGATGTGAAGGTGGTCCTCTGATGTGATATGGTGTCCATGTATAGGAGGACTCTGATGTGAAGGAGAGGCCTCTGATGTGAAGGGGGCTCTAATGTGATGATAGGCTCCCATGTATAAGGGGACTCTGATGTGATGGAGAGACCTCTGATGTGAAGGGGGTCCTCTGATGTGATGGGGGTGTCCACATATATGGGGACTCTGATGTGATGGAGAGACCTCTGATGTGAAGGTGGTCCTCTGATGTGATGGGGTGTCCATGTATAGGAGGACTCTGATGTGAAGGAGAGACCTCTGATGTGAAGGGTGCTCTGATGTGATGAGAGGCTCCCATGTATAAGGGGACTCTGATGTGATGGAGAGACCTCTGATGTGAAGGGGGTCCTCTGATGTGATGGGGGTGCCCACATATATGGGGACTCTAATGTGAAGGAGAGACCTCTGATGTGAAGGGGGTCCTCTGATGTGATGGGGGTGCCCACATATATGAGGACTCTGTTGTGATAGCCTATGGAGAGGCAGGCCAATGAGAAGGGAGTTGCAATAGTCAAGGCGAGAGATAACAAGTGAGCGAATGAGGAGCTTGGTGGTTTCATTTGTTAAAAAGGGGCGAATGTTACGGAGGTGAATTCTACAAACTTTAGAATTTTTACTACATTCACTAAGCCAGCATTTCTCAACCTTTTGATAAGTAACATTTACATTTTTTACATTTTAGACTGGGATTCCTCGGGATTTAGTCTTTTTTGTAAAGAGTATTGTGACTGAAAAAAGGTTGAGAAATGCTGGCTTAGTGAATGTAGTCAAATTAATTTTGCAAACATAACCCAATCTGTGCAGGGAAATTTAAAAAAATGATATATATTTTTGCTTGCACATGACTGAATAATGGAAGTCATCTCATTCACTAAGCTTACCCAGCCTATTTACCTTTAATAAATCAACCCCATGGGCCAATGACTGGCTGGATATAAGACTGTACTATATGGCTAAAGGTTTGAGTACACCTGACCATTACACCTACATGTTGGACATCCCATTCCAAAACCATGGGCATTAATACGGAGTTGCTCTTCCTTATTGGCCATAACAACCTCAACCGATCTGGGAATGCTTTCCAGGAGGTTTTGGAGTGTGCATATGGGAATTTGTGCCAAAAGATCATTCATGAGGTTACATAATTAGATAGTAGGTGAGGTTGATAAAGGACACAAGTCCATCAAGTCCAACCTATGTGTGTGATTATATGTTAGTATTACATTGTATATCCCTGTATGTTGTGGTCATTCAGGTGCTTATATAATAGTGTAGCACTAACTCTCAGTGGAGCTGCTGGTTTAAGCGGGCTTGTTGCCTTCACTCTCGACACCCCTGTCTCACCGGCACCGGGTCTAGGGTTCCGTTGAGTTTACCTCTGGACGATAAAAGCAGAAACACTTGAGTACGTTTTCAATGCTTTATTGAACCAAGTAACGAAGGAAGTAGCAGGAAAGAGGAAGGAGGGAAGCTGCAGGGAAGCTCAAATACCTTTCTTTAGGATTCTTGAGAACGTCCTTTAAAGTTGAATATTGTAATCGGATGCAATCCCCTTGTGGGACACAATCTTTGCTCGCCTGCATAGGCCTCTCTCACTTGCCTAGCAGCCAGTACGTAGCACGAACAAAAGTCTCTGCCACAGACTTGCTTGAAATAAATCCATACGATCCTCTGCCACAGGATGTATTAAATTTTGCGGGGAATGTCAGACACAGTACTTGGACCTCTAAGCCAACCCGGCAGTACTATGCTGTAGAACTACTTTAGGATACGTCCTCCAACCGAGTCACCAGGCCCCTCTCCAGACCAGCACTCTGCATGATCCTTCCATGACGGGTCCTCCCCTGGTATCTTCTCGGTTGTCCAGCTTCTTCACTCTGGATAGACAGCTCAGGACCATTCCTCGGCTGCTGTGGTAGGCCCCAGACAAGCTTCTGGGCCCACCCACGCACCGCAGCGGCGCGGGCCTCCAGAACGGAGGACCACGAGGTAGCACTCTAACGCATACCTGTCGGCCAGGAGGGCCAGCAGGTCGCTGTAAAACGAACCCCAAAACATGGCCTCTGTCCCATAAATACCCTTTCCCAGAATGCAACTCAGAGGACCACCTCCACCGAGTTGTCTCCGGGACAGAGGAGCACCCATACGCTTCGACACGTTGCCCTTCCAACACCAGCCAATGGTAACAGCGACACCCACCGGCTCAGTGTGGAACCACACGCAACGTCAGCCAAGCTGGAACAGAGGCAAATCTAACTCCCCTAACAAGCAATTCACTAAATTTAGATCATAAATCTACCAGCGCTACATACTCCCCCCACTACAATAGACGTTGTCCCCAACGTCTGTCCATAAATAATGATAATAACTCCCAAGCCTGGGAGTAGGTATTTGAGCTTAAAACTTGGATTAGATAGAGAAAAAGGAAAGACAGTGGAAAGACATTATGAGATTAACATCTATAAAACAATATGTTCACGTCCGTAAACAAAACCATCCTATGACTGTACACAACCTCACTATCTATCTAGCTGAAAAGGCTCACAGCTTGATAGGAGATCAAATAGTTCCTGAAAAGGAAAACATGTTAAACACACATATATTCTGTACAACTTCAGGAGCAAAGCCTCATTTAAAAATGAGACTCTCTTCCCATAATCTATTATCAAAAATAATCTTTAGGAGTTCATCCCTGCATACATTTTTTTTTCATGAAAGAAATCCGGCTAACAAAAAGAAGTCCTCGGATTTAAAACACTGAGATGAATATCCAGACCTTGACCAAGAAGATCTCTTTATACTGACACTAACTAACTAACTAACTAACTAACTAACTAACTAACTAACTTCAAAGTTATTTTGTCCATAGTTACCAATAAAACCGGGGATCTGGCAAGGTCAGTGTCTTTCCCAGTTGATCCAATGTGGTAATGAAATATACAGCGTCATCTTTTCCGGGCCTGCAGATGACCACTTTGTCAGCATAGATGTGCCGACCGAAGTTCCAATGCATAAAACATCCACTAAAACGTTCATCCATTTTAACAGAACATCCAGTCTTTCGGAAAGGCTTAGGCACAGACAAATAGTACCAAAGTTCCCGGTTAACTTCAATCACTTGCATTACGTCCTGAGGGACATAGGGGAACTCCAAGCCATACTCCACAGCTACACACTTTTTTAACATTCTCTACAAACGTGCAAGTTTGGCCAAGGATCTGTTCTTTCCCATGCCAGGAGGCACACAGGAATCCAAGGATTTGCTCACCATAGACCCAGCCGGTGTCTGCAGTGAACTAACAACTTTTGACAAAGTCTCATTTACAGTACTGTGTGGCTCCACACAGGGTGACGTCTTCCCAGAACTCAGGGCTGTCCATTCAGGGAAAGTCATAGCAGAGGAGATGTCTTCGCCTTGTGACCATAACAGCTCTTGTGACATAGTCTCAAACAGGTCATCATCACCAGAAAGATCCGACATGGATTCTATTTCCGAATCTCCTAGTTCTTCTGCTGGCAGATACTTATTTACAGTCCCAGATACATTCCCCACCAACTGCTTACCCGTTCCTGTCATGCATTTTTCTTGGTCCCGTTTCTCGTAGCCTCAGGGGTAGGCCTCGGCCACGGCCGCGGGAAGTCTTCACATATCCCACCTTCCTCTTTACAGACACAACAGAGACAGGCGTGGTGGACTCAGAATTTAAAGCAATGTCCACTGATGAGACGGCAACAGCAGTGTCTCTCTCCGGAACATTTTCGGCAGCAACAGGCAAAGTGACGGCCTGCCGCTCTCTCTCCGTAGTAATAGCAGATTCTACTGTGGCGATACCTGTTGCCCAATCCATCCGATAAGCACGGGGCGACATGGTAGGTTGCTCCACCACAAACAAATACTCTCCACATTGCGGACATCGACCAAATGGACGGAGATGTACGGCCAGTCCTTCACATTTATGGCAAATCCTGCCCAGTCCCTCAATATCTCCTGAGGTATACAAAACAAATCTCCCCTGCGGCTTCAGATGAACACCAGTATCTGTAAGCAGGGTTTCGGTCAGCACAGCATTCAACGAGGTGCTTGCAGGGAACTTTCTTGGTCCCATAATTGGCTGCATCGCCGAAAAAGACATGGCCACACTCTGATCTTCTCAGCACGATCACGAGGCCTCTTTTCTTCTCTGGCGCCAAACACATACACGCGTCCCACGCGGTATCAAGTAGGGTAGGCTCCTCCCACTTGTTCTTCTGATCACGTAGCTCCCGGGCTTTCACTGGCACCCACCGCCTACGCACTCAGAAATAAAGTCCTGCAACTTTTAACCTCTTCTCTTCCTGAAACATTTGACAAAGTCCAGCTCTCACCGTAAACTACCGGTGAAACACCTCTCTGGGTTGGAGAATTGATGGTCAACAAATCCCGGACGACGCCCCCACATGTAGCACTAACTCTCGGTGGAGCTGCTGATTTAAGCGGGCTTGTTACCTTCACTCTTGACACCCCTGTCTCACCGTCACCGGGTCTAGGGTTCCGTTGAGTTTACCTCTGGATGATAAAAGCACCAACACTTGAGTACGTTTTCAATGCTTTATTGAACCAAGTAACGAAGGAAGTAGCAGGAAAGAGGCAGGAGGGAAGCTGCAGGGAAGCTCAAATACCTTTCTTTAGGATTCTTGAGAACGTCCTTTAAAGTTGAATATTGTAATCGGATACAGTCCCCTTGTGGGACACAATCTTTGCTCGCCTGAATAGGCCTCTCTCACTTGCCTAGCAGCCAGTACGTAGCACAAACAAAAGTCTCAGCCACAGACTTGCTTGAAATAAACCCGCATGATCCTCTGCCACAGGATGTATTAAATTTGTGAATGTCAGACACAGTACTTGGACCTCTAAGCCAACCCAGCAGTACTATGCTGTAGAACTACTTTAGGATACGTCCTCCAACCAAGTCACCAGGCCCCTCTCCAGATCATCACTCTGCATGATCCTTCCATGACAGGTCCTCCCCTGGGATCTTCTCGGTTGTCCAGCTTCTTCACTCTGGATAGACAGCTCAGGACCATTCCTCGGCTGCTGTGGTAGGCCCCAGACATGCTTCTGGGCCCACCCAAGTGCCACAGCGGCGCGGGCCTCTGGAACGGAGGACCACGAGGTAGCACTCTAACGCATACCTGTCGGCCAGGAGGGCCAGCAGGTGGCTGTAAAACAAACCCCAAAACATGGCGTCTGTTCCGTAAATACCCTCTCCCAGAATGCAACTCGGAGGACCACCTCCACCGAATTGTCTCCGGGACAGAGGAGCACCCATACGCTTCGACACGTTGCCCTTCCAACACTAGCCAATGGTAATAGCGACACTCAGTGTGGAACCACACGCAACGTCAGCCAAGCTGGAACAGAGGCAAATCTAACTCCCCTAATGAGCAATTCACTAAATTTACCTATCAGATGGTAGATCATAAATCTACCAGTGCTACAATAGTTTTTTTTAAAAACTATCGATGCTCCCCGCTGAGGCCACGGCCTGTGGAAGGGAATTCCGCATCCTTGCCGCTCTTACAGTAAAAAACCCTCTACGCAGTTTAATGTTAAACCTCTTTTTTTCTAATTTTAATGAGTGGCCACATGTCTTATTAAACTCCCTTCCATGGAAAAGTTTTCTCCCTATTGTGGGGTCACCAGTACGGTATTTGTAAATTGAAATCATATCCCCTCTCAAGCGTCTCTTCTCCAGAGAGAATAAGTTCAGTGCTCAAAACCTTTCTTCATAACTAATGTCCTCTAGTCCCTATATTCGTTTTGTTGCCCTTCTCTGTACTCGCTCCATTTCCAGCACATCCTTCCTAAGGACTGGTGCTCAGAACTGAACAGCATACTCTAGGTGAGGCTGGACCAGAGTCTTGTAGAGCGGGAGAATTATCGCTTTATCTCTTGAGTTAATCCCCTTTTTTATGCATGCCAATATTCTGTTTGCTTTGTTAGCAGCAGCTTGGCATTGCATGCCATTGCTGAGCCTATCATCTACTAGGACCCTCAGGTCCTTTTCCATCCTTGATTTCCCCCAGAGGCACACCCCCTAGTGAGTAGATTGCATTGATATTTTTGACACCCAAATGCATTATTTTACATTTTTCTACATTAAACCTCATTTGCCATGTAGTTGCCCACCCCATTAATTTGTTCAGATCTTCTTGCAAGGTTTCCACATCCTGCGGAGAAGTTATTGTTATTGCCCTGCTTAGCTGTTTACCCATCCTCCAGGTCATCTATGAACAAATTAAATAGGATTGGTCCCAGCACAGAACCCTGGGGGACCCCACTTTCCACCCCTGACCATTCCGAGTACTCTCCATTTATCACCACCCTCTAAACTCGCCCCTGTAGCCAGTTTTCAATCCATGTACTCACCCTATGGTCCATGCCAACGGACCTTACTTTATACAGTAAACGTATATGGGGAACTGTGTCAAATGTTTTTGTAAAATCTAGATACACCACATCTACGGCCTTCCTTTATCGAGATGGCAGCTCACCTCTGTCACACCGTGTCCGAGATTCAATCCAGGGACCTGGGGTTCATTGGACGGTTTCCTATTGCATGAGCCATAGGAATCCTTGTTATGTTCTGCTCCTTGAGTTTGGATGCTGGCTCCACCCTGTGACCAGCTGTAGGCAATCACCTGATCTAGTGACCCTATAAATTATCACTCCCCCCCCCCCCCCTTCCTGTCTTCGCCCTAGTATAGGTTCTTGTTTGTTGGTGTATGTTATTGTGTTTCTGGTTGCTGATTTTGCTTGTTCCTGACTCCGCTTCTTGGATTACCCCTTGGATTTACGCTGTTTTGGTTGCCGACCGTGCCTGTTCCCTACGCCACCTTCTGGTTGACCCCCCGTGTACTTCTGCCTTGGTCCGCTGACTTGGATTGTTTAGGATTGCCCTTTTTCCCATCTGGTTCCTGTCTTTGGCCTCTACCGTGAGTTATTTGCTGGTGGTTCCTTGTTAGCCTGTTTGCACTTTCTATTGTGGTCCCCTAATACTGGCTGCAGGATCTCAACTGTCCCTCCACCTGATACTAGGATAACAGGACTACCAGTCAGGAAACCAGAGTAACAGTTGGAATCTCCTGGCAGACCTGACAATCTCCTCATAGAAGTTTAATAGATTGGTTTGGCAAGAATAATTCTTCATGAATCCATGCTGATTACTGCTAATAATACTGTTTTCATTACTAAAATCTTGTATATAGTCCCTTATCATCCCCTCCAAGAGCTTGCATACTATTGATGTTAGGCTAACTGGTCTGTAATTCCCAGGGATGTATTTTGGCCCTTTTTTAAATATTGGTGCTACATGGGCTTTTCTTCAATCAGCTGGTACCATTCCAGTCAGTAGACTATCAGTAAAAATTAGGAGGTCAGGTACTGATGTTGGAAGAGACCTGGGTTTCCAGTTAATGTTAAAGGTGTTCAGTAGGTTTGAGGTCAGTCTATTCAGGCCACCAAACCCAACTTATCCAACCTCTAATAAAGCATGTCTTTATGGAGCTGGATGTGTACACAGGGGCACAGTCATAATGGACCTTCCCTAAACTGTTGAGCCAAGGTTGTCAATGGAGATTGCAAGCCTATGTGCTTGACCTTATGCCCATGGTATCAGATTGGTAAGTACAACAAGCTCATATATATGATAGCTAGGTGTCCAGAAATGTTTGTCTATTTACTGTAGTGTTTACTATTGCAATTATTTACATGAAAAAAGCTGAAAACTTTGCTTTGAAAGTGGTATTGTTTGTTTTTAACCCCCAACAAAAATTAAAATATGTAGATAACCCCTTTACATACCCTTTATGATTGACAAGTACTAAAATAATAACACAATAATGGGTTCTCTAATGCCGTGTACACACGGGCGGACTTTTCGGCAGCAAAGGTCCGACGGTCTTTCCGACGGACTTTCGACGGACTTCCGACAGACTTTCTAACAATGGACTTGCCTACACACGATCACACCAAAGTCCGGCGGATTCGTATGTGATGACGTATAACCGGACTAAAATAAGTAAGTTGATAGCCAGTAGCCAATAGCTGCCCTAGCGTGGGTTTTCGTCCGTCGGACTAGCATACAGACAAGCGGATTTTTCGACCGGACTCGAGTCCATCGGAAAGATTTGAAACATGTTCCAAATCTAAAGTCTGTCAGATTTTCGACAGAAAAAGTCCGCTGAAGGTCCGATGAAGCCCACACACGGTCGGATTGTACGCTGGACTCGGTCCGTCGTACCAGTCCAGTCAAAGTCCGCTCACGTGTACGCGGCATGAGAACCATACTTTCCTTTTAACAGGATAAAAAGTACTGTGCAAAGTGCAGGAACCACAGCAACCTTGTATCAGTTATCATGGCTTTCCTTCCACTACCTTATTAAAATGGTAATGAATTTATTTCACCGTTACACAAGTAAATATTCAAACCCATACAAGTAGCCCTTCTCCAACGTGTTGCAGGACAATGTTATCCGCCATCCAATTAATTCATTCGGTATCATCAGTGGGTCAATTCTGGCCTAATTCATCTCTTCATCTTTTGTTCTGAGTCCTCATTCATCAACCTGATGTGAAGTGCAGCAAACAATGAATGTGGCTATTTTGCTTAGGTAATTAATGAAACATCTTATCTGGGAAAAAAAGTGGTTTCTTTCTCTTTCTCTGCGTGGTAGCGATGAGGGCCAGTATTATCCAGAAATAAAGATTTTTTCCTAATTTACTTCTGCTTTGTGGTAATACTGAATTGACAGAAAGCAGTAAAATGCCTCCCGACTTTGACTCATCCGGACGTGGGTGATAATGAGCCACGGAGAGTTGTCTGGTGATTCTTGGAATGGTCCTGAAATGTTCCTGAAAAATCTTTTGTTTTGCACAATGATCACCTTTAGGAATGAGAAGAGTGATTTTGGTAAACTGTAATTGATTGTGGTCTGAAGCAACCATTTTCACTTTTCACTGATGTGGAAATTTCAATTTCGCTCCTTGAGTTGCTTTGGTGAAATTTTCTTGGAAAAATAAGACTTTTGTTTAGTGCATTTTTTTACATTTTTTTTTTGTGTAGTTTGGTGTTGGGGTGATTATGCTCATGTGGTAGGTGCTTTTAAAATGAGTTGCGCCTAACCGAACTGTATTTTAGGGTGTGGCAGCCCACTTTAATTGGAAAGAAGAGAAAAGTTCCCATAGACATCAGGTGCCCACACATGGGTTCTTCCACATCAACAGTTGCTGACATGGCTCTCTTGTCAGCAGCACTGCTGCTCTTCTTACTAGTATCTCTGACTGTGTTTCCCAGCTCTCCTGGTTCTCCCAGCCCACTCAGCCTTTAGTTGCAGCACCCCGCTGCATGGCCCACTCCTGGCCTCTGGATAGAAGTTCTCCTGACACCCCAATAGGAGCTGACCTGACTCCTGGGACCAGACCTCTTGTCTCCTGGCTGGGGCACCTCTGACCTTTGGTTGAGATCTCCTGTCTCTTGACTTCTGGTTGGGGCACCTCTGACCTTTGGTTGAGATCTCCTGTCTCTTGACTTCTGGTTGGGGCACCTCTGACCCCTGGTTGAGACCTCCTATTTCCAGTATGGAAGCTGTCACCTGAGCTATCCTTAGGCTTGAGTATATAATGACCCTGCACACCTGTGTACTCACACACGCTGCAGGCATCCAGTATAATCTGGGCACATAATTTAAGATTCCGTCCCACCCAATACACTTTGGAACCTTCAAGCTCCAGGCCCCAATCCAGGTTTACAGAGTCCAGGAAAGCCAAAAACACAACTTTCTCTGCTCAGAAAATGTAGTCTGAAACGTTGCATTAAGCCTCAACTGAAGTGTGGTGCCCCCCCCCCCCCCCCAAGGGTCAGTAGCTGAACCATCTAGTGTTTTGTAACCAAGAGCCAAACTCACAGAATGCCAGGTTGGCTTAAAGTTGTAAAGTCAGAAGGTTTTTTATCTTAATGCATTCTATGCATTAAGATAAAAAGCCTTCTGTGTGCAGCAGCCACCCTCAGCCCCCCTAATACTTACCTGAGGTCCCTCTCTGTCCTGCGATGCCCACGAGTGTCTCAGCCATTCCAAATTCTCCCTCCTGATTGCCTGAGACACAGCAGCCGTAGCCATTGGCTGTTGCTGCTGTTAATCAAAGTCAGCTAGCCAATCAGGGGAGGGGCGGGGCTTGGCCTGGGCTCTGTGTCTGAATGGACACAGGTGTAGTAATATTACTGAACAGAAGTGACTCCATCTTTATATAAGTTCATATAAGATTAACTTGGGTTGGTGTTCCCCTTTACACAGGAAAATGTCCCAGATCGCTCTACACCACAGAAGCTTTATATAGAAAGGTACAGAGCAAAGATGCTGCCGTAAGCTATATTTTCTTATATGTGTGCCTTGCAAAAACTGTTACAGTCTGTCACAGTCTGAGAATACAGAACTTAAACTATCTAGCAGATTAACCCAAGTTAATCTTATATGAACTTATATAAAGATGGAGTCACTTATGTTCAGTCATATTACTACAACACTGAGCTGTGACTTGACTCGGGTGTCCCCATAGTAAGCTGCTTGCTGTGGGGGCACTGAACAAGAGGGAGGGGCCAGGATTACAGAAGAGGTAGTATAACATGTTATTTTTTATAGGAAAAAAAAAAAACAAGACTTTACAATCACTTTAAGGTCCCCTACCTGTGAAGGCTCTAAGGACTTTTTTTTTTTTTCCCTTTTCTGGAGTCTGACCATCGAATCAGAAAATGCTTTGCATCCATTGAGAAAGTTCAAAGCATTTTCCAAATAGCACCCATGCCGACTGACTGCCTCCTGTGTTCACGATGTAGCAGGGCAGTGGCTCTGTTGCATGAAATTACGTAGCTGTTGGTCGTTTCATGCTATAGATACTGTGGGCGCGCGCACTGACTCAATGTCCGCCGGCCACCCACAATCGCTGCACAGAGGCATAAAGGGGATGTGCCTATGTAAACAAGGCGGATCCCCATTCTGACAGGGGCCAACATGGACATCTGCCAGAGGCGGCTCTCCAATTAGGCAAATTAGGCGGTCGCCTAAGGCCTCGCACTCACAGGGGCCTCGCGGACGCCTAATTTGCCTGTGATCAATCACTGATGTCACGGCCTCATCACGGAGTGTCCTGGTCCGGTGGCAGCAGGTGCAGGAGCGGGACAGTAGAGGCCTCTAGGTGGCAACAGCGGCTGGATGACAGCACCTGGCTCCAGGTGTCATCTCTACAAGGAATGCTCTCTCTCTCTCTCCTTCCCCCTCTCTCTCTCCCTCCACCCCTCTCTCTCTCCCTCCCCCCTCTCTCCCTGTGCTGTGCTTGGATCCCCCCACTCTACTTCCTCTGTGGATGTGGAATGACTCAGTGACATCCTCTCCCCATTCTCCCAAGACACGGGAAATTCTTAGAGGGCTTGCCACCTTGCTGGGTCCCAGATGTTTTATTGGTTGCATATGTCTGGTGGGTGAGGAGGGTGCCCTAGAAGTGGTGCTGATGACCTGTGTGCTAGATCCGTGCATCTTTTTGCAGCCATTTTTATTGCTTGAATTTTTTTCCCCATTATGGGTGTGATTGGGGCCTCATGTGTAAGTTTCGCCTAAGACCTCACAAAGCCTAGAGCCGCCTCTGACATCTGCTGTTCCTAGTGATCAGGAATAGCGATCTCTGTTGTCCCAGTGAGCCCATCCCCCCACACAGTTAGAATACACCCTGGAAACAGTGAACCCCTTGATCGCCCCCTAGTGTTAACCGCTTCCCTGCCAGTGTTATTTATACTTTGATCAGTGCATTTTTGTAGCACTGATGACTGTAATAATGGCACTGGTGCCCAAAAAGTGTCACTTGGGGTCAGATTTGTCCGCCGCAATGTTGCAGTCCCACTAAGAATCGCAGATCTATGCCATTACCAGTAAAAACATAAAAAAAGTCCATTACTCTATTCCCTATTTTGTAGATGCTATAACTTTTGCGCAAAACAATCAATATATGTTTATTGTGATTTTTTTTTTCTTACCAAAAATATGTAGAAGAATACATATTGGCCTAAAATGATGAATAAATTTGTTTTTTTTATATGTATTATAGCATAAAAAAATGAGGGGAATAACTGCGCTACAGTGAAATACATAAACAATAACAATTATAGCCGCGATTCATCTATGTAACACAAACACAGTGAAATTAAATAAGAAAAAAAGGGGGGTTGAATCGCACTAAAACAGATTGGTGATCATACACATCATCACCAAACCAAATACCGTATTCATCGGCGTATAACACGCGCCGGCGTATAACACGCACCCCAAGTTTAGGAGAGAATTTTAAGGAAAAAAATTTTTTAGGAGGGAAGTTTAAGGAAAAAAAACTTACATTAAAATGCCCATCAATGCAGCCTTATCTGTCCATCTGCAGCATTTTCAGTGTCAGTGCAGCCTTGCCACAGTGCAGTCTTGTCAGTGCAGCCTTGTTAGTGCAGCCTTGTCAGTGCAGCCTTGTCAGTGCAGCTTTGCCCCAGTGCAGCCTTGTCAGTGCAGCTTTGCCCCAGTGCAGCCTTGTCAGTGCAGCCTTGTCAGTGCAGCCTTGCCTCAGTGCAGCTTTGCCCCAGTGCAGCCTTGTCAGTGCAGCCTTGCCTCAGTGTAGCTTTGCCCCAGTGCAGCCTTGCCCCAGTGCAGCCTTGCCCCAGTGCAGCTTTGTTAGTGCAGGTTTGCCCCAGTCCAGCCATGTCAGTGCAGCTTTGTGCACTCGGTGTAGATTCAAAAAATGGCGCCGAGACTGCAGGGAGCCGAGATACACATACCCGAGTGTTCTCGGCTTTCTCGGGTATGTGTATCTCGGATCCGACAAGAGCTGAGATACACATACCCGAGTGTTCTCGGCTTTTTTCGGCGCCGCTCACAGTCACGCCCAGTCCCGCCCTATGATGGACATAACACAGGTCCAGGGGCGGGACTGGGCGTGACGGCGGCGCCGGAAAAAGCCGAGAACACTCGGGTATGTGTATCTCGGCTTCCTGCAGTCTCGACGCCATTTTTGAATCTACCCACGGCTGTGTATGTCGGCGGCGACCGCGGCAATTGCCGCGATCGCTCCGATGACACAGAAATCGTCAGGGATCGGCCTATAACACGCACCCACGATTTTCCCCTGATTTTCAGGGGAAAAAAGTGCGTGTTATATGCCGATAAATACGGTATTCAGAACTAAGTGAAGAGTTCCCCTTTAGTGTATACATAATATACAAAACACATGTCAAATGAATAATCAATCCAAAAATAAAATGTTCAAAGTGATAATAAAAAGTCCATGTATAAAAAATAAATCACCCAAGTGATATGAAAGTATCTTTAAAAAGTTCCAAAAAAACATAAATTCTTGCTGTGAGAAGAAAAAAGCGTGCTTGCTCCACCACCGTTAAATCAGACTGGCCGCTTACCAGAAACTCATGATCCCCCCTTACAGAGGATCAGAGAAAGCTGTTTGTTAATACTGCTTCGAACCACGACCAATGGATCAGAGACCTTATGCCGAGACGGGACATTAAAGTCTGCAGGGTCAGGCTAAAGATGTTCACACTGACAGGTACTCAGACATCAGCCCACAGCATTGCAGATATGGTCATAGAAGGAAAAAAAGGCTCCATATAGTGTAAAATCATTGACTTTATTAGATAAGTAAAAGGTTAAACTCAAATGTTAGTAGACAATAGTAGGCATGTAGTGTAGTCTGGAGCGCCGGCCGGAAGCTCACAGACAGCCCACCCTACTGGAAACAACAGCAGCAATTCGAGGTGACGAGAACACGTCGCTCTGCCCTACGCAGCGTTTCGTGATAGAGTCACATCATCCAGGGGCCTGGGTAACCAGCATGCACCTCTCGATCTCGCGCATGCGCAGTTAAGCGGCGCTCTTAGCTAAACGGTGCTCATTTCAACACAGTAATGCCCACAGACTCTGGGAAATGATGACACTCATTTCCTAGGAGGCCAGGCAAGTCAGGAAAGAGAAGTAGGACCACCGCGGAATAGGAAGTAGGCAGATTAGGAAGTCTGCCCAGTAACAGGGTCTTTCAGGCAAGTAAAACATTTTTTTTTTTTACTAAATGATTTTTATTACATTAAAAGGAAGCTAATAATGTGAAATTTATTTTTAGGGTGGACCTCCACTTTAATCTGCTTTATTACCTTTACTTTTTGTACTACTGTAAAACTTTAATAAAAACTATTGAAAAAAAAAAACACATCAGGGTCCTGTGCATGCGCTAAGAGAGAGCAGGTATGGAAGTCCTATACCCAACCATGTCTGTGTGGAAACCACAGCATGGGTTCTGTCGGGACCCCAAGGCTGGGCAGAGCCCTTCGGCTCACCTGCGCACCCATCAGAATGGGTAAAGATAGCAACGGACAGCAAAGTGGTTAGCAATTTTGCCTGGCAGCACTAAGTAAGGTAAGCGGTTTAAATCCCGGCCATGGCACCACTAGTACGGAATTTGCATGTTCTCCCTGTGGCTGCGTGGGTTTCCACCGGGTACTCCGATTTTCCTCCCACACTCCAAAAACATGCTGGCAGGTTAATTGGCTCCTGTCTGAATTGGCCCTGGTATGTGTGTGTATAAATGTGAGTTCGGAACCTTAGATTGTAAGCTCCTTGATGGCAGGGACTGATGTGAATGTACTATATATATATATATATGTGTAAAGCGGTGCGTAAATTGAGGGTGCTATATAAGTACCTGTAATAAATAAAATAAGAAACTCCAGAGGGGTGCAGGGCTAAAATAAGAGGGGACCGAAAGTTCCTCTTTAACGGTGCTTCCTTTGGTTCCCAAACATCTGATTCCCGCTGGAGATGCAATAAAGTTCCTCTTTAACAGTGGACAGTGCAGTCACCAGTCTGTTATCTTGTAGAATGGAGGCAGGAGGGGCAGGGCAGTTCCTTGCTATCCTAGACTATGAGGCTGTGTGTTACTATTGATGCACACAGTGTAGGGAGAAACAACTCCAGTCCATGCATACAAAGGTGGCTCCATAGGATGTTGAAAGACAAGTCACCTTGAAACAGGGAACCGGGAGCAGAGGTCATGACACCAACTGGAACACAGACAAGGATTAAAAGATAAAGAAGCTGCGTACTCAGTAAGTGATCACATCAGCTGTTGAAAGTGATTAAAAACTTGAGGGTTTAATACCACTTTTAAATGAAGAGACCCAAGGGTGGCATGTCTTTGAAAGATGGTATTCCATTGATTTAGCTGACTTCAGCAAAGACTTCGTAGCAAAGGGAGTCTAATTTAGAGTGAGTGACAGCGTGAAAACCTCAATCCTGGCACCCTTAGCTTTTAGCAATCAAGAGGTTTATGAAAGAACTCGAAGTCAAAGGCAAATTTAAACACTCAGATCCTCCTCGCCATTGCAAAACTGACTTAAATATAACAAGTAACCTCATTTCCTAAACATTTTTTCAGTATTATACCAAACTATATTCTGTGATCAGAATATTAATAACATCCACAAGTGACAAAATGTATTTATTTTGCAGAGGAATAGTCTGCCTATTAAATAAACTGTATTTCTTCAAACACAAGGGCTTCTTTCATACGTAGAAAAAGGACAAAAAAAACAACGTGCAAAAAAACTGATAGCCGACAATAAAAGTAGTTCACTTCTTTACATTCAAATGGTTATGTTCAAAACATTCAAATGTAGTACAATGCTGCCACCTAGTGTTTTGTACTGGAATGAACAAAATTGGAGAAAAAAAAAATATTGTTTATGCAGATAGGGTTACTAATTTACATTTTTGAAGTGTTATATATTTAGGCCGCTTGAACACGGATATCCGAGTCTGTGCAACATTCCGGTGTATTTCCCCCCCTGCCTGGAAAGCACATGAATGGCTGTGTGTAGCTGTACTCAGGTATACTCGGGTAAATGCTACAGCCACTTACAGCCATTCATGTCTATATATATATATATATATATATATATATATGTAGGGCTTACCCCCGAAGGAGCGGCTGATTAATTGTTATATCCGTAATACACGTTCAACTCTCGCAGCCCATAGATTCAAAAACACAGTCCATAATGCTTTTTCTCTTGCTTTATTAATTAACATGAACTGGGATGGGAGAAGGACTTCTTTTAAGATGCTCTTTTGTTACATTATCATCATTTCACTATTTCTTATGGAAGAACTAGAATCAATTGCGGATAATAGGGAATCACTTTGTGTGATTTCTTCAATCAGGGAAGGTGGAAGTAGATTTGATAGAGAATAATTGATAAAGAGTCACTCTGAATAACTTCTTTATCTGCAGAACTTTTCAAGAACAGTCTGTATCTCTATATGTGTGATTGAAGCTTCACCGCTACCTTTTTACCACTACTTCCCATCTGCATGGTACTTCCAAGCTGAGCTGAGAAAAAGTCACTCTGAATAACTTCTCCCGCTTGACTGATTGGAATCCCGGGGCATTGCTGAACCTAAAGTCACAGGCCATCACCACCTGTCTCACTGACTTGCGTACCAACAACCCCCAGCCTCTGGCAGAACCCTTCCCTTGGGCTTTCGCTCACGTGATCAATAGTCCATGTGCCACTCATAAACGATCGATCGCCCAAATTTCCTTCCTCTTTGTTGCGACTTCACGCAATGATTCTTTGTTCCTTTTTCCTCCTTTATGGCCCACTCCCTTCCCCGCGGGGGCGGACAACGACACCAGTGACCACATGCTGTAAGATGTCGTCTCTTCCTCGATGGAGACCGGTTCCCCACCCTTCTCGCAAGGGGGGAGCTCCGTTGGCTCCCCGGAGGGGGAAACCTCTCCCCTCCGGGAACCAGGCTGGCTTCTCCACGCTCGAACCAGAAGACCCTCACTAAACCATGTGACCCGGCTTTTATATGAGAGTCCCGGGCATTACCAAGCAAATTAACGATTGGCTGAGACTCGCATAGAAACTACCTGCCACTCAATTGAGAAATGAACAAACAGGCCAGCTGTAATAGCACAAGCCTGCCTAAATTTACCTGACATTGTAATAGGGTTGCCACCTGTATGGGAATGACCCGGACAGTCCGGGTTTTGACAGCTGTGCCCGGGTTTCTCTCCTCCTGAAACCTGGACACAGCAGCATAGGCTCCAGCCCACCAGCAGTTTAACACCCCCCGCTCCTGTAGCTGAGACTGCGCTCCGTCCTGTGTCCCGCCAGCAGCGCGACCCCCTCCTGTCACTGGATGCACACTCTCAAACAGCACCTGCTCCCCGGATGGCTCTTGTCCTGTGTGGCTTCAGTGGTGAGCGTTCCCCTCCGTCCACCTCTCCCCCGTCAGTGTGCCAATGCCGATCGGCAAATGCAGCCTGCCCTGAATGCACTCTCTCCCGCCAGCAGCACGCTCCCCCGAGCCCCCCTCCTTCCCCTGCTTCAGCAGGGCTAATGATTTTTGGCAGTTTCACTGCCACTGGTAAATAGTGACAGTGGTGAGTCAGTTCCAGTCCCCCTCACCCCTGTCAATGCAGCGCTAGGCTAATGAATCCTGAATGCTGCAGCTCACTGTGTGCTCTCTTCCCCCAGCACCTAGCCAGCCCCCCTCCTCTCTGTCAGCCCCCCCTCCTCTCTGTCAGCCCCCCTCCTCTGTCAGCCCCCCCTCCTCTGTCAGCCCCCCCTCCTCTGTCAGCCCCCCTCCTCTGTCAGCCCCCCCCTTCTCTCTGTCAGCCCCCCCTCCTCTGTGTCACCCCCCTCCTCTGTGTCAGCCCTCCCCTCTGTCAGCCCCCCTCCTCTCCGTCAGCTCCCCACCTCTCTGTCAGCCCCCCTTCTCTCTGTCAGCCCCCTCCTCTGTCAGCCCCCTTCTCTCTGTCAGCCCCCCTCCTCTCTGTCAGCCCCCCTTCCTCTCTGTCAGCCCCCCTCCTCTGTCAGCCCCCCCTCCTCTGTGTCAGCCCCCCCTCCTCTCTGTCAGCCCCCTCCTCTCTCTCAGCCCCCTCCTCTGTCAGCCCCCTTCTCTCTGTCAGCCCCCCCTCCTCTCTGTCAGCCCCCCTTCCTCTCTGTCGGCCCCCCTCCTCTGTCAGCCCCCCTCCTCTGTGACACCGTCCTCTGCCCTACTAACACCGTCCACTGCTCTACTGACACTGTCCACTGCTCTACTGACACCTTCCACTGCTCTACTGACACCGTCCACTGCCCTACTGACACCATCCACTGCCCTACTGACACCATCCACTGCCCTACTGACACCGTCCTCTGCTCTACTGACACCTTCCACTGCTCTACTGACACCGTCCACTGCCCTACTGACACCGTCCTCTGCCCTACTGACACCGGCCACTGCCCTACTGACACCGTCCACTGCCCTACTGACACCGTCCACTGCCCTACTGACACCGTCCTCTGCTCTACTGACACCGTCCACTGCTCTACTGACACAGTCCTCTGCCCTACTGACACAGTCCTCTGCCCTACTGACACCGGCCACTGCCCTACTGACACCGTCCACTGCCCTACTGACACCGTCAACTGCTCTACTGACACCGTCCACTGCTCTACTGACACCGTCCTCTGCCCTACTGACACCGTCCACTGCCCTACTGACACCGTCCTCTGCTCTACTGACACCGTCCACTGCCCTACTGACACAGTCCTCTGCCCTACTGACACCGTCCACTGCCCTACTGACACAGTCCACTGCTCTACTGACACCGTCCACTGCCCTACTGACACAGTCCACTGCTCTACTGACACCATCCCCTGCCCTACTGACACAGTCCACTGCTCTACTGACACCGTCAACTGCTCTCCTGAGACCTTCCACTGCTCTACTGACACAGTCCTCTGCCCTACTGACACCGTCCACTGCCCTACTGACACCGTCCACTGCTCTACTGACACTGTCCACTGCCCTACTGACACCGTCCACTGCTCTACTGACATCATCCCCTGCCCTACTGACACAGTCCACTGCTCTACTGACACCGTCAACTGCTCTCCTGAGACCTTCCACTGCTCTACTGACACAGTCCTCTGCCCTACTGACACCGTCCACTGCCCTACTGACACCGTCCACTGCTCTACTGACACCGTCCACTGCCCTACTGACACCGTCCACTGCCCTACTGACACCGTCCACTGCTCTACTGGCAGACAGTGCCCACTTTTAAGGTAGGCTAGTTTCATATTTTAACTGACAATTCTTTTATTAATCGAATCATATTTTATGAGTACACAAATGCTTTTGGTTTTTTTAACCATGCCCCTTTAAGTCCCCCCCCACCCACTCTTAATGCAATTTGGCCACAGCCACTGTTCACCATAGCACACCTCATTACTACTCTTTTTGGGTAACCCAAGAGGTGTCCCAGATATTTTACAATTCTATAGAGTGTACTACAAAAAAATTGCCATGCAATGTGAAAGTGCTCGGGTTTGGCTTGAAGAAAAGGTGGCAACCCTACATGGTAAACAAGCAAAAAGGTCACCTACCTAAAAGTAGGTGCCCGCTACACACATATTTACTATGTTGCCAAAAGTATTGGGGCACTTGCCTTTATACGTACATGAATTTGGCCCACCCTTTGCAGCTATAACAGCTTCAACTCTTCTGGGAAGGCTGTCCACAAGGTTTAGGAGAGTGTCTATGGGAATGTTTGATCATTCTTCCAGAAGCACATTTGTGAGGTCAGGCACTAATGATGGATAAGAAGGCCTGGCTCGCAGTCTCCGCTCTAATTTATTCCAAAGGGGTTCTATCGGGTTGAGGTCAGGACTCTATGCGGGCCAGTCAAGTTCCTCCACCCCAAACTCGCTCATCTATGTCTTCATGGACCTTGCTTTGTGCACTGGTGTTAGAAACCATGAACCAGACCGAGAGACAGAAGTACAGTAAAATCACACTTGTTTATTAATAAAAATAAAAAGGTAAATAGAGTAAGCATAGTCAAAGCATAGCCAGAGTCAAGTAACCAGATCGGGTAGTCAGCCAAGCCAGAGTTCAGTAACCAGATCGGGTAATTAGCCGGGCCAGAAGTCAGGGATCCAAGTAGAGGAACAGCAAGCAGGATAAGGAGCCAGAAGGGATATCAGCAAAGCCAGTCTTTAAACAGCAAAGCAGGAAATGGTTTCTTGTGATGTGACCAAGGTGAAGGCAGAGATCAAGTGAGCTGGATGGCTTCAAGTAGGCAGGACTGACGAGCAGAATAAACAACAGCTGAGTAACTGTGGAGAGATAGGAGCTGGCAATTAGCCGACAGCTGAGCGGCCAGCTCAGAGAAGTAAGGGCTGTGCCCAGCCCTGACAACTGGTCCAAATCATTTGGTGGAGGGGGGATTATAGTGTGGGGTTGTTTTTCAGAGGTTGGGCTTGGCCTCTTAGTTCCAGTGAAGGGAACTCTTAAGGCGTCACACATTTTGGACAATTTCATGCTCCCCCTTCATTTTTCTCCACAGCAAGCGGTCTGCTTTAAGATAAAAGTGGTCTCAGCGGCGGATTCGCTGCAAGATCACTTTATTGGGCGACAAGAGAGGTGAACCCACCCCCCGTCGCCACGTTCTGCATGTCTCCACCGCTTACTGGAGACGATCCGCTCCTGTGGCCTGATGGGCAGGAAGTTGAGTAAGGGCATGACGGTACCCACTCGACTCTATGCCCTTGGAGGACTGGAGCAATGTCGAACGTCACTTCCGCCCAACAGCCATAAAGGGAATTTTTTTTTTTTTTTTGTAGTGCTTTTAAGTGTAAATGTGAGATCTGAGGTCTTTTTGACCTCAGATCTCACATTTAAGAGGTTCTATCATGCTTTTTTCTATTACAAGGGATGTTTACATTCCTTGTAATAGGAATAAAAGTGATCCAAAATTTTTTTTTTAAAGGGACAGTGTAAAAATACAAATTAAAATAAATAAGAAAAATTTAATTTTTTAAAGAGTCCCGTCCCTCCATGCTCGCGCGCAGAAGCAAATGTATTAGTATCACGCCCACGTATGTAAACGGTGTTCAAACCACACATGTGAGGTCGAGCTCGCCGAGATCCTTGGAGCGAGAGCAATAATTCTAGCACTAGACCTCCTCTGTAACTCTAAACTGGTAACCTGTAGAAATTTTGTAAACGTCGCCTATGCAGATCTTTAATGCCGCGTACACACGAGCGGACATTACGGCGGACTTTGCCCGGCGGACTGGATTTCGTCGGACAATTCGATGTGTGTGGGCTCCAGCGGACTTTGTTTTCTCAAAAGTTCGACGGAATTAGATTTGAAACTTGTTTTAAATTTATCCGTTGAAATCGAGTCCGGTCGAAAAGTCCGCCGTCTGTATGCTAGTTCGACGGACAAAAAGCCACGCTAGGGCAGCTATTGGCTACTGGCTATGAACTTCCTTGTTTTAGTCCGGTCGTACGTCATCACGTACGAATTCGACGGACTTTGGTGGATTGTGTGTAGGCAAGTCCGTTCATTCACAAAGTCCGTCGGAAAGTACGTCGAAAAGTCCGCCGGGCAAAGTCCGCCGTAATGTCCGCTCGTGTGTACGCGGCATTAGAGTCAAAGTTTGTCGCCATTCCACGAGCGGGCGCAATTTTGACATGTTGGGTATCAATTTACTCGGCTTAAAATTATCTTGTAACAATATAAATAAAAATGTTACTGTTTTTTATTTTTTTATTTAAAAATGTGTATTTTTCCCCAAAAAAAGTGCGTTTGTAAGACCGCTGTGCAAATACGGTGTAACATAAAGTATTGCAACGACCGCCATTTTATTCTCTAGGGTGTCTGGAAAAAATATATATAAGGTTTGGGGGTTCAAAGTAATTTTCTAGCAAAAAAAACCCAAAAACTGATAAATTACTTTGCAGCGTTTGTCGCACATAGAGCAGCCCTTTGAGATGAATGAACTACCCTATATGTGTCTCGCAAAAACGTGCACAAAAAAAAAAAGAGTGTTTAGAAAACGCTAGGTGTGAAACAGGGCCTGAGCCCCCATTCACACCAGTGCGTCTTGTCATGTGATTTGACCGTTTAAAATCGCATTGACAAGTCTCACCCTATTTGTGCCTATGGAGCCGTTCAAATCTGTGCGGCTCTGACTTGCATTTGAAAAAGGTTCCTGCACTATTTTTGGTGACTTTGCGTGCGACTTGCATAGACATCTGTGCATGAAGTCGCTTAGATGTCGGCAAGCCGAAATCAAACTGACTGGCGGCTTTGAAGTAGCACGATTTCAACGCCGCGCTCAGGGTGACCTGGGTGTAGGGCTGGGCATAGATGTCGGTCCAACAGATTCCTCCATCCACACGAGCAAGGTGAATGGAGGAATCGGCCCCACTGGGACTTGGTATTCTGATAGCGGCTCCACCTGCTGGCATGATCAGCGGCTGCAGCCAATCGGCTGATAGTTGACAAAAGTTCTCCAGTGTGTCCGTTTGACAGAAATCAATTGTTAGAGGCAGGCAGGGCCACACACAGATGTTCCCTGTTGAACCAGCCAAATTTTGATGCGTCTATGGCCCAGCTTAAGGCTCGATTCACATCTATGCATGTTGCTTTTGAGCGTTTCTGCAGTGCTTTTTGCGTTTTTTTTTTTAACCTCGATTTGCATTTTGTGTTTTTTATGCTTTTTTGGGGGGGGAAATTTGTTGTTGGGCAGATTTAAAAATGCAAATTTGCAGGAAGAAAATGCACTGTATGCTTTTTTTTTTTGCAGCTTTTCCAATGAGACCTGTTGAACCGAAAAAAGCACCGTTCTGCGGGGGTGGGGGTTACCAAAAATTTGTAGCAGAATACATATTGGCCTAAATTGATGAAGAAATTAGATTTTGTTTTTTAAATTATGGGGAATGTTTATAGCATAAAGTAAAAAATATAGTTTTTTTTTTTTCAAAATTGTCGCTCTTTTTTGTTTATAGCGCTAAAAATAAAAACAGTTAGACTGCCAGTGTCATTAGTACAATGTCAGTGCATATTTTTAGCACTGATCGCTGGAATAATGTCACTGGTCCTCAAAAAAAAGTGTAAAAAATTTCAGGTGTCCGATTTGTCCGCCGCACTGTCGCAGTCCCACTAAAAATCACTGATCCCCGCCATTACTAGTAAAAAAATAAATAAATAAATCTTTCCCCTATTTTGTACACGCTATAACTTTTGCGCAAACCAATCAATATACACTTATTGGGGTTTTTTGTTACCAAAAATATGTAGCAGAATACTGGCTGGTATGGATGGGTGACAGTGTCAACAAAAAGGCACCACCTTCCCTGAATAATATGTGTAGACAGGAGGATGATTTAGTGGGATTTTTTGAGTGCCAAGCAAATAGAATTACTCATAATACACCAAAGTAAAAAAATATCAAAATTTATTAGACATAAGACAGATTTAAAAGTTGTATTAGCTATACATATATTACACAGACATCAGTACACATCTAGTTAGATGATGAAAATAGTCACTCAGCAATGGTATCCCGACATGTTTCGCCCTCTAGGGCTTCCTCAGGGGATGTTTGTTGAGAGACAACGGTAGATTGATGTTGAGCCAAACTAGGAAAACGGACACTGCACTGCACACTGAAAAGTTGGCCGAGAAGAGCCCAGGGAAAAAGGCCATGGGGCCAATCTAAGCAATCCAGCTGGGTCTAAGAAAAAGCCAGGGCTGCCAAGCAGAGGTATTATCTTGTGGGGAAAGATGTGTCAGCGTGGCAGCCAATCCAGTACTGGATCCTGTTCAAGACTTGCTTTGCTGACATCCCTTCTGGCTCCAGATCCTGCTTGCTGTTCCATTACATTGATCCCTGACTTCTGGCTTGTCTGACTATCCGTTTCAGTTACTGAACTTTGTCTATGTTTTGACTACATTTGTTCTTTTTACTTTTATTATTAAACAAGTGTGATTTAACTGTACTTCTGTCTCGGCCTGATTTCATGGTTTCTGACACTCAGGCTGGATTCACACCTATGCATTTTTAGTGCTTTTTGAATTTTGCAGATTTGCACTACAGAACATGTTCCATAGGAAACTGCATAGGTGTGAATCCAGCCTAAGCCTGCTTTGTAGACTGGGCGAAGAAACTAAAGGTCCCAGAGGCACTGGAGCTCTCTAAGAAAAGGAGAGGAGGCTTGTACATACCTCCCAACATTGCAATGGGAACGAGGTACACCTATTAGCAAAAGTATGTAGGCATAGACACACCCATTGCCACGCCCCCTTAAAGAAGAATAATACGAAAAAAATATTCGTTAAACCCACAAGTGTTTTTTTTTTTTTTTTTTTTTTTACCACTACTATTCCTTTCTATCAGCTTTTGAAATATACAAATGCAATAATTTAGAAACTGGATGAAACGTTTAGCACTGGAAAATACTTTTTGATAGATAAATAATGCATTTTATATACAGATATATGCATCAGACCAAAATGAGGGAGAAATGAGGAAGAAAGAAGGATTTTGTTCCAAATCAGGGACAGTCCCTCGAAATCAGGGACAGTTGGGAGCTATGCTTGTTCCTGGTCTGAGAGAGATGTGAGGAGAACATTCTGTTCACCAGTGTGTTGCTATGGCTATTCCAGTGTTTTGTTTTTTTTTATAGCATAAATATATGGAATGATGCATTTTTGTTATCATGTATTTCTGGGGTAGTCAACCTGGGGCCCTCCACCTGTGATGGAACTACATTTCCCATGAGGCATTGCAAGTCTGGCAGTTACAATTACTCCCAGAGGCATGATGAGACTTGTGATTCTGCAACAGCTGGAGGGCCCCAGGTTGCCTACCCCTGATGTATTGTATTTAGAAGCTAGGCTTCCCCTATTCATAAGCTAACGAACCCATTTGACTGGTTCATGGAGCACAAAAATCGCCGAAAAATTTACTTTCTGCCTGAAAACGATACGTTCAGGTCAGTGGCGTCTCCAGCTTTCAAATTTAGGGGGGGCACATGGGGGGACAGGGACAAAAGTAGGGGGGCAACTATAAAATGCATATATATATATATATATATATATATATATATATATCCTGGGGCCCTTTACTACGACCGACCCCACAACGGGCCCTTTCACATGTTCTGCAGTGAGCTCCCTTCCTACTGTATTGGGGCCCCCAGGGTGGCAGAAAACAAGAGATATATGTCACCAGCATATCAAGAAAATATAAGGATCCAAAGCAGTGGGAGAACTATCAGGGTTGCAAAGGTTGTCTTGCCACCGGGCCCTGGTGTTCTGCCACTGAGGGGTCCCCCAGCCTCCTCTTGCTGTCCTGCCCCTGCTATTGACAGCGCTGGTCTGGCATCTCTTGGAATTTACAGGCTGGTCCTCCTGTCCTAAGGACAGGAGAAATCAGTCTGTTTTTTTAGTAACTGAGAGTCCTGGTGGAGTCCTTCCTGCAACTCGCTCTTCTCCCTGCCAATGAGGATGCAGGTGAAGGAGCAGATCGGGCGGCCGTGGTTGTGTGAACGCTCGCCTTATGCAGTGTCAGCGAGCAGAGGGAGGGGGGAGGAATCACCCACAGGAGCTGACTGGGGACTCTCTCCCTCTTAGACATTGATTTTTTGTAAAAAAAAAAAAAAAAAAAAAAAAAAAATTTTTTTTTTGGGGGGGGGGCACATGGTGGGGCACAGCATAATGTTGGGGGGGTCAGGGCCCCCTCTGGCCCCCCCCTAGGGTCGCCATTGGTTCAGGTGTAAATGCAGCCTAAAAGCTACAAAACAATCAGGTTGCTTACCACAGCATCTGGAACAGAGGGGGTGGAGCAGCAGACACTCCCTAATACCGGAGAATATATATATATTAATAATTTAAAAAAAAAAAATTTGCACTAAATATCAATAGATATAGATATTAACCACTTGCTTACTGGGCACTTATACCCCCTTCCTAAACCAGGCCAATATCCAGCTTTCAACGCTGTTGCACTTTGAATGACAATTGCGCGGTTATGCAACGATGTAACCAAATTAAAATTTTTATCATTTTTTTTACACAAATAGAGCTTTCTTTTGGCGGTAATCAATAACCACTGCGTTTTTTATTTTTTGCTAGACAAACAAAAAAGGCCGATAATTTTGAAAAAAAAATTACTTTTTTCAAATTTTGTTATAAAATTTTGCAAACGGGTCATTTTTCTCCTTCACTGATGGGGTGGCACAGATGGGCACTGATAGGTGGAGAGGCAGCACTGACAGGCACTGATGATGAGGCACTGATGGGCACTGATTGGCAGTACTGATGGGCACTGATAGATGGCACTGGTGGGCACGGATTTTCAACACTGGAGGGCACTGTTTAGCAGCACTGGTTGGCACTTAGGGGACCGATGTCCCTCCCTCTAACAGAAGCCGGTTACCGGCTTTATTCTATTCTTCACGCTGAGAGCATGAAGAAAAAAAATAACCGGTAACCAGGTTCTGTTTACTTCTGTGATCAGCTGTCAGCTGATCACGTGATAAAGAGCCCGCTGTCGTTGGCCCTTCACCCTGCTCTGTGATCAGATGAGTCCAAAGAACTCAGCAATGACAGAGCGGCGCGAGAAAGGGACGACGTCCATGGACGCCCTCTCAGCATTTGAGGTCCGCGCTGTAGCCGTCTTTCCGCTATATCACGGACGTCAAGTGGTTAATATGTGATATTTTATATTACGCTGGTTAAAAGTATTATTACTCTGTATTTTTAAATACACCATTATATGCATTCTTTTAAATGTTAAATAATATTTTAAATAATAAACATTAATATTTCCTAATATGGCAACTAATAATAGATATTAATATGTAATAGTTTATATTTTAATTGGTTAAAAAATATTATTACTCTGTATTTTTATAACACGATTACACGTATTCTTATTAATGCAAGCAGTGTAAGTAGCTAAAATTGACCTGGACAGTAGAGCTCAGACATTTTAAAGAAAGACGAAACACTAGGAGCCAATCAGCTGTGGTGTAGTGGAAGACGCATGCTGGTAGGAGGAGAAAGCAGAGTGTCAGAGAGATGTGTTAATCAGTCTTCTCCTTTCACTATTCACTCCCACAGACTGGGAGGGGGGGGGGGGGGGGGCAGGGAGCAGACCTGTAAGTGAAAGTGAAAATGAAGCAAAGAAAAAATCAGGTCTTCAGCCCTTCCAGACAGGGCTATGTGATACGGCAGAGTTGTATAAAGCCGCGTACACACGATCGGATTTTCCAACAGGAAATGTGTGATGACAGGCTGTTGGCGCTCCATCAGACAATTGTTGTCGGATTTTCCACGGACAAATGTTGGATGGCAGGTTTTAAAATTTTCCGCGGACAAATGTCTGCTGTCGGATTTTCCGATCGTGTGTGCACAAGTCCGTCGGACAAAAGTCCAAAGTACAAACACGCATGCTCGGGAAGCAAGGACGAGCCAGAAGCGGTCGGTCTTGTAATCTAGCGTTCGTAATGGAGAATTAACATTCGTGACGCGGCAAACTATGAAATCTCGAAATGCAGCGCACAATTCTCTTCTTCTTTAATGGGATAATAATGAAGCTGCTTTGCTGGTGATACTGATGCAGTTATTGCAAACAAATTCTCAAAGGCTTCTTTTTTCTCTGATATCAAGAATAATATTATTATGTTTTTTTTTGTTTTTTTGGGCAAGTTTCCACAACACCATTATCCCGTAGTTTTTAAGATCAAAGATAAAACTATGTTGGTGTCCCCTGTCAATTTTACATTTACATTTTTGTATTTTTTTAAATGTAACTGCCTACTCCCAAACTCTCATTTGAAGTAAAACACAAAGTCAAGTATTATTCTACACTATTTTTTTTATTGTGCATTAAAAAAAAGAAAACAAATAAAATTAGACATGCTATCTGCCTATAAAACTTAACCAAAAAGTGCATTCTATGCATCCAAAAATATAGAAAATATAACAAATCAAATCATTATTATTTAACCAAAAAATAAAATAAAAGCCTAATGCATTTGTCCTGCTTCTTAATATAGGGAGTCAACAATGCCAAGAGTTGGTGAAAGCAGGGGTCCGTCATCCGGAGATAATTCCGAAAATCATCCAGATTATTCTCCTGGAGCTCCCACAGCAAAGGCATATGACATAATTGCTCACGATTAATAAAGCAACCAATTTTTGCTCCAAGAAATCCTCCTCCTCCTGTTCCTGGACTAGACTTGGGTCAAAGCAATAACTCCAAGGCCAATAATAGATAACACGTTATCTCCTCCGATTCCGCAACATGGCTGGTTGACGAACGGCCGTTCAGATATGAACTGAAAAGCGCAAAATGAAAAGCGCAAATCAACATTCACCAAACTTCTACTAACACAAAATTAGCTGGAGCCCAAAGGGTGGCGCTAAAGAGCTGAAAAACCACGTAGTACCTCACTACGTTCGTGTTTGTTGGCCGACAATTCCTTGCCATTTGTATGCAAGACAAAATCCAGGCACACGCCTTCAGATAAAAGTCTGAGGTTATGTCTGCGGAAAAATCCGATCGTGTGTACGAGGCTTAAATCTCAGTATTGGATGGACAGAAATACAAACCCTTTGGTGAGTAAAACAAGCTCCCTCTTATGTATTTCATCAGGGTGTTTAGTTGAGTTCAGCTTTAAGCCATTCTAGTCCCTTTCTTATTAAAAATGTTTAATTACTTTTACTTTTTTTTTTTTATCTGAAAGAAAACTTTTTGGCTCACAACAATACAGCAATGCAAACAGCAATGTTTCCTTCCCTTATAAAGCACTCCATTCACATTGCATAGAAGGCTCCAAGAAATGACTTTTTAATAGTTTATGATAATGAAGTCAAATTATTCGTCCACGCTGAGAACTCTTACCTAGGCAGTACTTGCTGTCCCGAGGGACAATGCCACTGTTAAGAATGCTGTAATGATAATAAAAGAGAACATTCCGCACTGTTCCGGCCTTTTTTTAATTAAAAGTGAACTGTACTATTTTCATTCGGCAATAACGCGCACAAAGTTTTCCAGAGCAAACTCCATACTGGAGGTATGATGCCGGGAACGAGCTGTATGAAAGCGGCAAGAAGATGATTTAAAGGGATGACCCCGGTCAAAACAAGAACGGCTGTTTTCAAACGGATATAATGGCCACGGCCTGCCTGGGTATTTCTATTCTCAGTAGCCGGTCTCTGGTTCTATCAATGTTCCCTGTGCTACTGATCAGAGCTAGTCAGAAAAAAAAGGTGTCCAGGTTTTCAATGTTTTTTTTTTCTTTAAGAGTCTTAACTCCGCTTCCTTTATTGACATACACTCACCGGCCACTTTTATTAGGTACACCTGTTCAATTGCTTGGTAACACAAATTGCTAATCGGCCAATCACATGGCGGCAACTCAATGCATTTGGGCATCTAGACCTGGTGAAGTTGACTTGCTGAAGTTCAAACCGAGCATCAGAATGGGGAAGAAAGGGGGGTTTAAGTGACTTTGAACGTGGCATGGGTGTTGGTGCCAGACGGGCTGGTCTGAGTTATTCAAAAACTGCTGATCTACTGGGATTTTCTCACACAACCATCTCTCGGGTTTACAGAGAATGGTCCGAAAAAGAGAAAATATCCAGTGAGTGGCAGTTGTGTGGAGGAAAATGACTTGTTGATGTCAGAGGTCAGAGGAGAATGGGCAGACTGGTTCCAGATGATAGAAAGGCGACAGTAACTCAAATAACCTCTCGTTACAACCAAGGTATACAGAATACCATTTCTGCATCGAACCTTGAAGCAGATGGGCTACAACAGCCGAAGACCACACCGGGTGCCACTCCTGTCAGCTAAGAACAGGAAACTGAGGCTACAATTGGCACAGGATCACCAAAATTGGATGATAGAAGACTGGAAAAACATTGCCTGGTCTGATGAGTCTCAATTTCAGTTGCAATATTCAGATGGTTGGGTTAGAATTTGTCGTAAACAACATGAAAACATGGATCCATCCTGCCTTGTGTCAATGGTTCAGGTTGGTTGGCAATGGTGGTGGTGTAATGGTGTGGGGGATATTTCCTTGCCACACTTTGGGCCCCTTCGTACCAATTGAGCATTGTTTAAACGCCACGGCCTACCTGAGTATCGTTGCTGACCATGTCCATCCCTTTATGACTACAGTGTCCCAATCTTCTGATGGCTCCTTCCAGCAGGATAATGCACCATGTCACAAAGCTCCAATCATCTCACCACTGGTTTCTTGAACATGACAATGAGATCACTGTACTCCAATGGCCTCCACAGCCACCAGATCTCATCCAATATAGCACCTATGGGATGTGGTGGAAGAGATTGGCATCATGGATGTGCAGTCGACATATCTGCAGCAACTGCGTGATGCTATCATGTCACTATGGACCATTCTGAGGAATGTTTCCAACACCTTGTTGAATCTATGCCACGAAGAATGAAGGCAAAAGGGGGTCCAACCCGGTACTAGCAAGGTGTACCTAATAAAATGAGTGTATGTCAGAACACATTTATCCAGTACCTGAAGCATGATGCCGTCAGACCTGCAGAAAGGCCTGCTGGAAATAGCCTTGGTCTTCCCCACCTGTACAGAGGCTGGCAGCCCAGGTACCAGTTCCAGAGGACACTGACAATGTTCTGGCCCAGTCTAGGGCTGTCTTTCGGAAGATTTATTGCAGTACTTGAACACAGGCAGGTAGAGGAATGAGGGTGCGGGATACTCCAAAACACAAGAAGGAATAGGAAGTCAAATTCTCAAGAAAAGAACTTTAGTAACAGCCTTAAGTAATGCTGAAGGTAGAGGGGACGGCAAGCTTGTAGGCAGATGCAGTCGGTACTCCCTACTGCAGGTGGCGCTCCACTGATGCGACAACGCAGAAGGGGAAGGAAGTTGTGATGTGCTTGGTTCCTCTATGACTTCCTGCAGTCACAGGGAAACAACTGTCCTATTGTCACTATAGTGGCCATCTTGGGTCAGGCAGAGCCTATTTAAAGTGGTAGTAAACCGCTGCAAATTATAGGCTTACCTGTAGGTGAAAATCACAAAGTGGGTTTTACTACTGCTTTAAGACTCTAACTCCTGGTTTTGCACGCTTTATGCGAGTGGCCAGTGTAGGGACAGGTTCCCCGTTTGGCAAGGACAGTGCTTAGAGGTACCGAAAGGTTCTGGAGGAGTAGGGGAAATGCAGGGACTACGTCAACCTCTCTTCAGGAAGCCTCCCCTTTGGGTGTGGAACGGCCAGGTTGCATTCTGCTCCTTGTTGCAGACACTGACGGCATCTTCAAGTCTTCAGACTGCTGTCACATTTCGTAAGTGGCTCCCGGATGGGTGTGCCTACCTGCTGGAATGGGTTGTGTTGAACCCTTCTACAATATAACTTTATTGCCTAATAGGGATGAGCCGAACACCCCCTGGTTCGGTTCGCACCAGAACCTGCAAACGGACCGAAAGTTCGCACGAACGTTAGAACCCCATTGACGTCTATGGGACTCGAACGCTCGAAATCAAAAGTGCTCATTTTAAAGGCTAATTTGCATGGTATTGTCCTAAAAAGGGTTTGGGGACCCGGGTCCTACCCCAGGGGACATGTATCAATGCAAAAAAACTTTTAAAAACGGCCGTTTTTTCGGGAGCAGTGATTTTAATGATGCTTAAAGTAAAAAAAAAAAAGTGAAATATTCCTTTAAATATCGTACCTGGGGGGTGTCTATAGTATTCCTGTAAAGTGACGCGTGTTTCCCGTGTTTAGAACAGTCCCTGCACCAAATGTCATTTTTAAAGGAAAAAATCTCATTTAAAACTGCTTGCGGGTTTAATGTCATGTCGGGTCATGGCAATATGGATGAAAATCAGTGAGACAAACGGCATGGGTACCCCCCAGTCCATTACCAGGCCCTTTGGGTCTTGTATGGATATTAAGGGGAACCTCGCACCCAAATTAAAATAAGGAAAGGTGTGGGGCCACCAGGCCCTATATACTCTGAACAGCAGTATACAGGCGGTGCAAACAAGACAGGGACTGTAGGTTTGTTGTTAAGTAGAATCTCTTTGTAATTTTGAACAGGTACATTTTTAACGTGTTTAGCTCCAGCCAAAAAATCTTTTTTAAGCTTTTTGGAAAACATAGGGAAGGGTTATCACCCCTGTGACATTTGTTTTGCTGTCTTTCCTCCTCTTCAGAAGATTTCACCTCACTTTTTATCCCAATGAAAAATGTTTTTTGAAAATTTGGGTTTTTTTGTGGAACAAGGATTGGAAAGCCTCAGTGGAAAGGAGAAATTGTTTTCCCATATTAACTCTTACAGGAGAGAATTTCCCTTCCTAGGGGTAGATTTAATCTCACTTCCTGTTGTCTCCTTCCGTTTGCAAGTAGGAGTCGTTTGTAAGTTAGATGTTTGAATGTAGGGTCCTGCCCTATATACTAAGCAGAAATTTGGGCCTTAGGTGTTGCTGTGGCCACAACACTGTAAGCCCTCACAGGGCCCTGCTGTGAAATATTAGATCAAGAATTGTAATTACATGCCCCTGTTGAACAGGAGCTGAAAAATTAGGCCTTAGGCACTGGTGCTGGTGCCACAACATTGCAACCCCTCACAGACACTCTAGTTGGAATGCAGGAACGAGCCCTGCTGCAAAGTATTGCATCAAAAATTGTAATTACACGCCCCTGTTAGACAGGGGCAGAAAAATTGGGCCTTAGGCACTGGTGCTGGTGCCACAACACTGCAACCCCTCACAGACACTCTAGTTGGAACGCAGGAACGAGCCCTGCTGCAAAGTATTGCATCAAAAATTGTAATTACACGCCCCTGTTAGACAGGGGCAGAAAAATTGGGCCTTAGGCACTGGTGCTGGTGCCACAACACAGCAACCCCTCACAGACACTCTAGTTGGAACGCAGGAACGAGCCCTGCTGCAAAGTATTGCATCAAAAATTGTAATTACACGCCCCTGTTAGACAGGGGCAGAAAAATTGGGCCTTAGGCACTGGTGCTGGTGCCACAACACTGCAACCCCTCACAGACACTCTAGTTGGAATGCAGGAACGAGCCCTGCTGCAAAGTATTACATCAAAAATTGTAATTACACGCCCCTGTTAAACAGGGGCTGAAAAATTGTGCCTTAGGCACTGGTGGTGGCGCCCAGAACCAAAAATGTTCTTACAAGCTATCAGCGTGATGATTGAGGAGGAAGAGGATAATTACTCAGGCATAGTCACTCAGCATCAGCATAGGCAGTCTTTGAAGGGTTACATTAGCATCAGGTGCTTGGTAGCTGGTGGTGATCCAAGACTGATTCATTTTTATGAAGGTCAGTCGATCGACCGAGTCGGTGGACAGACGCACCCTGTGATCGGTTACCACGCCTCCAGCAGCACTGAATGTGCGTTCCGAAAGAACGCTGGATGCAGGACAGGCCAGTAGCTCAATTGCATACTGTGCAAGCTCTGGCCAGTGATCCATCCTCAAGACCCAGTAACTCAGAGGATTTTCGGTGGGAAAGGTGTCCAAGTCAGATCTTGCCCCTAGGTATTCCTGCACCATGTAAAACAGACGCTGGCGATGGTTGCTGGAACCGATCATACCTTGGGGCTGCGGACCAAAAAATTGTCTGAACGCATCGGTCAGACGGCCACCTTCTCCACCGCTCCTTCTTTGACTGACCGAAGCCTCAGCAACACGTTGTCCAGAAACAGGAGTTTGTAACCTCCCAGTCTCTGGGAACGCGTTGCACAGACCTTTCTGCAAGGCCTCCCGAAGATGTTTCATCCTCTGCTCCCTCTGCGATGGCAAGATAAGGTCCGCAACCTTACCCTTGTAACGTGGATCAAGGAGGGTTGCCAGCCAGTATTGGTCCTTCTCCTTGATACCACGAATACGAGGATCCTTACGCAGGCTTTGCAGGATCAGGGAGGCCATGCAGCGTAGGTTTGCTGAGGCATTCGGTCCGGAGTCCTCTGGGTCACTAAGGACGACAACGTCCGCAGCCACCTCCTCCCAGCCACGTACAAGTCCATGTGTTTCTTGGGACTGATCCCTTAAAGACTGCTGCTGATGCTGAGTGCCAGGCTCCACCTCCATACTGACACAATCTTCCTCCTCCTCCTCCTCCTCGTCCTCTTCCTGTGTGATCGGCGGGCACGCAGGAACACTGTCTGGATAAAGGGGGCCTTGGGAGCTAAGGAAGTCCTCCTCTTCCTGCCTCTGTTCTGCCTCAAGTGCCCTGTCCATTATTCCACGCAGCGTGTGCTCCAACAGGTGGACAAGTCGGACAGTGTCACTGATGCATGCACTGTCACTGCTCACCATCCTCGTGGCCTCCTCGAATGGTGACAGGACAGTGCATGCATCCCTGATCATGGCCCACTGGCGTGGGGAAAAAAAACCAAGCTCCCCTGACCCTGTCCTGGTGCCATAGTCGCACAGGTACTCATTGATGGCCCTCTGCTGCGTGTGCAGCCGCTGCAGCATGGCCAACGTTGAGTTCCACCTGGTGGGCATGTCACAGATTAGGCGGTTCTTGGGCAGGTTAAACTCCTTTTGGAGGTCCGTCAGCCGAGCACTGGCATTATATGACCGGCGGAAATGCACACAGACTTTCCTGGCCTGCCTCAGGACATCCTGTAAGCCCGGGTACCTGCCCAAGAACCGCTGCACCACCAAGTTAAGGACGTGAGCCAAACAGGACACATGGGTCATTTGTCCCTGTTGGAGGGCAGAGAGGAGGTTGGTGCCATTGTCGCAAACCACCATTCCTGCCTTAAGTTGGCGTGGCGTCAACCACCTCTGTACCTGCCCCTGCAGAGCTGACAGAACCTCTGCCCCAGTGTGGCTCCTGTCCCCCAAGCACACCAGCTCAAGCACCGCATGGCATCTTTTGGCCTGCGTACTTGCGTAGCCCCTTGAACGACTACGGAGCACCGCTGGTTCCGAGGAAGAGGCCATGGAGGAAGAAGAAGAGGAGGGGGTGGAGGAGAGAGGTGTGTCACAATCATTAGCATTTTGGAGGCGTGGTGGCGGAACAACCTCCAACACTACTGCACCTTGTCCTGCATCCTTCCCAGCTGCCAGCAGAGTCACCCAATGCGCCGTGAAACTTAGGTAACGTCCCTGTCCATGCCTGCTGGACCATGAGTCAGCGGTAATATGCACCTTACCGCTGACCGCCCTGTCCAGCGAGGCATGGACATTACCTTCCACATGCCGGTAGAGAGCCGGAATCGCCTTCCGTGAGAAAAAGTGGCGTTTGGGTACCTGCCACTGAGGAACCGCACATTCCACAAACTCACGGAAGGGGGCAGAGTCTACCAACTGAAAAGGCAGCAGTTGAAGTGCTAGCAATTTTGCCAAGCTAGCATTCAACCGCTGGGCATGTGGATGGCTGGGAGCAAACTTCTTTCGGCGGTGCAGCAGCTGGGACAGGGAAATTTGCCTGGTACAATCTGACGTCGGTGTACCAAAAGCAGATTGCCCACAAGTACTTGGCTGTGACACACCTAATTCTACACCTTCATTCCTCTCACTGCAGGTCTCAGAGAGGACTGGAGGTCTAGTGGGGTTGGAAATCTCAGCTGATGAGGAGCAAGGAGAGATCCTCTTTGTTCTTTGGTGTGGGTCTTTTAGATACGCTTGCCAACGAACTGCATGGCAGGTCAACATATGTCTGGTCAAGCATGTGGTACCCAAGCGGGAGATGTTTTGGCCACGTGAGATACGCTTGAGACATATGTTGCAAATAGCAGCGGTGCGATCTGATGCACTCGTCTCAAAAAAGGCCCACACCAAAGAACTTTTTGAATAACGCGCAGAGACTGCAGCGCCCTGCACATGTGGAGCTTTGGGGTGTGATGCAGTCAATGTGCTGCCCTTAGGCTGGCCCCTGGAGGGCATCCTGCCTCGTTGGTGATGTGCCACCTCCTCCTCCTCCTCCTCCTCCTCCTCTCTCCTATCAGGCACCCACGTTGAGTCAGTGACCTCATCATCCCCTCCCTCCTCATCACTGGAGCAAACCTGGCAGTATGCTGCAGCAGGGGGAGCATGACTGCCAGATTGCTGTCCTTCTTGGGCACCCCCTCTGTCCGTGCTCATGTTACTGCCTTCATCGAGCTCAGTATCATCATCAGAGCCTTCCAAACGCTGGGCATCCTCCTGGAGCATGTACCCAACACTGTGGTCAAACAGTTCGAGGGAATCCTCAGGAGGACATGGTGGAGCTAGGGAAGGAGTCACTGATGACATTGAGCCGAGGGAAGAGGCCGCTGCTTTGCCAGACAAAGCACCCTGGGCATGGGTGAGAGAGGATGAGGAGGATGAGGACGGCTTGGTCATCCACTCGACCAAGTCTTCCGCATGTTGCGGCTCAACACGGCCAGCTGCCGAAAAAAAGGCCAAGCGTGTCCCATGGCCACGTGCTGATGAGGATGCACCGTCTCCACGACCAGCACTAGACACAGAGCCTGCTTGCCCTCTCTTATTGGCTTGTGACTGTCTGCCTCTCCTTCTTGGCCTTCCAGACATACTAATGGCCTGTAGCTGCACTAAGCTGGGATATATATATCTATATATATATATATATGTACTGATACTGCAGCTAGCAAAATCAACTGCTTGCCTGTAGTATGAGAACACCACCAACCTTCTACAGGTAGCTTTAGCTGAACACTGTGAGGTGGACGCACCCCACTAACTTGTAGGTTTAGCTGAACACTGTGAGCAGGACGCACTGCACTAACTGTAAATAGTCTAGCTGCCTGACCGTGGTACTAATAGGATCAAAAGAACACCAGTAATTTTCTTTAGGTAGCTGTTAATACTGTAACAAGACAAGCCTGCCTGTCAGTAAGAAGATAACAGGAACGGATCTAGCTGAACACTGTGAGCAGGACGCACTGTACTAAATGTAAATAGTCTAGCTGCCTGACCGTGGTACTAATAGGATCAAAAGAACACCAGTAATTTTCTTTAGGTAGCTGTTAATACTGTAACAAGACAAGCCTGCCTGTCAGTAGGAAGATAACAGGAACGGATCTAGCTGAACACTGTGAGCAGGACGCACTGCACTAAATGTAAATAGTCTAGAAGATAACAGGAACGGATCTACCTGAACACTGTGAGCAGGACGCACTGCACTAAATGTAAATAGTCTAGAATTTAACAGGAACGGATCTAGCTGAACACTGTGAGCAGGACGCACTGCACTAAATGTAAATAGTCTAGAAGATAACAGGAACGGATCTAGCTGAACACTGTTAGCAGGACGCACTGCACTAAATGTAAATAGTCTAGAAGATAACAGGAACGGATCTAGCTAAACTGAATACAGTGTATATATATATATATATGCAACACCTGGGATGCATATATATACACAATACACTGTAAGTGCAGCTAACTGACTGACTGTTCTGCCTAATCTATCTAACTCAAATCAAATGACACTGTCTCTCTCTCTCTCTATCTCTCAGCACACCGGAACACACACTACACAGGGCCGCCGTGCAGGCGGCCTTATATAGTGTGGGGCGTGTACTAAATCCCCTGAGCCATAATTGGCCAAAGCCTCCTTGGCTTTGGCCAATTACGGCTCTCTGTTCAGGCGGCGCTGTGATTGGCCAAGCATGCGGGTCATAGTGCATTCTTGGCCAATCATCAGCAAGCAATGCACTGCGATGCCGCAGTGAATTATGGGCCGTGACGCGCCACACGAATTTGGCGGCCCATATCGTTCGCAATTCGGCGAATGACCGAACAGCCGATGTTCGAGTCGAACATGGGTTCGACTCGAACACGAAGCTCATCCCTATTGCCTAACATGGACTCTGTAAAGAGAACCTAGGGTTCCACAGAATCCTGATTGGGGAAATATTGTCCTATGTGATGTGTAGCTGAACTGAAGGAATATAGCTAAATGTATAGTTGAACTTCATAAAGTATATGTCAACTGCCATTGACAGACCAGTGACCATTGCTGCAGCTAAGCAACACACTTTGGTCACTGACCTGCCCCCAGCCTGCTGACTGGACAATGAAGGAACATCACTGAACTGATGAGGCCATCACTCCACTATCTTCTCTTATCGATAACTGTCCCACTACAAACATGGTACAATGTAGCAGAGCTTGACTGGCCTATGGTGCTTCCCTCCCATTAGCATAAATACCTATGCACTGCACTCATATAAACAATGGAGACCACAAACTGCAAAAAGAAAAATGCTGCTTAAGCGTAGTCCCTGACCATGCCCCTATTGCACGTATTTCCAGATATACAACTGAGGAAAGCAGATTGCACATCTAGAGGGAATCTCAATGCTTTCCTTCCTCTCAGCCTTGGTCTGGAGATCTGTGCTGTCTCTAGGGTTGCCACTTTTTCTTCAAGCCAAACCCGAACATTTTAGTGGAGCACAGCAAAGAAAAAATGTTTTGGCATACACTATAGGATTATAACAGATCCGGGACACCTTTGGGTGCTCCAAAGAGAATAGTAATGTGGCGTGCATAGTGCCCCTCACCCTCCTGTCAGGCCCTGTTCTGAGCCACATTCCTGCCTGAATACTGTGGTTTCAGGCTGAATGAAACCCGGACACTGTCAGAAACCATGCAATCAGGCTGAGACAGGAGTACAGTTAAATCACACTTGTTTAATAATAAAAGTAAAAAGAACAAACGTAGTCAAAACATAGCCAAAGTTCAGTAACCGGAATGGATAGTCAGCCAAGCCAGAAGTCAGGGATCAATGTAGTGGAACAGCAAGCGGGATCTGGAGCCAGAAGGGATGTCAGCAAAGCAAGTCTTGAACAGGATCGCAGGAAATAGTTTCTGTGATGTTCACCAAGGCGAAGGCAAAGCTCCTCTGGACTGGATGGCTTAAGTAGGCAGGACTGACGAGCAGGATATCATCAACAGCTGAGTAACTGTGGAGAGATAGGAGCTGGAAATTAGCCGACAGCCAGCTCAGAGAAGGAAGGGCTGAGCCCAACCCTGACAGACACATGATTCAAAACCCAGACTGTCTGGGTGAAACCCGGACAGGTGGCAACCCTAGCTGTCTCTTATCAATCTGTGAACTGCATGAGTACAGCGTAGTATAAAAAAAAAAAAAATTAATTATGGCTGCGGCATTGAAGACAGAATCTAACAAGTATGTGGAGTAGATGCCTTCCTTGTCCTTGTCTGCAGGTACATGGTAGCTTCAGACATGTTAAATGTAAACAATGCGGTACTTACATAGACATGGGCCGGTGTGGGATGCACAAGGAGAGAACGCAGAACAGAAGGGTTATATGTGCAAGGTTGCTCTGGATGTATTTAAAGAGAGAATGCATTTTAGAAGCACTGTTATCCTTTAAGGGTCTATTTCATGCTTTACCAGTAATGCAAGTGATAATCTCACTTCCTTGCCCCTATGTTTCTAGTTAAGGGCCTTTAATTTATTGCATCTCAAGCTTATAAAAATGAAGAGGCAGAGATAAGAGGAGGAATAAATAAGAGAATTGGCCTTTGGTTGGGTTATCTGGAAGAAACGACAAAACCACAGACTGCTCATTAGCATTATCTCTGCAGTAATGTACTCTGCGGATGTTTATTACACTCTGCATAATTTATACCATACAGCATGCTTTACCCTTTTATGTCCACAGACAGCATGAAAACACAGGGCCGCATCCAACCATGGCAGGATACACTATACTTTCCAACAAGACCCAGACCGACAATCTGGCAATTTTAGCATTTTTCAAAAAGAACCAGTCTGCCTTAAAGCAAACCTATCTACAGATCTGCATGAATAATTATTCCACATATGTCATCATATACAGCAACAGTAGAATTCTTTATAAAAAATTGACCGTTTTCCTCTCAAAGTACGTGTACACCCAAATAGCTTGAATCTCAAAAAAAGGTAAAATGACTGTTGTGTTATGCCGTGTATACACGGGCGGACTTTTCGACCGGACTGGTCCGACGGACCGAGTCCGGCGGACAATCCGACCGTGTGTGGGCTCCATCGGACCTGCAGCGGACTTTTTTGGTCAAAAATCTGACGGACTTTAGATTTGGAACATGTTTCAAATTTGTCTGACGGACTCGAGTCCAGTCAAAAAATCCGCTCGTCTGTATGCTAGTCCGACGGACGAAAACCCACGCTAGGGCAGCTATTGGCTACCGGCTATCAACTTCCTTATTTTAGTCTGGTCGTACGTCATCACGTACGAATCCGTTGGACTTTGGTGGGATCGTGTGTAGGCAAGTCCGTTCATTCAAAAGTCCGTCGGAAGTCCGTCAAAAGTCCGTCGGACCAGTCCGGTCGAAAAGTCCGCCCGTGTGTATGCGGCATCATACTGTGATTTATTATAATTTCTCTAAGTGCAGAACTTGGTTTATCATTGTTCTTTGTCTTTAGGCTGTCTGCCTCTGTCTAAGCTGAACTTTCTCCCACCGTACTTTGTATATCCCTCTTTCCCTTCCTTCTCTCTGGTATCATTCCTCAGTATTCTGCCATGCTGTACACATCTTTTCATGTGGCTTACAACATCAACGTTTTTCTACCTTCATTTAATGGAACATTCAAAAGGCTTCATCATCTGTCTCCTCAACAGTGAGTTTATTCATTGAGGTAAACGCTCTGAATTGATGCAGGGGATAAATAGATCACCAGGTTGCATAAGCCCTATATGAAGCTGGAGATAAGCTTATGGCCTTGTAGTTGAGTCAGAACAGTGACCTGCCATAAACTGCCATAAACGTCCCTAATTCCAGATTTAGTTGGCAGCTAGGCTGTAACCAGGATGAGCTCTGATTGGTTGAAGCTGAAGTTTAGGTACACATGTTTTTTCATTGTTACATTAGTTCAGCTTGGACCAATGTAAGAAAAAAATATGTGTAGCACTACCCCCGCAAAGGGTGGATTCCTCACTCCTGCACAGCCAGGCGATAAGCGATTTCCGCCTTCATCCAGACACAAGGAACAGTCTTTGAGCTTGGCTTTTATGTTTTATTAGGGTAATAGGTTGGATGGGGAATAGGAATTTATGGGATGCCCAACTTGATATCCACAAAACCAGGGACAACTTCCTCCCCGTGTTGAAACTCCAAATTTGTCTCCTTCCAGACCGCTACAAGTCTGATAGAAAAGATGCAAAAGTCCCTTAACCAGTTCCATACAGGGCCTTAGTAAAATGATGCCAGCAGGAACACTATCCCATCCTGGGCAGGCATCATGACGTCCTTCCGTTCTCGCCACTTCTGCGGGCCCCCAGGGATGAGGCGTGTTTCTTGGGACGCAACCCATCCCAGATCAGTGCAAAGAGCCAAAAAAAGGCTCTTTACCACGTGACCGGCTGTGTCCAATCACAGCCGGTCACATGCACTGTCTTCGTGCACTAGGGGTGGGCAGAGCAGCGATCAGGGACGAGGCTTGTCACCCTGATACAGCCCATCCCAATAAAGAGCCTATGAAACTGGCTCTTTACCACGTGACCGGCTGTGTCCAATCACAGCCGGTCACATGCACTGTCTTCGTGCACTAGGGGTGGGCAGAGCAGCGATCAGGGACGAGGCTTGTCACCCTGATACAGCCCATCCCAATAAAGAGCCTATGAAACTGGCTCTTTACCACGTGACTGGCTGGGTCCAATCACAGCCAGTCACAGAATGTAAATAAACCGCGGTAACGAGCTGTTACTGGGTTCTCCTCCTCACACACCAATCGTGTGTGAAGAGGAGGTTGCAAGGACAGATTAGGAATAGATGGGGTATCTCAGCCAATGGGCAAGGATCTTCTTGGGTCCCTTGGCCTGCTGGGAGAGCCTTTTTATTTGGGTGAGGTCAGGTGATCAGGGTTCTGTGCCACCTGGACGGCTATCTGGGTGGAAGTGTGTTGTGCTGCCCCGGGCTGCTAGGCCAGAGCCTGAGGCCTACCCCGGGGACATCTGGCTGCTAGGCTGTCTTAGGGCCTATCCAGAAGCAAGAGAGCAGTGTAGGGCTGGGACTGTGGCTTGCAGTCCAACCAGAAGTGATGCTTCTGCTGGCTGGAGAACCTGTCGTGGTGGGAGGTAGAGAGGAAGCTGTTACCACTAAGGGACCATCCACCACTAAGGGACCACTGTGAGTAGCTGAAGCAAGTATCAGAGCAGTATTCTCATCAACCGTGGACGGTGAAGAATTTGGAAACTTCAGCAGGTGTCAACCCAGGGACCCAGCCAGCGAAGGTGACGCTTGCAGAGCAGCCTTGTGTGTCAAGCCAGGGACCGAACAGGCCAGTGGGGTGAAGCTTGAGGAGTATCCTGAATGCCAAGCAAGGGACCCAGGGGGGGTTGACGCTTGAAGATTCTCAGTGAGAAGATTGGAAGAGCTCAGGAGATCCAGTGGCAGTAGATCAGCTGGTTGAGGTGATAGACTGGGAGCTCAGTTGAGTGAAGATCTACAAGAGGAGATTGTAGAGGAAGTGAAAGAGTTCATTGTAACCTTTGTTAGAAACTGTTCAGGATTGTTGCCATAGGAGACAGCGTGTCTACTCCTGCAGATGTGGTGTCCGACTGGGTGCCTTTTCCTGCATGGCTGTCTACATGGGTGTCCTGGCCCTAACCCTCTCTCCTACAGTTCTGTTTGAGAGACAATAAATCTCTTTGCATTCAAGAAGTGTCTGTCGCCCATGAATCTACCTTGCATTACTACCATCATGCCTCGTAACCCACTATATACACAGAAGTATGTCAGCTATCCCTAACTCTGGAGGTTCTCATTAGGCCAAAGGGGACCAGGGACTTGGCTACAGATAATAAAAGACAGCATTCCGCACTGTTCCGGACTTTTTTTTTAATTAAAAGTGAACTGTACTACTTTCATTCGGCAATAATACGCACAAAGTTTTCTAGAGCAAACTCCATAATGGAGGTATGATGAAAGCCGGGAACAAGCTGTAAGCGGCAAGAAGATGATTTAAAGGGATGACCCCGGTCAAAACAAGAACGGCTGTTTTCAAACAGATATAATGGCCATGGCCTGCCTGTTTTTTTTTTTTTCTTTTTTCTTTCTTTTCTCTGTAGTTGGTCGCTGGTTCTGTCAATGTTCCTTGTGCTACTAATCAGAGCTAGTCAGAAAAAGGTGTCCAAGTTTGCAGTATTTTTCCTTTAAGAGTCTTAATTCTGCGTCCCTTATTGACACACACTATATTACCAAAAGTATTGGGACACCTGTTTTCACATGCACCTGAACTTTAATGGCATCCCAGTCTTAGTCCATAGGGTTCAGTATTGAGTTGGCCCACCCTTTGCAGCTATAACAGCTTCAACTCTTCTGGGAACGCCGTCCACAAGGTTGAGGAGTGTGTCTATGGGAATGTTTGACCATTCTTCAAGAAGTGCATTTGTGGGGTCAGGCACTGATGTTGGACGAGAAGGCCTAGCTTCTCCGCTCGAATTCATCTCAAAGGTGTTCTATCGGGTTGCAGGCCAGTCAAGTTCCTCCACCCCAGACTCGTTTATCCATGTCTTTATGCACTTTTCTTTGTACACTGGTCCAAATCATTTGGTGGAGGGGGGATTATGGTGTGGGGTTGTTTTTCAGGGGTTGGGCTTGGCTCCTTAGTGCCAGGGAAGGGAACTCTTAAGGCTTCAGCATGCCAAGACATTTTGGACAATTTCATGCTCCCAACTTTGTGGGAACAGTTTGGGGATGGCCCCTTCCTCTTCCAACATGACTGCGCACCAGTGTACAAAGCAAGGTCTATAAAGACATGGATGAGCGAGTTTGGGGTGGAGGAACTTGCTCCATCGTGGGACACATGAATATCGTGAAAATGCAGAGATGTCTCCATTGTAGCCCGGCAGCTAAAATAAAGCATATTTCTGTACAGATAATAGATGGCTTAATAACCGCAGCACTCGGGCCGTAGCATGCTGTTAATAAAATTGAAGACAAAATAGCAAAAGCACATATTAGCTTCTAGTTACAAAAGAAGTGTAAGTAACGTGTAACTTGGCAATTGTATTTTAATAGGAACGGTTTTGCAAGGAAATCTGCTCAGCTGGTTCTTTGGAAGGAGTTTGAATTACGTGTTAATATTTGAGGGTTACATCCTGGGTGATATCTCTTTAAAGAGAACCTGTCACCAGACCCAAATTTATCAATTATAGCTTTGTTATGTACGTTTTTAATACACACTTACTGATAACACCTTTGGCATACCCCCCCCCCCCCCCAACAACTTTTTGAGATAGAAACGAGGGACACCTATTAGCAAAAGTATGTAGACATAGGACACCCCCTTACCACGCTCCCTTAAAGGAGAATTATACAAAAAAATTGTTAATACCCAGAAGTGTGGGTTTTTTTTTTTTTTTTTTTTTTTTTACCCCTATCATTCGTATATACTGGCTTTTGACACTTACAAATGCAGTAATTTAGAAAGGTTTAGCACTGGGAAAAACTTTTTGAAAGATACATTTGTGCATTTTATAAACAAATATATACAGTGAAAGGAATATCTGGAGGATGGGGTAAACAGTTCAATCTCTGTATTTGCAGACAATACTAAGCTAAGCAGGGCAATAACTTCTCCGCAGGATGTGGAAACCTTGCAAAAAGATCTGAACAAATTAATGGGGTGGGCGACTACATGGCAAATGAGGTTCAATGTAGAAAAATGTAAAATAACGCATTTGGGTGGCAAAAATATGAATGCAATCTATACACTGGGGGGAGAACCTCTGGGGGGAATCTAGGATGGAAAAGGACCTGGGGGTCCTAGTAGATGAAAGGCTCAGCAACGGCATGCAATGCCAAGCTGCTGCTAATAAAGCAAACAGAATATTGGCATGTATTAAAAAGGGGATCAACTCCAGAGATAAAATGATAATTCTCCCACTCTACAAGACTCTGGTCCGGCCGCACTTAGAGTATGATGTCCAGTTCTGGGCACCAGTCCTCAGGAAGGATGTACTGGAAATGGAGCGAGTACAAAGAAGGGCAACAAAGCTAATAAAGGGTCTGGAGGATATTAGTTGAGATTGAGAGGGGATATGATTTCAATATACAAATAACGTACTGGTGACCCCACAAAAGGGATAAAACTTTTTCGCAGAAGGGAGTTTAACAAGACTCGTGGCCACTCATTAAAATGAGAAGAAAAGAGGCTTAACCTTAAACTACATAGAGAGTACTTTACTGTAGGAGCGTCAAGGATGTGGAATTCCCTTCCACAGGCGGTGGTCTCAGCGGGGAGCATTGATAGTTTTAAGAAACTATTAGATAAGCACCTGAACGACCGCAACATACAGGGATATACAACGTAATACTGACACATAATCACACACATAGGTTGGACTTGATGGACTTGTGCCTTTTTTCAACCTCACCTACTATGTAACTATGTAATATATTCTAAATATATATACTTGTGCTGGAAGTGAAAATGATTAAACCCAATAATAAAAAATGAGTAAAATTGCAGCTGCTGTAACAAAGTGCTATACACTCGACAAAATGAAATTATTAAATTACAGCGCTCGCAGTAGTACAAATGCATCAATGAATACAGTGAAACCAATTCATAAGTAAGTGAATGTCCATATATTGGTGACTGATGTGCTCCAATTCATAAAGTGCGATCGTGCTCCAAAACTCAAAGCACTTCAATCATTCCGGCACCATGGTTGGTATGGTGTCCCTCCTTACATCAGGTGTCCCCAGCAGAGTCCTTCCTTACATCAGGTGTCCCCAGCAGAGTCCCTCCTTACATCAGATGTCCCCAGCGGAGTCCCTCCTTACATCAGATGTCCCCAGCGGAGTCCCTCCTTACATCAGGTGTCCCCAGCGGAGTCCCTCCTTACATCAGGTATCCCGAGTGGAGTCCCTCCTTACATCAGGTGTCCCCAGTGGCGTCCCTCCTTAAATCTGGTGTCCCCAGTGTAGTCCCTCCTTAAATCAGGCATTCCCAGCGGAGTCCCTCCGTACATCAGGTGTCATCCAGCGGAGTCTCTCCTTACATCAGGTGTCCCCAGCGGAGTCCCTCCTTAAATCAGGCATTCCCAGCGGAGTCCCTCCTTAAATCAGGCATTCCCAGCGGAGTCCCTCCTTACATCAGGTGTCCCCAGCGGAATACCTCCTTACATCAGGTGCCCCTAGCTGAGTCCCTCCTTACATTAGGTATCCCCAGCAGACTCCCTCCTTACATCAGGTATCCCCAGCGGAGTCCCTCTTTAGATCAGGTACCCCTAGCGGAGTATCTCCTTTCATCAGGTGTCCCCAGCGGAGTCCCTCCTTAAATCAGGTATTCCCCAGCTCTTGTGTAACATGTCACTCGCCGAGGGGAACAAACAAGAGGCGGAGCTGGCCAAGTGGCTGCTAATAGAAATGGATCTGCTGCCAAGCCCCCAAGCATTGTCTGGGCAGTGACCTGAGTCACCTAGGCTTGTCTAGGTGACTAGTTGTTAATTAGCTTACTGTTTATGTTCATGTTGGCTGTTCATTAACCACTTGCCTACTGGGCACCTAAACCCCCCTCCTGCCCAGATCAATTTTCAGCTTTCAGTGCTCTTACACTTTGAATAACAATTACTCAGTCATGTAATACTGTACCCAAATGATTTTTTTGTCCTTTTTTCATGCAAATAGAGCTTTCTTTTGGTGAAATTTAATCACCTCTGGGTTTTTTATTTTTTTGCGCTATAAATGAAAAAAAAACACGTTTTTCTTTGTTTCTGTGATAAAATTTTGCAAATTATTCATTTTTCTTCATAAATTTTGGCCACAATTTATATTGCTACATATCTTTGGTAAAAATAACCCAAATTAGTGGATATTGTTTGGGCTTTGTGAAAGTTAGAGAGTCTACAAGCTGTGGTGCAAATCATAAAAATTGATCACACCTGATGTATTGGGGGCCTATCTCATTTCCTGCGACCCGAACAAGCCAGGAAAGTACAAATACCCCCCAAATGACCCCTTTTTTGAAAGTAGACATTCCAAGGTATTTAGTAAGATGCATGGTGAGGTTTTTGATGTTGTATTTTTTTCCCACAATTCTTTGCAAAATGAAGATTTTTTTTCCACAAAATTGTCATTGTAATAGGTTATTTCTCTCACATGGCATGTGTATACCACAAATGACACCCCAAAATACATTCTGCTACTCCTCCTGAGTATTACAATACCACACGTGTGGGACTTTTTCACAGCCTAGCCACATAGAGAGGCCCAACATGCAGGGAGCACCATCACGTGTTCTAGGAGCATAAATTACACATCTAACTTGTTGACTACCTATTACACTTTTGAAGGCCCTGGAGCACCAGGACAATGATACGTGACACTGATGTGGCACTGATGACAGATGGCACTGATACGTGGCACTGATGGCACGTGACACTGATATGGCACTAATGACAGATGGCACTAATACATGGCACCGATGACAGATGGCACTAATACGTGGCACTGATGACACATGACACTGATGTGGCACTGATGACAGATGGCATTGATATGTGGCACTGATGGCACATGACACTGATAACAGATGGCACGTGACACTGACAGGTGGCACTGATGACAGATGCCACTGATACGTGGCACTGATAACACGTGGCACTGATAACAGATGGCACATGACACTGACCGGTGGCACTGGGGACAGGTGGCACTGGGGACAGATGGCACTGATAGGTGGCACTGGGGACAGGTGGCACTGGGGACAGATGGCACTGACAGGTGGCACTGGGGACAGATTGCACTGATAGGTACTGTGGGCACTGTGTTGTGTTAGTTTGGCACTGTAATTTATGATTTTTTCACTTACGCTGCAGCACGGAAGCTCTCCCTCCTCACTCCGATTGAGTGCTAAATGGCCGCTGTGATTGGCCATTTAGCACGATCTGTGATTGGCTGTGTCCAAGGGACACGGCCAACACAGATTTCCCCCGGTGCGCGCCCGTGGCGGCGAGCAGGGAGGAAGTAAAAAGGAGGACGTCCAGGGATGCCCTGCCGGCAATTGAGCGTCGAACTGTAGCCATCTTTCGGCTATAGCGCGGACGCCTAGTGGTTAAATATACTGTTTACAGTTTGTATTGTTTAGGGCAGGCATGTCCGGCCTGCGGGTCAATTGCGGCCCGCGTTCTGGTTTAATGCGGCCCCCCTGGTAATTCGGATGTTTATATCTTTTGCGGCCCCCAGGGCCACAAAAGATATATACCATATTTATCTGCGCTGCCTCAGAGGGGACAGGGAGGGGGGTGGGACGAGCGCCATCAGATTACATGCAAAAGAATCTCCTGTTTACTCGGCGGCGTCTGTAATTGGAAGTCCCGTCTCCTCAGCTGCCAATGGGCGACTGTTCTGTCTATCATAGAAGGCGGGACTTTGTATTAAAGAGGCCGCCGAGTAAACAGGAGATTCTCCTGTATGTAATCTGTTGGCGCTCGTCCCGCCCCTGTCCCCTTCAAGGCTGCAGATGGGCATCGATCAGGCTGCACTGATGGCAATGGTGAGGTTGCATTCATGGCAATGGTAAGGTTGCATTCATGGCAATGGTGAGGCTGCATTCATGGCAATGGTAAGGATGCATTCATGGCAATGGTAAGGCTGCATTCATGGCAATGGTGAGGCTGCATTCATGGCAATGGTGAGGCTGCATTCATGGCAATGGTAAGGATGCATTCATGGCAATGGTAAGGATGCATTCATGGCAATGGTGAGGCTGCATTCATGGCAATGGTGAGGCTGCATTTATGGCAATGGTGAGGCTGCATTGATGGGCACTGACCCTTATTTTGCTTCACAGTTCTTCATTTAAAATTGTTGTTTTTTCCTGAAACGTCCCTCTTAAAGTGAAGGTGCGTGTTATAAGCCTGTGTGTTATACGCCGATAAATACTTTCAGATACATTTGAATTTCCGAAAAACGAAAATTCCTCTGAATTTCAATTCAGAATGAAACAAACCGCACATGTCTGCTTGTCAGGATTTTGCAGAGAGACAACTGCTTCATCACTGAGCACAAGAGTCCTTACCTGTGGCATACTGGCAGGGGACAGGCTTTTCTACTCAAGCTGTGACTGCTCTCTATAGAAAAAAATTGTAAGGCTTTGCATACCTTTTTCTTTTTTCTTTTGTTTTGAGGCACGTGGAATGTATTCATCGGAAATTTCAATTAGGCTTGAACATAACAGCCATACAGGTTATCAGATGATACATGAATTATGATATGCTGCAGACGTAAAGGGCAACTGTAATCCACCCCAAATGGATTTTTCGCTCCTTTGTACTCTTATCACCACTTTCCGATTTTCGTTTTAAATTTAATTGCATTTTTATTTTTATATAATTTGTTAACACTAAAGTTTCTATGCAAATAAAATTTTTATTGTATTACCTATTAATAATAAAATCTTTAATTTTAATTTTAATTCTATTTTAATTGTATTTTTTTGTCTGTCTTATCGCCACTTTCCCATTACAGCAGTTGTGCAGGGTGTCTGAATATGACTGAGCAGTCCAATAGGGGCCTGGTGCACTTGGTAAAAGAGCTGGTCAGACACTCTCCCTTTCTTTCCCTGCAATACAAAGCACTGGAGTGGAAGTACAGGAAGAACCAAATTCACAGAGGGGAAAATGGTATCTTGCGACATTTTCATGCAAAAATCATAACAAGATGGGTATAAAATTATAAAGAGATTAACAAAGTAGACGTGCACGGCCAAAAAATGTGTTAGTTTTATTTTCATTTGTTTTTTTCGGAAATGATAAAATTCGGAAATTCGGAAATTAGAAAATCCGAAAATAAGAAAGAAAATCTGAAAATTTGAAATAACTAACTATTAAATGATAGATATTGGAATTTCCTTTCAAATTTGGCTGTTGGTGAACAAAAAGAATACAAATTTTTCTGAAGTTACACATTATCTGAAATAACGATTGCCGCATCTAAACAAATGGAACGGAACGAATAAATAATTATTATTATAAAAAAATAATAATAATAATATTAAAAAGTAATTAGTTACGTTCCATTCGTTTAGATACGGCATTCATTATTTTACATAATTCGTAACTTCAGCCAAACAGCCAAATTTGAAAGGAAATTCCAATACCTATAATTTAATAGTTAAGTAATAGTTACCGTATATACTCGAGTATAAGTCGTTCCGAGTATAAGTCGAGGCCCTAATTTACCACAAAAAAAATGGGAAAAACTTATTGACCCGAGTATAAGACGAGGGTGAGAAATGCACAGCTACTGTAAGTGGAAAAAAGGGTCAACAATGCCCATTTGCAGCATCACTGTGCCCATTTGCATGCCTCACTGTGCCCATTTGCAGCCATAGGTCCCCTGAACTTCAAACTCGGTAGTTAAGGGTTCCTAGATGCCCCCTAGCTGCAGCCAAAATTTGGGATCTCTGAACCCAAAGGGTCCCGAAATGACATTGCTGCAGATGGACACAGTTGACCGAATTTGGGGCCCCGTATCTCGGGGCCACTTAGTGCTAAGAACCCCAAATTTGGTGTGCAAACCCAATGGAACTAGCACCATAGAATTTCCAAAGCTGGGGTTTCTAGCACTAAGTGGCCCCGAGATATAGGGCCCCAAAAATCAGTTTAGAAAATGTCAAGCACTTTTCTGCAGCAGAGAATGACATTTTCCGAACCGGTTTTGGGGCCCTGTATCTCAGGGCCACTTGGTGCTAGGAACCCCAGCTTTGGATATATTATGGTGCCAGTTCCACTGGGTTTGTACACCAAATTTGGGGTTCCTAGCACCAAGTGGCCCTGAGATATGGGGCCCCAAATTCGGTTCAGAAAATATCAAGCACTTTTCTGCAGCAGAGAATGACATTTTCTGAACCGATTTTGGGGCCCCGTATCTCGGGGCCACTTAGTGCTAGGAACTTCAGCTTTGGATATGTTGTGGTACCAGGTCCACTGGGTTTGCACACCAAATTTGGGGTTCCTAGCACCAAGTGGCCCTGAGATACGGGGCCCCAAAATCGGTTCAGAAAATGAATTTTTTTGCTGCAGAAAAGTGCTTGACTCGAGTATAAGTCGAAGGGGGCACTTTCAGCACAAAAAAATGTGCTGAAAAATTCGACTTATACTCGAGTATATACGGTAAGTTATTACAGATTTTCGGATGTTCGTTCTTTTGAATTGTCAGATTTTCATTCTTAATTTTGAATTTGCGAATTTCGAACTTCCTAATTTCCGAATTTCCGAATATTCAGAAAAATTCGTTAAAGGGGTTTTCGTCAATTTGGATATTTCCGAATTAACGGATTTGTCGAAATTCCGGAAACAAAAGAAACAAAGCTAAGTGTGAGTCCTCAGCTGGGCCTGGAAAAGAAGGGAGTGTAATATTTTGGTATTGAGGGTGTTAAGAAATACTAAAAGGTCTATTTATATAATAAGCATTTGTCTGGGCTGCAGGAAGTTTCTAAATTTTTTTTCTCTCTCTAATACTAAAACTTGCTATAATCGTCAACTCTAGAGGACAGGATGCAATATATTTTTCTGGAACGTCACGATCAGAAAATATATACCCCATTTTAGCCACTAGATGGAGCTGATGATCAAAGGAAGTCATAGTATTAGAGAAAATAGTGGAAAAATGTGTACAGTTTGGACGAATGTTTGTGTCATTCCTCCAACTAATGTTTTATAAAAAAAAAACTGTTTTATTGGACAATTCTTTTTTTTTTTTACATTTTTTTTGACAAATGTATAAGCGAATAATATTTGCCTTTAAAAAAAAAAATCCGGCTGCATCTTGGGCACGTATTTTAAAATGCATTCTGAGCTTTAATCTGCAAAATTACATATTTACATGGTTACAAAGAACTGTATTATGCTAATTAAATAAGGAAAATGTATAGAGAGACACATTTTCTTAAGCAGATGTAAATATGTAATACATAAACATGGAAACAATTAAGCTTTAATTATTATACAGTCTTGTTTTTTTCTACATTCTGTATACCCATCATAGAACACAAATAATTAAAACCGTGTTAAAAAAAAAAAAGACTGTGTATAATTGTGACAAATAAGGGGATCTAGTTAGAATTGTTTTCACACAAAGGTCGCACTGCTTTTAGCAAAGATTTGTGCATTTTTCTAGATGGGTACAGTTGGGAATGTGTAAATCCTTGGTGCGAATCTTGTGAGAAACAATAAAAATATTAAAAAAAATGTAAAAGGTTAATTGTGCGAATGCCTCAAGCATTTCCACAATTGTCACAAATGACTGTAATGTGTGTAATACATTTCTTTCCTATGATGGTCAGCTCCATCTACTGCCCATAATTCTGACTTTTCCTGAAATACTACAATCAGTAAAAAAACTGCAATATGGCCAATAGATAGAAATAAATCGACTTGAGGCATGCTATGTACTGGAAGGAAAGGTACCAGAGAGGGTAATGGGGCATGCTGGGACATATAGCTGTACTGGAAGGAAAGCAACCAGAGATGGTAATGGGGCATGTTGGGACTTATAGTTGTACTGGAAGGAAAGGTACCAGAGATGGTAATGGTACATGCTGGGACTTATAGCTGTACTGGAAGTAAAGGTACCAGAGATGGTAATGGTACATGCTGGGACTTATAGCTGTACTGGAAGGAAAGCAACCAGAGATGGTAATGGGGCATGTTGGGACTTATAGTTGTACTGGAAGTAAAGGTACCAGAGATGGTAATGGTACATGCTGGGACTTATAGCTGTACTGGAAGTAAAGGTACCAGAGATGGTAATGGGACCAGATGGGACTTATAGTTGTACTGGAAGGAAAGGTACCAGAGATGGTAATGGGGCATGCTGGGACTTATAGCTGTACTGGAAGGAAAGGTACCAGAGATGGTAATGGGACCAGATGGGACTTATAGTTGTACTGGAAGGAAAGGTACCAGAGATGGTAATGGGGCATGCTGGGACTTATAGTTGTACTGGAAGGAAAGGTACCAGAGATGGTAATTGGACCAGATGGGACTTATACTTGTACTGGAAAGAAATGTACCAGAGATGGTAATGGGGCATGCTGGGACTTATAGTTGTACTGGAAGGAAAGGTACCAGAGATGGTAATGGGGCATGCTGGGACTTATAGTTGTACTGGAAGGAAAGGTACCAGAGATGGTAATGGGGCATGCTGGGACTTATAGTTGTACTGGAAGGAAAGGTACCAGAGATGGTAATGGGGCATGCTGGGACTTATAGTTGTACTGGAAGGAAAGGTACCAGAGATGGTAGTAGGGCATGCTAATCTTTTTATATGGCTAAATCTAAAGGCACCAGAGACTTGCAGTTTTACAGACATAAGAAGGGCAGTAGTGATTTTCGAATCTGCTTGGGTTCTATTTTGCGGGCGCATTCCATAACTGCCAACATTTCGAAAAATTTCCAAGGACACTTTTTTGCTGTTTGCCCAGCAAGCCATTGTAGGTGGTGGTGGGGTGGTGGGGCATTTATTAAAATTAGGCGTGATTTTACATAAAGCATATCTTAAAACTTTTTCGCGGAAGGGAGTTTAACAAGACACGTGGCCACTCATTAAAATGAGAAGAAAAGAGATTTAACCTTAAACTATGTAGAGGGTTCTTTACTGTAAGAGCGGCAAGGAAGTGGAATTCCCTCCCACAGGCGATGGTCTCAGTGGGGAGCATCAATAGGTTCAAGAAACTATTAGATAAGCACCTGAACTACCGCAACATACAGGGATATACAATGTAATACTGACACATAATCACACATAGGTTGGACTTGATGGACTTGTGTCTTTTTTTCAACCTCACCTACTATGTAACTATCTATTTGTTACAGGCATACTGTATATATAGCGCCTACGATTTTCACGGTGCTTTGCATACTGTAAGATTTATTTATAAAATCTTGTATATACAAGATTTATTATGATAAAGGAAGAAACACAGCCAAGGGGGAATTGTTCATTCAGTGAAATCACTGATGGATTTGTTTAGCTACAAAAGTACAATTCCTTTAACCACTTCACCACCAGAAGGTTTTACCCCTTCATGACCAGGCCATTTTTTGCTATTTAGCACTGCGCTACTTTATTTGCCAATTGCCCGGTCATGCAACACGATAGGCAAATTAAATTAATATCACTTTTTCACACAAATAGTACTTTCTTTTGGTGGTATTTGATCGCCAATATTTTCTACCTTCTGTTATTAAAACATATCCAATAAAATTAAATTTCTTCATAAATTTAGGCCAAAATGTATTCTGCTACATGTCTTTGGTAAAAGAAAAAAAAATCCCAATAATGTGTGTATAATGTATACTAATTGGTTTGTGCAAAAGTTATAGCCTCTAAAAACTATGGGATATACTGTATGCTGGAATTTATGCAGCTCTAACTTTCTGACTGCCTATCACAGGTGCTAAAATGCCAGGATAGTACAAATGACCACTTTTTGGAAAGTAGACACCCCAAGGTATTTTGCTGAGAGGCAAATTAAGTCTTTGGAAGACTTTATTTTTTTGCCATAAGTTTTTGGAAAATGACAACAAAAAAAATGTAATTTTCTTTTTTAATTTTCCAAATACTTGCGGCAAAAAAATGAGATCTGCATAAATCTTGCCATGCCTCTTAGCAAATACCTTGGGGTGTCTACATTCCAAAATAAGGGGGGGGGGGGGGGGTTGTACTATCCTGGCATATCAGGGCCTCTGAAACTGTGATAGGTAGTCAGGAGATCAAATGCGCAAGTTACGCCCAGGGCCGGTACAAGGGGTGGGCGAGAGGGGCGGGTGCCCTGGGCGGAGTGTGAGAGGGGGCGGATTTCTCCCTCTGCTCGCTGACTCTGAGCATAATGTGAGAGCCGCTCCGACCGATCTGCTCCCTCCCCCTCATTGGCAGGGAGGAGAGCGACTTCAGAGGGATTGAACCAGCAGGGGAGGAGCGGACAAGCCTCCCATTATCTTGGTAACTGTGAAGAAACAGACTGATTTCTCCCGTCCGTAGGATAGGAGAATCAGTCTGTAATATTGTGAAACTGGTGGCTGCAGCTGTGTAAGTGTGTCTGACTGTGACACTTACACAGCCCAGCGAACACATTACCTCCCCCCTCACTGACAGGAGATCAGGGAGGAATACAGCACCTCCTCCTCCCACCTCTGCTCCTTCAGTGACTTCCCGCCCCGCCCACACTATCCCCGGCGTGCAGATGTATCTGAAGAGAGGGGATGTGTGGGAGGGAAATATGAAAACAGCAGCTGCAGATCCTGTGTGCCAAAGATGCCTGAGTATCCAGCCTGGACCTGGGTGAGTGAGCAACTGTGTACACTACAGTGCAATGTAATCACTGAACTGTCCTTATCTCCATCTGTCTCCCCCTCCCCCCATCATGTTCTTTCAAGATATTCACTAACTTTCACTTTCAATTTCAGTTAGACAATAGATGGTACAAATTTCTTTCCAGTAACCACAGATTGCAGGAAAGAAATGTAAATGATTGCCCTGTCAGCACAGTCAGTGCTGACAGGGGAATCCCTTCTGCTGAGCAATTGTATTGTCCCCACAAACAGTGATTATCACTAGCAGATATAGCAACCGCTAGTGATAATCATAAGTATCCGGCAGGCTGGTTGTACCCAATTTGATCGATCAACTTGGTACATTCAGCCTGCCCATTAATGGTTCTAATCTTAGCCAGTTCTCGCTCAAACAGCTGAGATTTAACCACTTGCTTACTGGGCACTTAAAGTGGTGTTTCACCAAAAAAAAAAAAATTAGATGTCAGCAGCTGCAAATACTGCAGCTGCTGACTTTTAAAATAAGGACACTTACCTGTCCCGGGGTCCAGCGATGTCGGCACCCGAGACCGAGCCGTCCCTCGATCCTCGGGTGCTGCCGCCGCCATTCACACTGAGGGAATCAGGAAGCGAAGCGTTGCCGCTTCACTGCCCGGTTCCCTACTGCGCATGCGCGAGTCGCGCTGCGCGTCTTCACTGGTCCCCGTTGTGTTGTGGGAACTGTGTATTTCCCACAACACAACGGGGGTGGGCGGGGAGTCTGCGGCTAGCTGCGGCTAGCTGTACCCGGAAGTGGGTGCAGATACCTGTATTATACAGGTATCTGCACCCCCCTCCCCCCTGAAAGGTGCCAATTGTGACACCGGAGGGGGGGAGGAATCCGATGAGCGGAAGTTCCACTTTAGGGTGGAACTCCGCTTTAAACCCCCTTCCTATCCAGACCAATTCTCAGCTTTCAGCGCTGACGCACTTTGAATGACAATTACGCGGTCATACAACACTGTACCCAAATGAAATTTTTATCATTTTTTCCCCACAAATAGAGCTTTCTTTTGGTGGTATTTGATCACCTCTGTGGTTTTTATTTATTGTTAAAAAAAAATGTAAATGACCGAATGAAAAAAAAAAAAAAAGTTATTATATTTTGTTATAAAATTTGAAAACAGGTAATTTTTCTCCTTCATTGATGTACGCTGTTGAGGCGGCACTGATGGGCACTGATCAGTTACACTGATAGGTGGCATTGATAGGTGGCACTTGTGGGAATTGATAGCTGGCACTCATGGGCATAGGTAGGTGGCAATGGCAGGTGGCACAGATGAGGCATAATTGCCTCTTCCTCTTCGGGACCAATGTCCCTTGCAGATGAGCCAGTGATCAGCTTTTTTTTCTCCTCGCGCTGTCAGCGTGAGGAGAAAAAAAAACGATCACAGAGCTTTTGTTTTGATCATGTGATCAGCTGTCATTGGCTGACAGCTGATCACATTGTAAGGGGCCGGGACTCAGTGACTCGGTGATCACAGCGCGCACAGGGCACGTGCACTCCCAGAAATTCAGGTCCGCGCTGTGGCCGTCATTCAGCTATAGCGTGGATGTCAAGAGGTTAAACTATCTTAGTCTTCGCTCTTGGGCAGCCCATCACTTTTTTCATTCAACTATTAGGTTGAATGAAAAAATAAAAGAATGTTCCAATTCCCCCATCTACACATTCCAGGTGGAAGGGGGAATCCTCCCACTGTGGACGAGTGGTGGAATCCATTGTGGTGGTGTATAGAGCCAAAAAGATTAGAATTGTGTCAATGTCCCAATATTTATGGACCTGACTGTACATATAATTAAAAGGTGTGAGTGAACTCTGTATCTATCACATTAAACCTAATTAAATTTGTATTGTTTTAAGTATATCCTTGTTTTGAAATGACATTGATTCTTTCTTAAAAATGGGGGGGGGGGGGCGCAGTTTGCCATCTTTGCCCTGGGCACCAAATGGCCTTGTCCCAGCACTGGTTACGCCCTTTGAAAGCCTGAAGGTGTTCATTGGATTTTGGGCCCCCATACACAGCTAGGCTCACAAAAAGTCTCACACATCTGGTATCCCTCAGGATGCTCAGGTGAAGTAGCTCAGTAAAATGACAACTTTGTGTAAATAAAATATCTATTTTATTTATATATATATATATCTTCCAAAGACTCAACATGCCTCTTAGCAAATAACTTTGGGTGTCCACGTTCCAAAAAGCGGTAATTTGGTTGGTGTTTATACTGTCCTGGCATGTTAGGGCCTCTGAAAATGTGATAGGTAGTCAGGAAATGCAATGCGTAATTAACCACTTCAATACAGGACACTTATACACCTTCCTGCCCAGACCAATTTTCAGCTTTCAGCGCTGTCGCAGTTTGAATGACAATTGCGTGGTCATCCATCACTGTACCCAAACTAAATTTTTATAATTTTGTTCCCACAAATAGAGCTTTCTTTTGGTGGTATTTGATCACCTCTGCGGTTTTTATTTGTTGCTAAACAAATGAAAAAAGATCGAAAATTTTAAAAAAAAGAAAAGTTTTGCTTTTGTTTTTGTTATAAAATTTTGTAAATAAGTACGTTTTCTCTTTCACTGATGGGCACTGATAAGGCGGCACTGACAGGCACTGATAAGGCGGTACCGATGAGGTGGCACCAATGAGCGGGCACTGACGATGGGCACTGATATGCGGCACTGATAGGCACTGGTAGGCGCACTGATGGGTGGCACTGATATGCAGCACTGATGGGCATTGATAGGCGGTACTGAAGGACACTCATGGGTGGCACTGGTGGGCACTGATAGGCGACACTGATGGCACTGAAAGGCTGCAAAGATGGGTTCTTATGGGTGGCACTGATAGGCACTGCTGGGCATTGATGGGCACTGATAGGCGGCACTGCTGGGCACTGCTGGGCACTGATAGGCGGCACTGATGGGCATTGATACGCGGCACTGATCCCTGGCATCCCTGGTGGCACTGGCAGTGGTAGGCATTGTGAGTGGGCACTGGTTGGCAGCTGCCTGAGCATTGCTTGGCAGCTGCCTGGGCGGGGATTGGTATTTCCCTGGGGGTCTATGGGGGGCATACCTGGCGGTCTAGTGTGCATGGCCATCCTGGTGGTCTTGGGCGGCATGATGGTGGTCCTGGGCAGGATCCGAGGAGGGGCTGTGCTGATAAACAATCAGCACAGACCCCCCCTGTCAGGAGAGCAGCCGATCGGCTCTCCTTTACTCGCGTCTGTCAGACGTGAGTGAAGAAAAGCCGATCACCGGCTCTTCCTATTTACATCGTGATCAGCCGTGATTGGACACGGCTGATCATGTGGTAAAGAGTCTCCATCAGAGACTCTTTACCTAGATCGGAGTTGCGGTGTGTCAGACTGACACACCGCAACAACAATCGCCGCGATGCGCGCCCCCGGGGGCACGCAGCGGCTTAATATCCTGAGGACGTCATATGATGCCCAGCCAGGATATTGAAACCACTTTGCCGCCGTCATTCTGCTTTATATGGCGGCCGGCAAGTGGTTAACACCCCTTAAAAGCCTGAAGGTGCTCATTGGATTTTGGTCCCCTGTACATGGCTAGGCTGCTAGAAAGTCTCACACATGTGATATCCCCATACTCAGGACATGTAGCAGAATATGTTTTGGGGTGTAATTGTGAAAAATATCTCATTAAAGTTACAACTTTGTGTTAAAAAAAAATATTTTTTTTTTGGGGGGTGTCTACTTTCCAAAAAGGGGTAATTTTTTTTTGGGGGGGGGGTGACTGTCCTGGCATGTTAGGGCCTCTAAAAACATTATGTGTATGGCCAGCATTCTGAGTTTCTGCCACACTCCTAATGTCGGGCATACATGTTATATTCCTTTTTTTCATGCAGCCTGTGGGTTGAATGAAAAATAACAGATTCACTACAATCGATGTGGATGAAGACATCTCTGCCAGAACAAGTGTATGCTAAACATTAGACGCTTCTTCCACATATCCACCCCACACTTCTAATGTTGGGCATACATGTAATGTAATGTTCTATTTTCCTGTGGGCTGAACGAAAAAAAGACCCTGTACCTCCCCATCTCACATCTGTACACCTTTTTCACCCCTATTTACCCCCTAAACTCACGTCTGTAAACCTTTGTCACCCCTGTATACCCCCCAATTCACCTCTGTACACATTTTTCACCCCTGTATACCCCCCAGCCCACCTCTATACACCTTTTTCATCCCTGTATACCCCCAACTCAACTCTGTACACCTTTTTCACCCCTGTATACCCCCAACTCACTTCTGTACACTTTTCCCGCCCCTGTATACTCCCCAAAATTCAAATCTGTACACTTTTTTTTACCACTCCCAACTCTGTGTTCTTCAAGGTGTACAGATGTAAGTTGGGGGGGGGGGGGGGGGTTTGAAAGGAATAAAAAAAGGAGTACAGATGTGAGGTGGGGGGTATACAGGGTTAAAAAAGGTGTACAGATGTGAGTTAGATGGTATACAGGGGTGAAAAAGGTGTGCAGATGTGAGTTGGGGGTATACAGGGGTGAAAAAGGTGTACACATGTGAGTTGGGGGGTATACAGGGGGGCAAAAGGTGTACAGATGTGAGGTGGGGGTATACAGGGTTAAGAAAAGTGTATAGATGTAAGGTGGGGGGTATACAGGGATGAAAAAGGTCCACAGATGTGAGTTGGGGGGAAAAATAACAGTTGTTCTTCACAGAACTACTGCAAAAACAAGGAACAGAGGGTGCATCAACCTTGCGCATTACTTTTGTGATAGCTTTATTTATATTAACATAACAGATGTATACTTGCAAACAACATCAGCAATAAGGCACATTAAAGTCCACAATATACTTGAAGCAGGCCTGCTCACCTTGACCAGTGGTCTCCAAACTGAGGCCCGAGGGCCGTGTGTTGCCCTATTGCTAGCCTTCATCCAGCCCTTATGGCACTATTGCTTCCAATGACCCCAACAATGGGGCACTATTTCTTCCTCTAATACCAATGATGGAGCACTATTCCTCCTCCTACTGACCACCAACACTGAGGCTGTGTTTATTCCCATTGATGCTCGGTCTCGGGGCATTTTCTCCCCCCACTGGTCAGAATCCGGTCCCCGTCCCCCTCTGAAGCCTGAAGGACAGTAAACTGGCCCTTTGCTTGAAAAGTTTGGAGACCCCTGACTTAGACAAGTCCCAAGTACAAGAAGACCTTCCAAAAGCTGACGCATTTCGAGAGGAGATCCCCCTCTTCTTCAGAGGCAAATGGACACATCCATCTTTCCTCGAAACTAGGGTTGCCACATCATCCCTTTAATCCAGGACACATATTAATTACACAGGTTCTGAGGCTGATTTAATGCAGATAAGGCACCAAGTGAGTTTAATTACCATCTTAAAGCGAAGTTCCACACAAAAATGTCACATTTGGCACCTTTCAGGGGGGAGGGGGGTGCAGATACCTGTCTAAGACAGGTATTTGCACCCACTTCCGGCATAGACTCCCACGGGAGTCTATGCCTCTTCCTGTCCCTCCGCGCTGTCTCCTGGGAAACACACAGCTCTCAGGAGATAGCGGGGACCAGTTACGACTCGCAGCGCGACTCGCATGCGCAGTAGGGAACCGGGAAGTGAAGCCGCAACGCTTCACTTCCTGATTCCCTCACCTAGGATGGCGGCGGCCGCTGCCGAGAGTGGAGCGATTTATCGGCGTCGCCTGCCGACATCGCTGGACCCTGGGACAGGTAAGTGGCCATGTATTAAAAGTCAGCAGCTGCAGTATTTGTAGCTGCTGGCTTTTAATATTTTTTTTTTTGGGGTGGACTCCCTCTTTAATCAGTCACAGAACCTGTGTAATTAATGTGTGTCCTGGTTTAAAGGGATGATGTGGCAACCCTACTTGAAACGCGTCAGTATTTTGGAAGGTCTTCTCGTGTTTGGGACTTGTCTAGATGACCGGGCCGCTTTAAGTATATTGGGGACTTTGAGATGCCGCCCACCTAAAGGGGGGTGTCGCGGTGTGACCTGAGCCCTTCTGTGGGGAGTGCGCAGAGGTAACTCCGGGGCTCCATAGCATACAGGATAGTCAACAGAGGTGACAGGGCCTCTCTCTATATATTTACAGTATCCCATAGCGACAGCGACTAATTTATTTCAGCACACAGACACTGTCACCTGAAATAAATACAAATATATTGATTTGAGAAGTCACATCTCCTCTCTAATAAGGAACGCTAAGCTAATAGTAAACAAACTACATTTCCCAGCATGCTTCAGTCCGGTGCACTTCCGCTCTATTCTCAAAACTGAGCTAAAGTTCCCAATTGTCTCTCTTACGGCGGCCATTTTGTCGTAGCCGGCCCCATTGAATTGCAATGAAGCGTGGACTTCTTAAACATGGCCGCCCGCGGGATGTATTGGAGAGGCGCCGCTTACACTGAGGTATTGTGAAGTCCTGCGGTGCCCTGACAGGAGGGAGAATCGGTGACATGTGGAGGGGGTGACCCCGGAGAGGTGGGTGAGATGGGGGACACACGGGGCTGGTGTCAGAGCTCGGGGACACTGTGCGCCATAGGAGGAGAGAGAGAGACCAGTGACCCCTGACCTCTGGATGTGCTGTGTTTGTAGAACTGAAGATCTGACCATACAGGATACAATCTGATTGTATGATCTCCTTGTGTACAGTGAGCTCTCCTGAGATCATACAATCAGATTATCGCTCACCATACAGGATACAATCTGATTGTATGAATGATCTTCCTTAGATCTACATGTACAGTATCTCACAAAAGTGAGTACACCCCTTACATTTGTAAATATTTTATTCTATCTTTTCATGTGACAACACTGAAGTAATGACACTTTGCTACAATGTAAAGTAGAGAGTGTACAGCTTGTATAACAGTGTAAATTTGCTGTCCCCTCAAAATATCTCAACACACAGCCATTAATGTCTACACCGCTGGCAACAAAAGTGAGTACACCCCTAAGTGAAAATGTCCACATTGGGCCCAATTAGCCATTTTCCCTCCCCGGTGTCATGTGACTCGTTAGTGTTACAAGGTCTCAGGTGTGAATGGGGAGCAGGTGTGTTAAATTTGGTGTTATCGCTCTCACTCTCTCATACTGGTCACTGGAATTTCAACATGGCACCTCATGGCAAAGAACTTTCTGAGGGTCTGAAATAAAGAATTAATTGTCTACATAAAGATGGCCTAGGCTATAAGAAGATTGCCAAGACCCTGAAACTGAGCTGCAGCACGGTGGCCAAGACCATACAGCGGTTTAACAGGACAGTTTCCACTCAGAACAGGCCTCGCCATGGGCAACCAAAGGAGTTGAGGTCACGTGCTCAGCGTCATATCCAGAGGTTGTCTTTGGGAAATAGATGTATGAGTGCTGCCAGCATTGCTGAGGAGGTTGAAGGGGTGGGGGGGTCAGCCTGTCAGTGCTCAGACCATACGCCGCACACTGCATCAAATTGGTCTGCATGGCTGTCATTCCAGAAGGAAGCCTCTTCTAAAGATGATGCACAAGAAAGGCCGCAAACAGTTTGCTGAAGACAAGCAGACTAAGGACATGGATTACTGGAACCATGTCCTGTGGTCTGATGAGACCAAGATAAACTTATTTGGTTCAGATGGTGTCAGGCGTGTGTGGCGGCAACCAGGTGAGGAGTATAAAAGACAAGTGTGTCTTGCCTACAGTCAAGCATGGTGGTGGGAGTGTCATGGTCTGGGGCTGCATGAGTGCTGCCAGTTTTCTGCCGAGAAAGTTCCCCTCGGCAGATAAGGACCCCCCTCTACTGCGCAAGCGCAGCGCTTGCGCAGTAGGAGCCAGCGGAAATAGCCAAATAGAATAGAAATCGGCTGTACACGGCGCCTGTAAGAGGGCCCCTCGTGGGCTTGCTTCGCTCGGCATGCTTCGGGCACGGCCTCGCTTCGCTCGGGACTTTTTCATTCTCCCTCTAGGTCCACTTGGATGGTGGGGCTTCAGTCTGGACCTAGGGCGCAGGCGCCGTGTACAGCTGATTGAAGGTTTTCAGCTTCGGCTATTTTCGGCGGCTCCTAGTCGTTGGTACTGCGCAGTACAAGGGGGTCCTTATCCGCCGGGGGAACTTTCTCGGCAAGACACCGGCACTGGGGAGCTACAGTTCATTGAGGGAACCATGAATGCCAACATGTACTGTGACATACTGAAGCAGAGCATGATCCCCTCCCTTCAGAGACTGGGCCGCAGGGCAGTATTCCAACATGATAACGACCCCAAATACACCTCCAAGACCACCACTGCCTTGCTAAAGAAGCTGAGGGTAAAGGTGATGGACTGGCCAAGCATGTCTCCAGACCTAAACCCTATTGAGCATCTGTGGGGCATCCTCAAACAGAAGGTGGAGGAGCGCAAGGTCTCTAACATCCACCAGCTCCGTGATGTCGTCATGGAGGAGTGGAAGAGGACTCCAGGGGCAACCTGTGAAGCTCTGGTGAACTCCATGCCCAAGAGGGTTAAGGCAGTGCTGGAAAATAATGGTGGCCACACAAAATATTGACACTTTGGGCCCAATTTGGACATTTTCACTTAGGGGTGTACTCACTTTTGTTGCCAGTGGTTTAGACATTAATGGCTGTGTGTTGAGTTATTTTGAGGGGACAGCAAATTTACACTGTTATACAAGCTGTACACTCACTACTTTACATTGTAGCAAAGTGTCATTTCTTCAGTGTTGTCACATGAAAAGATAGAATAAAATATTTACAAAAATGTGAGGGGTGTACTCACTTTTGTGAGATACTGTATCTAGTGTAAGGTCCTGCCTGATTGGATAACCGTTGGTGGTAGATCAAAATCTGATTGTACAATGAGATTGCATGGCATGTGGCCAGCTTTAGGCTGGTCATACATTGGACAATCTACTTTATATCTACCATCAACGATGTGGTGCAGCTGCCCTGTCTGGATATGGATTGTATGGATTGTTCTGCGAAATCCTTCCCTACACACCCCCAGACCTACATCTCCTAAGAGCCCCCTTCCCTGCACAACCCCAGATCTACATCTCCCAAGAGTCTTTTCCCTACACCCCTTACGTGTGTGTGTGTGTGTGTAGGACAGAGAGGAGCTGGGAGAGGGGATCCGGGATAGGAGGAGGGCTGTTGGAGGACCGGAGAGGGGATCCGGGATAGGAGGAGGGCTGTAGGAGGACCGGAGAGGGGATCCGGGATAGGAGGAGGGCCGGAGAGGGGATCCGGGATAGGAGGAGGGCTGTAGGAGGACCGGAGAGGGGATCTGGGATAGGAGGAGGGCCGGAGAGGGGATCCGGGATAGGAGGAGGGCCGGAGAGGGGATCCGGGATAGGAGGAGGGCTGGAGAGGGGATCCGGGATAAGAGGAGGGCTGTAGGAGGACCGGAGAGGGGAGCCGGGATAGGAGGAGGACCGGAGAGGGGAGCCGGGATAGGAAGAGGGCTGGAGAGGGGAGCCGGGATAAGAGGAGGGCTGTAGGAGGACCGGAGAGGGGATCCGGGATAAGAGGAGGGCCGGAGAGGGGATCCGGGATAGGAGGAGGGCTGTAGGAGGACCGGAGAGGGGAGCCGGGATAGGAGGAGGGCCGGAGAGGGGATCCGGGATAGGAGGAGGGCCGGAGAGGGGATAGGAGGAGGGCCGGAGAGGGGATAGGAGGAGGGCCGGAGAGGGGATAGGAGGAGGGCTGGAGAGAGGGGATAGGAGGAGGGCTGGAGAGGGGATCTGGGATAGGAGGAGGGCTGTAGGAGGACCGGAGAGGGGAGCCGGGATAGGAGGAGGGCCGGAGAGGGGATCCGGGATAGGAGGAGGGCTGTAGGAGGGCCGGAGAGGGGATCCGGGATTGGAGGAGGGCCGGAGAGGGGATCCGGGATAGGAGGAGGGCTGGAGAGGGGATCCGGGATAGGAGGAGGGCTGTAGGAGGACCGGAGAGGGGATCCGGGATTGGAGGAGGGCCGGAGAGGGGATCCGGGATAGGAGGAGGGCTGGAGAGGGGATCCGGGATAGGAGGAGGGCTGTAGGAGGACCGGAGAGGGGATCCGGGATAGGAGGAGGACCGGAGAGGGGATCCGGGATAGGAGGAGGGCCGGAGAGGGGATCCGGGATAGGAGGAGGGCTGTAGGAGGACCGGAGAGGGGATCCGGGATAGGAGGAGGACCGGAGAGGGGATCCGGGATAGGAGGAGGGCCGGAGAGGGGATCCGGGATAGGAGGAGGGCTGTAGGAGGACCGGAGAGGGAATCCGGGATAGGAGGAGGACCGGAGAGGGAATCCGGGATAGGAGGAGGGCCGGAGAGGGGATAGGCGGAGGGCCGGAGAGGGGATAGGAGGAGGGCCGGAGAGGGGATAGGAGGAGGGCCGGAGAGGGGATCCGGGATAGGAGGAGGGCTGTAGGAGGACCGGAGAGGGAATCCGGGATAGGAGGAGGACCGGAGAGGGAATCCGGGATAGGAGGAGGGCCGGAGAGGGGATAGGAGGAGGGCCGGAGAGGGGATAGGAGGAGGGCCGGAGAGGGGATAGGAGGAGGGCCGGAGAGGGGATCTGGGATAGGAGGAGGGCCGGAGAGGGGATCTGGGATAGGAGGAGGGCCGTAGAGGGGATCCGGGATAGGAGGAGGGCTGTAGGAGGACCGGAGAGGGGATCCGGGATAGGAGGAGGGCCGGAGAGGGGATCCGGGATAGGAGGAGGGCTGTAGAGGGGATCCGGGATAGGAGGATGGCCGCAGAGGGGATCCGGTATAGGAGGAGGGCCGTAGAGGGGATCCGGGATAGGAGGAGGGCTGTAGGAGGGCCGGAGAGGGGATCTGGGATAGGAGGATGGCCGTAGAGGGGATCCGGTATAGGAGGAGGGCCGGAGAGGGGGCCCGGGATAGGAGGAGGGCTGGAGAGGGGACCCGGGATAGGAGAAGGGCTGGAGAGGGGACCCGGGATAGGAGGAGGGCTGGAGAGGGACCCGGGATAGGAGGAGGGCTGGAGAGGGGACCCGGGATAGGAGGAGGGCTGGAGAGGGGACCCGGGATAGGAGGAGGGCTGGAGAGGGGACCCGGGATAGGAGGAGGGCTGGAGAGGGGACCCGGGATAGGAGGAGGGCTGGAGAGGGGACCCGGGATAGGAGGAGGGCTGGAGAGGGGACCCGGGATAGGAGGAGGGCTGGAGAGGGGACCCGGGATAGGAGGAGGGCTGGAGAGGGGACCCGGGATAGGAGGAGGGCTGGAGAGGGGACCCGGGATAGGAGGAGGGCCGGAGAGGGGACCCGGGATTGGAGGATGGCCGGAGAGGGGACCCGGTATGGGAGGATGGCCGGAGAGGGGATCCGGGATAGGAGGAGGGCCGGAGAGGGGATCCGGTATGGGAGGATGGCCGGAGAGGGGATCCGGGATGGGAGTATGGCCAGAGAGGGGATTCGGTATAGGAGGAGGGCTGTAGGAGGGCCGGAGAGGGGATCCGGGATTAGGAGGAGGGCCGGAGAGGGGATCCGGGATAGGACGAGGGCCGGAGAGGGGATCCGGGATAGGACGAGGGCCGGAGAGGGGATCCGGGATAGGACGAGGGCCGGAGAGGGGATCCGGGATAGGACGAGGGCCGGAGAGGGGATCCGGGATAGGACGAGGGCCGGAGAGGGGATCCGGGATAGAACGAGGGCCGGAGAGGGGATCCGGGATAGGACGAGGGCCGGAGAGGGTAGCTGTGATAGGAGGAGTCCTGTAGTTCAGGACGGATAGTTGGGATTTTAGTGATGCAGAGTTGTCATCCCAGACAGACAAAAAAGCATTCCCTGGATTTCCGGCAGATCAGCAGTTCTTTTTCTATCCTTGCTCTATTATAAAGGGAGAACATGAAGACATGTGCCTGGATTACAGAGATCTTTGTACTGAAGTTCTTCTTCATTTCAGGAGTTGGTCTCTTCTACTCCCCTCTGTTTCTTCATCATCATCATCATCCCTCATCATCAGTGGTGATCTGGAGGAACCATGCTCTCTGCAGGGAAGGTTGTCACCAGGCTGGGGTCACACTGTCCTTGGCACCGTTGTCACCGAAGCCTGAGCAGGATAAGTGTGCGAGAAGCACTCAGCATTCATGATGAGGACACAAGGAAAGTAAAAGTCCAGGTAGGTGAGAACTGATGTGCTGAGCTCCTCAGATATCCCATTCTCAGTCTTCATTCATAAAGAGCTGCAGATCAGCATTGCAGGGACAGACATTCCGTACTCTAAATTCCATTCTCTGAGGTCTCATCGCAGTCACATGACCACCACGTTCCCCTCCTTCACACCAGCACCGTGGATCAGGGCCGGGGGGGTTTACAATTGCGCTCAGCAGCTTCCGATGATGTCACCAATCCTAGGAGCTGTCACCTTCACTTGCACAGGATCCTCTCCTGCATTGAAAGGGCTTGCTCTGATTTCACTGCACACTGTGAGCTTCTCACAATGTGCATTATAAGCTGCAGCAAGCAAGATAGAGGCCTTCTCATCGCCAAGCTTCCTTTTCAGGAATCTATCCAAGCCCCTCATACCAGCCATGATCTGTTTGCATTACATAGAGAAACACAGAGACCCAGTCATGATTTCATTGGGTGCAAGATAAGGTATGTCATCAAAACTGTTTTTTTTGTTTTTGTTTTTTTGTATTGGCATTAGGGCTGGGAGATTTTCTTAAAAAAAAAAAAATCTACGATTTTCCTAAAAAAAAAAAACCTCGATTCACGATTTGGATCGAGGTTTTTTTTTTTTCCGTGGACACCGCGCTGGTCCCGAGGAGCTGCGGGCAGGAGTTTTTAGGCGAGGCCACAGCCGAAGCTGCGACCTCGCCTAAAAACTCCTGCCCGCAGCTCCTCGGGACCTGTGCGGTAAAAAAAAAAACTAAAAAAACTATTTGCTTACATTTTGAATCGATTTGACCTCTACAAAAAAAAAATAAATAAATAAATAAATATATATATATATATATATATATATATATATATATATATATATATATAATAATACAAAATAAAAAAAATATATTAATATTATAATACAAAATAAAAAAATATATATTAATATTATAATACAAAATAAAAAAATATATAAATATTATAATAAAAATATATAAATATTATAATAATATTACAATAAAAAAAAAAATATATATATATATATATATATATAATTGTTGCTTTTTTTTTTTTTTTTTTTGGTGTATAGCACAAAAAATAAAAACCGCAGAGGTGATCAAATACCACCAAAAGAAAGCTCTATTTATGTGGGGGGGACATCAGTTTTATTTGGGTACAGCGATGCACAACTGCGCAATTGGCAGTTAAAATAACGCAGTACCGTATCCCAAAAAATGGCCTGGTCATCAATGGGGGGGTAAGGCTCGGTTCACACCAGTGCGATTCGGGATCCCTGCAAGTCCAGTGCCGATTCCTGAATCGCACTGAGATCTGCTAACCGCTGGGGGGTGGTAAATGTAAAGTTTATGACAATCCCCCGTGATCAGTTCATAGATCGCAGTGCGAAGTGTGAAATGGTGCAGGAATCAGATCGCATAGGTGTGACCCACCCATGCGATCTGATTCCAGTGCAGACCAAAAGAAAAAAAAAAGGGCCCTGCACCAGTTTAGTGCAAATGTGATGCGATTTCAGCCATACAGTTTGTGTGGCTAAAATTGCATCGCACAGACATCACATGTGAGCTGCATAGCAATGCGCACAAGTGTGAACCGGCCCTAAATCTTCCGGAGCTGAAGTGGTTAATCAGGAACATGTAGCAGAATGCATTTTGGCCAAAGGTTATGAAGAAATTCAGTTTTTTTAATGTGATGTTTTAGACCAGAAAGAGAAAAAAAATATTATATATATAAGTTTGAATTTTTCCTTTTAATATCGCAAAAAATAAAAAAACACAGTGGTCATTAAACACCACCAAAAGGAAAGCCCTATTTGTGTAAAAAAAAAAAAAAAAAAAAAAAAAAAAAAAAATGATATACATTTTTTGTTTTGGGCACAGCGTTGCGTGACCGAGTAATTGCCAGTTAAATTAGCGCAGTGCTGAATAGCAAATGGCCTGGTCATGAAGGGGGGTAAAATCTTCCGCCGCTGAAGTGGTTATTCTTTAAAACTGGAACTTTACATTACCTTAGTACAGCCTCCAAATTTTCCACTCGCCCACATTTTTGCCAGTGGAAAATGATTGCAAACGAGCGTGGGCTGCCTCAGAGCGGGGGGGAGGGGGGAGCGAGCACCTCCAGCAGGCGGGGTTGAATGGGAGCCATTCTCTCAGGGATCGCCCAGGGGAAGAGAGAGCTGGCCGGATCACAGAGCGGGGATTGCCCGCTGTTACAGCTTTCAGTTGAATTGCCGTCCGTTCGCGGTCCCACACAGTCCCGCCTCTTGACCCGGCACCAATGATAAACAGAATGCTGGTCCAATGCCGGGACCTGTTCTGTCTCTCACAGGCGCTGTGTCAGGAGGCGGGACTGTGTGTGACCGTGAGCGGGCGGCAATTCAAATGAAAGCTGTTACAGCGGGCAATCCCCGCTCTGTGATGATCCGGCCGCCCGCTCTCTTCCTCTGCACAGGTCACGCTGCATTGATGGGCATAGAGGAGGCTGCAATGATGGGCATAGAGGAGGCTGCAATGATGGGCATAGAGGAGGCTGCAATGATGGGCATAGAGGAGGCTGCAATGATGGGCATAGAGGAGGCTGCAATGATGGGCACAGGTGAGGCTGCATAGCTGGGCACAAGTCAAGCTGCATAGCTGGGCACAGGTCAAGCTGCTCTGTTGGGCACTGTAGAGGCTGCATCGATGGGCACTGGGGAGGCTGCATCGATGGGCACTGGGGAGGCTGCATTGATGGGCACTGGGGAGGCTGCATTGATGGGCACTGGGGAGGCTGCATTGATGGGCACTGGGGAGGCTGCATTGATGGGCACAGGTCAAGCTGCATAGCTGGGCACTGTAGAGGCTGCTCTGTTGGGCAGTGGGGAGGCTGCTCTGTTGGGCAGTGGGGAGGCTGCTCTGTTGGGCAGTGGGGAGGCTGCTCTGTTGGGCAGTGGGGAGGCTGCTCTGTTGGGCAGTGGGGAGGCTGCTCTGTTGGGCAGTGGGGAGACTGCTCTGTTGGGCAGTGGGGAGGCTGCTCTGTTGGGCAGTGGGGAGGCTGCATTGATGGGCACTGGGAGGCTGCATAGCTGGGCACAGGTCAAGCTGCATTGATGGGCACAGGTGAGGCTGCATTGATGGGCACAGGTGAGGCTGCATTGATGGGCACAGGGGAGGCTGCATTGATGGGCACTGGTGAGGCTGCATCTGTGGGCACTGGTCACGCTGCATTGATGGGCAGAGGTGAGGCTGCACTGATAAATTTGTTAATATTTATTTTTGTAACTTAATTTTGCATAAAACATTTAAGTGTCATTTCATGAGATAATTTATGAGGCGTGATTAGGGGTGGTGCAGGGGTAAGTGTCGGGTGGGGCAACTGGTGGCGAGTAACCCTTAAGGCCCGCCTAGTAGCTCAGGACTTGAAATTTTGAGCTCTGCCTTAGTACATTTGTTCTTCCATCCTTCGAGACTAGACACAGTAATCTCTCCAAAATCGGATATTATTTATTTTGGTAACTGAACTTTTTGAAGCGTTATAAGGAACATATATTGGAGCTTGTACCGGCAGATTGTTTGTTTGTAATAGCTTCCGTGTATTTTTATTCTGTTTTCTGTTTGCTTATATTACTTTGTTTATTTTCAAAAAATTACAATTACATAAAAAAAACAAAAAAAACTGGAACTTTATTTATAATAGTTTCTCTGTATATATTTGTTGTTAGGTTTTTGATGAAAAGGTTTTTCAGGTAAACTGTATGTCTGTCTATTACTCGTACTACATCACGCCAGTTGCCCGTATAACTCCTATAGAAACGAATGCAGACTTCATGCCCAGTGTGAAGAAGGAGAGATAAATCTGATGTATTATAGAGGAATAGATTCATCTGGGGGGGGGCATCAAACAACAAAGCGTTATGTATGACTAAATCTGTGAGAAGTCCTCGGTGTAGTTGGGTTGTCACACACCGTTGTATCATACGTGGGGCTCTCTAATCTCCTCTCCTTCCACAGGGTTGGGTGCGCTCTGTCCGAGACCAGAAAGAAGTTTTATTTCTTCATATCAATGACGGCTCTTCTCTACAAAACCTCCAGATTGTGGCCGAGCCCAGCCTCAGACACAGGTAACACTGTCTGTATCATAGGAGAACAACGGGCAACAATGAAGAGTGTAGGACTATCACACATGTGTATATCATAAGGTACCCTTCTAGCAAAGTCACACCGGGGTGCTGGGAGGGAATTTATGAAAAAAATGGAGCAGTTGTGCATGGCAACCTGTCGACTTCTGTTTTTTTAGCTTTTTTTTATTTTTTTTTACTTAGAAAGGGGAGCTCCAGTCTCCTCCAAAAAAAAAATAAGTCAACAGCTACAAATGTGTGAATGGTGGTAGAGGACACTGCTATGGAGTCTCTCTCTCTCTCTCTCTCTCTCTCTCTCTCTCTCTCTCTCTCTCTCTCTCTCTCTCTCTCTCTCTCTCTCTCTCTCTCTCTCTCTCTCTCTCTCTCTCTCTCTCTCTCTCTCTCTCTCTCTCTCTCTCTCTCTCTCTCTCTCTCTCTCTCTCTCTCTCTCTCTCTCTCTCTCTCTCTCTCTCTCTCGTCCTCTTCCCTCCCATAGCATCCAACCTGTGCACAGGAGACCGAGAGGCAGCACAGTTGTGAACAGGGGGTGGGAGCTGGCAGAGTAACTTGTTAATATAAAAAGATGGTGATTGGTTGCTAGGTTCTAAGCAACCATTCACCTGCGGGTTAAGTTGAAAAGTTAACTTTACCAGCTCCCCCCCCCCCCGCCCTCCGTCCTGATCTGTGTTGGCTTTTGCTCCCTGCTGTTCACTGATGACAGCAGCGTGGAGGAAGATGAAAAGAGAAAAGGTAGCCCGTGATCGACGGGTTGTCTAGGGTGTCTGCTTTCAGAAAATTTATCCTGTTTGGGGGTTCTACATAATCTTCAGTTTTATAGGATTATTATATAAAGATTGTGAAGCTGTACATGGTCTCTCTTATATTGCTCTCTCTTGTTTCCTTGCAGCTCCATCAGTTTCGGCAGTGCGGTGGAAGTGTCGGGGGCTCTGGTGAGTAGTGTGGGCACCAAGCAGAGCGTGGAGGTCAAGGCAGAAGAGATTCGAGTGATTGGAGAATGTGACACCAAAGTAAGATGTCCTCTATGATTCCAGATTTAGAAATGCATTTTCTGGATGGAACGGCAATCTTCTTCTGTTAAATCTGATACTGACTATACACATAGCAATTCCAGTTCTTCAATTTCCACTTTAGTTCAATTTGTCCGTCGATTAAACAGTCAAAGCATCTATTTTCAGTCAAGCACGGGGCAGTGAGATTGAAGAATCCATTATGGCTTTTATCAGATTGCTTTATGAGGTTTTTAGTTTTGGAACGATGTCTATTGCAATTATTCTATCAGTTTCTTAAATTTATTCAAAACGTTTAAAATTGAAGTTTGCTCTGTGATCAGATTTAAAGTGATTGTAAAGTCTGTTTTTTTTTTTTTGTCTATAAAAATAATAAACATGTTCTACTTACCTGCTCTGTGTAATGGTTAAGCACAGAGCAGCCCGGATCCTCCTCCCCTCAGGTCCCTCTTCTGTGCTCCTGTCCCCTTCCTCCTGCCCCCACAGCAAACAGTTTGCTATGGGGGCACCTGAGCCGAGACGCAGCTCCGTGTGTCCATTCAGACACAGAGCCCCGGTTCGGCCCCGACCCCTCTCTCTCCTGTTTGGCTAACTGACTTTACCGGCAGCGGGTGCCAGGGGCGCCGCTGCTGTGTCCCAGCCAATCAGGATGGAGAGTCCCGGATGACTGAGGCACTCATGGACATTGCTGGACAGAGAGGGACCTCGGGTAAGTATTAGGGGGGCTGATACACCAGAAGACCAGTAATAAAGGTTAAAGTTGGCAATATGGGAGGGGTCCGGAAGTGAGCTGAGAAAGACGTGTTGCTGTGGAGCTCCGCATATCCAGAAACTATCTATTGCCATCCTCTGCACTGAACGAATTGGTGAGCCTCCACATCGGCCCCATTGATCCCTGGGCACCCCCTGCCACAATCACAGCCTATATTGCGGACCCCGGCTGGCCACTGGTGTCACTATCTGGCCCGTGGCCGGCTACACACAACTAGGACCCGCCGCCATCTTGCGGCCTATTATAACACATTCATCCTCCACACTAAAGTGCCGCGAGCGGCGGCTTCACCATCATCCATCTAGGGCAGCTTCTCTAGAGGAGGTGGACTGGGAGTGAACCATCAGAAGGCCGCCTGTAGATCCCCAGGGACTTGCTCGCCACAACAGCGGCCCGCCGCCATCTTGTAGCCTACGAGGCCGCCTGCATCCCCCACGCCATCTGCTGCCATCCACTCCGCTGACTAACCTTGTGAGCCTCTGGGTATGTCCCATAGGTCCCGGGGCTTCTCCTGACTTGATTGCAGCCTGAATTGTGGATCCCGTAGGGGCCGCGGCCTAGTGCGGCCTTGTGAAGCCTGTGAATCCCCGGTGTTTCCTGAGCCAGCTGCCCCGTGGAGGTGCATCGCGGCCGGTCCGACCCGGCTCCGGAGGCGTGGATCTCCTTTCAGCATCTGCCTGTTACTCATCCAAGGCCCTGCTGTGGCCAGGGAGCTGTGTGACACTGCCTACCTGAACTGTGATCCAAGCCCTAGTGTCTCCAATATCTAGCAAGTGCGGCCATCTTGGTACACCTCAGCAGAAACTCAAGGACTGCAATCCTTTCAATTAGGACTCCATCCCACCACCAGAACCCCTTTACCAGATAGAGTGGTGTTCCAGCAGAGGACTGAGGTGGGTTTCATCCCTATGACTGCTGTAGATGGCAGCGGCAGCCCGGATCTCATCACCTTACAAGGCAGCCATCTTGCTACACCCGACTTCAGCATTATAGAAATCTCCCTTACATCTCTGCAAATGATCTGCTCCCTACATTGAAGTTAAAGTAACCTAGCCTGAAAGACTATCTCCAGAGGTCACCATCATCTGGTGGCAGGGACGCTTTTTTACCCCCCCCTTTTTTTTTTTTTTTTTTTTTTGTAAGGCACGCTTCTAGGGGGCGTGGCCTGGACATGGCTGGCTGAGGGCATGCATTTGCTGAGTTCCCGGCCGTTCTACCCCTACCCCGGCTATTTTAACTTATGATCTTAAACTATGCACTCAGCCAGACGGAAATCCACAAAAAAGAGCAGCAAGCCGACCAAGTCTACCCCTCAGCCACCCACTTCGGGTGAACTTAGGAGGAGATTCCAGCTATCTCTCCTCGGCTCCCCAGAGCTAAAGATGGCGGCGGCACATGCAGGGAGACAGGAGATGAACAGCTCCCCGCCACTACAGAGAGACACACAAGCGGCAGATAGCTTTGCCGGCTTCCCCACGGACCTCCACTCTACATTTGGAGAACCTTCTCAGCCCTCAGGTCAATCTCCTGGAGTAGACACAGAGCTCCGTGCTCTGTTACAGGCACTTCCAACTAAAAATGATATTGCAGCTCTTATAGCTACAGTAGAGGCTGCACACCGCAAAGAAATGAAAGCAGTGAGGGCAGATGTCAGCGCTCTGGCTGTGAGATTAGAATCAGGAGAGAGCTCCTTGTCAGTCCTAGAACGCCGAATGTCAGCTATGGAGGAAAACCAGAATATGCAGGCAGAAGCGTTACAAGAACAACAGCTACGCTTAGAAGAAATGGAGGACCGGAGTCGCAGAAACAATTTGCGCCTCCGGGGACTCCCAGAGGCCACAGGACCGGAAGATTTAGCTGACACAGCGATTGCCATTTTTCGCAGCCTCCCAGGTATTGAGCTGCCCGATCGTATTGTCATTGACAGAATACACCGTGCACTGGGCCCTAAACCCACTGATCCCCTAAGACCAAGAGATGTCATTTGTAGGGTACATCACTACGTACATAAAGAACAGATCTTACGTAAGGCCTGGGAAGCGGAGGATCCCGAACTAGATGGTGCCACAATCAAAATCTTTCCGGATTTATCACGCGCTACCCTACAGAGGCGTGCGATTTTGAAGCCGCTACTGGACCTCGCCAGACGGAAGGGAGCTACATACCGTTGGGGGTACCCACTGTCGGTAACGTTTAGGAAGGATCAGAGGAGTTTCACCCTGCGCAACCCAGAAGCGCTACCTGCCTTATTTACTTTCTTGGACACTGACCCTATTGACATCCCGAACTGGCTGGGACATCTCCCGCGAACACAAGGTCGTCCAACTTCCTCAGGACTGGGAAGTAATCTCCCACCAAGGCAACAACGGAACCGACGTCGACCCAGGGCATCCTCTCAAGAAGACACACGTGAATCCTGAGTCATAAATTTACTTACACCATAGCTATTCATGAAGGAATGCTGCTTCGGAATTCTTGTTCCCCTTTGTTTGAGGTAGACTGTTCTCTCTACCCAAGAGTTAATCCTACCATGCCATAACTGTGGTAAAGTGAACATTTCTTTTATCTCTGTTGGAACGAAGAACAGCGGAATCTGCTCCTGGTTATTTCTGTTATTGCCAGGGATGCACTAAATTAGTTTGTTTGCTGTGGATGGAGCCCACTACTTGAACTAGTCCACTACCTGTTGCAGGAAGCACAAAGTCACGTGACACTAACTTTAGAGTTTGGAACTTATATGATGACAGACCTGGACAGTTCCATGTTACCTGAAAGGATTTATCACATAAACGTATAAGTCTGCCTGTCATACAAGCTCAAATAGGTGACTTGTCTCAGTATGCGAACACAGAAGCAGACACCTCAGGATAACAGAGAATTTGTGAGACACTATCAATATGGGACCTGATGCGTGTAGTGACCTGCAGAGCTAGTTTTTAATGGCTAAGGGAGTGGTCTTTCTGGCTCCTGGTTAGTGGAGTTAAGGAATGCTCTCCCAGCAGATGTCACACATCACGTTAGATGTCGCAGAAGAATCAAGAGTCAGGTTGTATAATAAAGTCCAATAAGTTTTGATGTGTTCAGACGATAGTTATGTTGAGTTATAGCTCCAGGTTCCTTCTACAATACGGTTAGGCAGCATTGGGCAGAGTTACTGAATAACTTAGATGCTTGCAGTGTACTGATCCAAAGGATGAGTTCAGACGTTAATTAAGAAGACTCACAATGTTTACTTACCTAATCATAATCAATCCTGTTGGGTTGATCAGCTGACTGGTTTGACTGGTCTTACCTTGAAGAAATGCATAGTTAATACTTTAATGATTTTTTCTAGATAAGCTGGGGTGGGGGGGAAGACGGGAGTCTCACCTTTTCGAGCCTTGTCTTTCCTCTCTCCCACCTAGAGTAGCATATCCTCCTGGGGTACAAATTGTGCCTTTTGGGGGACATATGCAAACTACGTACCCTATTTTGGGGTTTTGAAACGGACAAGGCACTAGGCCTGGTCTGTATCTTCTTTGTGTACTGATACTCTTATTCCTTTTCTTTCTCTTCTTACCTCTCTTCCTCTTTTCACGCTTCACCTTCCCCTCAGTTTTCCCTTCCCCCTCCACTCCCTTCCCCTATCCCACTGCAAGATGGCGGTTAGCAAAATTAAAGTAATGTCCCTAAATGCGAAAGGTCTTAACACACCAGAGAAGAGACGCATGTTGTTAGATGACTTAAAGCGAACTAATACGGATATCGCTTTTATCCAAGAGACACACTTTAAGACCAATAAATTACCATACCTACAAAATAGATACTTCCCAGTTTCATACCACTCCATGAACCCGGATTCTAAATCTAAAGGAGTTTCCATTTTAGTCTCGAGTAAGACCCATTGGCAATTGCAAGACTCAAAAATAGACCCAACTGGGAGATATGTATTTCTTAAAGGCCTAATTGGTACGACTAAAGTAACACTAGCAACTGTATATGCCCCTAATGAACAACAGGCCAAATTCTTGAAAGAGACTTTAGAGAAGCTAAATGACTTTAGGGAAGGTCAATTGATACTGGGAGGGGATTTAAATACACCTCTAATCCCATCAGCAGACACATCGTCAGGTAAATCTTCGATCCCACCAAACCAGCTGAAAAAGATAGCTCAAACACTACATAAATCTCAGCTTATTGATGTCTGGCGCTTACAACATTCAGGAGAACGAGACTTTACATTCTATTCAAATGTACACCAGTTATACACTAGGATTGATTACTTTCTGATCCCCCATACGCAGCTACATGCTGTGGAACAAACTTTTATAGGAAACAGGACATGGTCGGACCATGCACCGGTGTTCTTGAACTATCGCTTATCGGAGACTTTCTCGCCGAAACACCGCTTTTGGCGTCTAAATGAAAGTCTGCTACAAAACCCGGAAATACTGACAGAAGTAACGAAGGCAGTTAATTTATACTTTCAAGAAAATGACCAACCAGACTGTGACCCGGGAATATTATGGGAAGCTCACAAAGTGGTACTTAGGGGAATTCTCATATCTCACGGGGCCCGTATCAAAAGAGAGAGAAACAGACAGCTATCCCAATTGCTACTCGAACTAGCCACCCTAGAAGCCAGACATAAACATGCCCCTGTAGTGACCTCTGAGACAGAATTAACGACCGTTCGACGGAAAATAACAGACCTCTTACAATACAAGGCGAAAGCAGCCATACAGATATGTTGTAAACAGACGTATGAATCGGGGAACAAGTGTGGGAAACTCTTAGCCAAAATGGTCAGACAACAAAAATCAGCGACTTACATTCCGCATATCTCCACCTCTAAAGGCACAAGAGCAACCTTCCCCACACAAATTACTGAAGAGTTCAGACAGTTTTACTCTAGATTATACAACCTACCACAGGCAACCTCCTCCATGAATGAAATAGAAAACTATATCACGTCTTCCCAAATGACATCTCTCCCTCAGGAGATTAGAGATGACCTAGAATCTCCTATAACTTTGACGGAATTACAAACAGCCATTAAAACGATGAAACCAGGTAAAGCCCCAGGCCCCGATGGCTACACATTGCAATACTACAAAACACTTCTCCCTACACTAGGACCCCGTATGGTCACGTTGTTTAACAAAATAGGAGAGGGTAAAGCTTTTGCCAGAGACACCCTGGGGGCCCATATTTCGGTAATTCATAAGGAGGGGAAGGATCCAGCGGCTTGCGGTAGCTACAGACCCATCTCACTCTTAAACCTCGACCTCAAGCTGTTCACTAAAATTTTGGCGACTCGGCTGGCGCAGCACCTCCAACAGCTTATCCACCTAGACCAAGTTGGATTTATTCCATCTAGGGAAGCTAGAGATGGCACTATAAAGGTGCTAAATCTAATCCATATCACCAGATCCAGAGGAATACCTTGTGTTTTCCTTAATACTGACGCGGAAAAAGCGTTTGATAGGGTGAGTTGGCAATACATGTTCGCAGTGCTCAGACATATAGGTTTGGGGGGGGTGATGCTCAGCCGAATAGCCGGTATATATTCCAATCCCACAGCGCAGGTGAAGGCGAATGGAGTCCTGTCGGATCCCTTTCCAATAACGAATGGGACAAGACAGGGGTGCCCCCTCTCTCCTCTTCTTTTTGCCCTCTCCCTGGAACCCTTCCTCTCCAGGATAAGATTAAATCCCGACATACAAGGAGTTTTGGCGGAACCCATGCAACATAAGATTTCTGCCTACGCAGATGACTTACTCTTCTCCCTGACCAACCCAGGGGTGTCCCTACCCAACCTCTTAAAGGAATTTGAAACTTATGGGAAAATGTCAAACTTAAAAATTAACTTTACCAAATCCGAAGCGATGGGAATCTCAATACCAACCAATGCCCTCTCAAACTTGCAGTCGAGCTTTGGATTTAGATGGACTAACTCAGCCTTGACCTACCTAGGTACGAAAATACCGTCAGATCTGTCCCTACTATTTACCAACAATTTCCCCCCCTTATTAGACAAGATCAAAAAATTAATGGATGACTGGGATACTGGGTTACATTCGTGGTTTGGGAGGTGTAACTTAATCAAGATGAGTATATTACCCAAATTTTTATATTTATTCCAAACCTTACCCATTAAGATACCCACCACATACTTTAAACAAGTGCAAAATCTCTTTATGCAATTTATCTGGGCACATAAAAAACCGCGCATCCTGAGATCACAGTTATTCCTACCAAAACATTATGGAGGTGTTGCACTTCCGAATATAAAGAAATATTATCTGGCAGCTCACTTGGGCAGAGTGGTCGATTGGAATAGACATAAGGAAACTAAATTATGGGCACAAATAGAGCAACACCAAACCAAAATACCTTTACGAACAGCAATGTGGTGTTGGGACCTCCTTCCGTTGGAGTTGAGATCTCACCCCCTCATAGGCAACACTATTAAGCAAGGACTACATGCCACGTTACAGGCTTCTTTAACGACTAAAGAATCTCCCCTGACCCCGATTCTGGGGAACCCCAAATTTCCCTCGGGACTCACACCTGGACAATTCCAATCATTAAAGAGCTCTAATTGTACTAGTGCTTCACATTTTGTGATCCAAGACAAATGGCCCTCCATTTCAGAATTAGTAGACTCGACGGGTCCGTTTAATCTGTCTTTTTGGAGTGCGGTACAAATACACCATTTTCTTCAGACCATTCCAAACCCTAAATCTTATTCTAGACCTTTGACTACGTTTGAAGAAATTTGCGTAGACACAGAACCATTACCACAGGTCCTATCTAAGATGTATACCTTGTTAAACACACCCCCACAACTGCCTAACTTGCCATGCATTACTAAATGGGAAACTGACCTTCAACGATCTTTTACGACAGTACAGAAGCAGAACATGATTACTCTCTCCCTTAAATCCTCAATATGTACTAAACTGCAGGAATCAAACTATAAGATCCTGACTAGGTGGTATTTAACACCCAATCGCTTGCACTTGATGTTTCCCAATACGTCAAATATTTGCTGGAGGTGTCACAAAGAGGTGGGAACGATACTTCACATGTTCTGGTCCTGTTCTAAATTGACAGATTTCTGGTCCAAGGTCCGCTCTATCTCCCAAAAGTTCACGGACTTTCAGATTCCAAATGACCCAGCATTTTTCCTACTCCATATATCCTCCATACCACTTAAAACATATAAAAAGTCCATTCTACGTCACTTAATAAATGCAGCCAAAGCCTGCATCCCCATGCTCTGGAAACAGCAAACCCCACCGACCACCTCAATGTGGCTACAGAAAGTAGAAGATATTAACAAGATGGAAGACCTCATATTGACAGCTCAAAACAGACAAGCAAGTTATACAAAAACTTGGACATTGTGGAATATGTTTAAATATTCTGAGGAAGGGAAAGCACTTTTCGGTAATCCAGACCATTAAAGAATCACATAACATCTCCGACATAAAAGATCTATTTAAATATAGGTTTCCGCCGATACTCCCCCCCCCCTCAATACTTTCCCCTATTTCCTTCCACACCTCCCCTTCCCTACCCTCTCACTCCTATCTATTTTTTCCCTCTTTCTTATCTACTACTAACTTCTCTACTTTTCTGTCTTCCTTTTGGGTAGCTACCTCTTGATTAAAATAAATGAATATCTAAGAAAGACTTGGAATTCAGCTAGAAAACCTACTTAGAAGACTTCTACATGTCTTTACAGGAAAATATACCTTTTAGTAGCAATCACATGTTAACGGATTGGATCTCCTAAGTCTTTCTATAGATGTTATCTTATGTAATGCTATATTGTCGGGAGGCTGCGACCCCCTTGATCTGTTATATACCGCTCTGGTATGTTCGGGGCTTTGCCCCTTCTCTCTTTTATAAAACATCAATAAAAATTATATTTGCAAAAAAAAAGTTGGCAATATGATTGTCGGTTTCATCCCACTAATGATTAGAAAATAGAATGGATGTTCTTAAAACGAAAATGTTGGAACAAAATTCTACTAGTGTATGGCCAGCTTAAATGCCCTTTTTTTTTAAACAGCGTTTCTCAATCCTTCTTTTTGTCACGGTACCCTTTCTAAAAGGATGCAACATCTTGAGGAAACCCGGTCTAGAAAAAAAAAAGCAGCCCCAGTAGATTAGAAAACCAGTCCTGATTGTACAGAGTGCAAGGGTCAGGAAAGTGTAATGGACAGAGTGTGGGGGTTAGGATAACTTGCATAGGGCGGGGGTCAGGACAATGTAGTGTGCGGGGGGTCAGGACAATGTAACGTACAGGGGGCGGGGGGTCAGGACAATGTAACGTACAGAGGGCGGGGGGTCAGGATAATGTAACGTACAGAGGGCGGGGGGTCAGAACAATGTAACGTACAGGGGGCGGGGGGTCAGGACAATGTAACGTACAAGGGGCGGGAGGGTCAGGACAATGTAGCGTACAGGGGGCGAGGGGGTCAGGACAATGTAACGTACAGGGGGCGGGGGGTCAGGACAATGTAACGTACAGGGGGCGGGGGGTCAGAACAATGTAACGTACAGAGGGCGGGGGGTCAGAACAATGTAACGTACAGGAGGCGGGGGTCAGGACAATGTAACGTACAGGGGGCGAGGGGGTCAGGACAATGTAACGTACAGGGGGCGGGGGGTCAGGACAATGTAACGTACAGGGGGCGGGGGGGTCAGGACAATGTAACGTACAGGGGGCGGGGGGGTCAGGACAATGTAACGTACAGGGGACGGGGGGTCAGGACAATGTAACGTACAGGGGGCGGGGGGGGTCAGGACAATGTAACGTACAGGGGGGCGGGGGGGGTCAGGACAATGTAACGTACAGGGGGCGGGGGGGGTCAGGACAATGTAACGTACAGGGGGCGGGGGGTCAGGACAATGTAACGTCCAGAGGGCGGAGGTCATGACAGTGCAATGGACTGAGTGCGACAGTCAGGAGTAACAATAACAATAACACTTACCGGCACTCTGCATTTGTGAAAGCTTAACAAACCAGCAAGCCAAATAGCCAAGGCCCTCGAATCCGGAATACCGTGTGAAAATGAAAGTCCTGTCAGCGATGACAGCACGCCGCTGGAGGGCTTTGTTTTAAGGCAAGTCTGGCATAATGTGCTAGTATGCAGTGCATACTAGCACATTATGACATTATCCTGAAGGGACCAAATTTTTTTTAATTTTTTTTGTGTAGTTTACTTCTGCTTTAAAGGTGGCCACATTGCCTTGCAGAGTCCTATGGAGACCCATTGTAGCCAGGCTTTCATATGCGCTCTTTGGAGAGGACTATGGGATGATGCCTGCACTGACATGCACAGGCAGCCTGAGACTTAAGCTGGCTCCAGATTTGGTCGGTGATGGGGGCGTGCATGAGTGTTTGGCTTTAGGAATGATGGAACATCCAAGGGGGGAATGGATGCTTTCCCTGTGCCCTGGTGTGAATGCGCCCTAAGGGAACGGAATGCTTTTGGTGTACTGACTACTAGAAGGTGTCTTTTGTGTTTTTCAGGATTTTCCATTTAAGATTAAACAACGTCACCCCCCAGAATACGTGCGTCAATTTCCTCACCTGCGATGCAGGACCAACACGTTTGGATCCTTACTGAGAATCCGCAGCGAAGCCACAGCAGCCATCCATGAGTATTTCAAGGTACTCTGTTTTGTGTTTGTTGTTGTTGTTTTTGTTTTGTTTGTGTTTTTTTTTTTTCATCTGTATTTTGTGAATTGCATTGTGTGTAAAAGCTTCTGTACATAAGGTCTTGTCAAATCTTGCTGTTTGCATTTGAACGCAGTGCTACTCATAGGCATGTGTTCAAACGCAAAAGACTGACCTTCTTTACCATTAATGCAAATGAATCCCAATAGGGTCCTCTGTGTTAGTAGAAACACAACCCATAACCTCAAGCCTACATGCAGGATTAAAGTAGAACGATGGCATCCCATGCGTTGCAGCTTCTTCTTTCTTTCTTCTTTTTTCTTTCTTCTTCCTTCTTTTTTCTTTCTTCTTCTTCTTCTTTCTTCTTCTGGACTGAGCTCAAACAAGAAGAAGAAAGCAGCGTGAGATCCTCCATTAGGCCTCTTGCACATGATACTCCTGTTTTAACCACTTCTTTTTTTTTTTTTTTTTTCTGCCGGCTATTCCCTGGACAGTAAAAACAATCATAGCGGCAGTTCAGCTGTTTTGATTGTTTTTACTGGCTTCTACCGGTCTGCCCGTGCGATCGACGAGCCGGAGAAGGAATCCTCTAGCGGCTGCAGAAGTTTACCATAGAGCAGACCGAGGACCAGATGGTCCCCGCTCATCTCTATGACTCTCGGAGGGCGGGCGCGACGTTATGCTTTTACGTCGGGCCATCGCAGTTGTAAATCCTGCCGTGTGTTCGGCTGGAAAGGCTGAGATCGTTTTCTTTGTTTTGTTTTTTTTTTTCTCAGATGTGGGGATTTATAGACCCCACATCCATAAAGAGGACCTGTCATGCCCTATTATTACAAGGGATGTTTACATTCCTTGTACTAGGAATAAAAGTGATAAAAAAATATAAAATAAAAATATTTTACGGGAAAGTGTAAAAATATATATATTTTTTAAAATAAAATAAACAATATTAAAAAAAAAGAAAAAATTAAAGCTCCCCGTCCCCTCGTGTTTACGCATACGTAAACGACATTAAAACCACATGTGAGGTATCGCTGCAAACGTTAGAATGAGAGCAATAATTCTAGAGCAAGACCCCCTCTGTAACTCTAAACATGTAACCTGTAAAAAAAAAAAAAAAAAAAATTTAAAGCGTCGCCTATGGAGATTTTTAAGTACCGAAGTTTGGCGCCATTCCTCGAGTGTGCACAATTTTAAAGCGTGACATGTTGGGTATCTATTTACTCGGGATAACATCGTCTTTTCACATTTATATAAAGAAATTGGGCTTACTTTCCTGTTTTTTGTTTTTTTTTTGTTTTCTATGTATGTGTGTGTGTGTATATGTATGTGTGTATGTATATGTATATATATATATATATATATATATATACATACATACATACATATACACACACGAGATGGGACTGCTGCACATAAATATTGAAAATTTAAAAATTACATCAAAATTGAATGGTATGCATGGTGATGTTTCGGGGCAAATACAAATAGCGCCATTCTTCAAAACCACATGCCTATAAATGACCACATACATGGACCAATATATAGCTCATTATCGTCAACACTTAATTGAATAATTAAATCATTCGACAAGCTGGAATCAATTGGTAATTCAGTATACAACATTCCTTATGATTATATATTCATTCACAAAACTGGAACAACTCTAAACAACAGGTGTGTTGAATCCCTCATATTGCAAAGATGTAATCAATTGAACAGTACATCTAAAGAACAAAAAAATATATAATTATTATTCATGTATATTAATAAAACCGTTAATGTGTAAATAAATTAATACAAAAAAAAAGACTAATACAGAAAAATAATAAATTAAGTAAATCAGAAAAAGATTAATTAAATCAGAAAAGAACAACTTAATTGTATCAGAAAACGGCTATTACAGTGAATACTGTTATAAGAATAAATACAAGTCAAAATCTGAATTGAACCCATTTGGTTGTAAGGTATCTAAATGGTGTATCCAATTCACTTCTCTTTTTCTCATCTTATCTGTATTAGCCCGAAACATCACCATGTATACCATTCAATTTTGATGTAATCTTTTTACATTTTCAATAATTTTTTATGTGCAGCAATCCCATCTTTTTTTCTATTTCCCTTATCGTCTTTCAGGACAGCACTTGAGAGAGTGACTCCTCCCCTTGCCAACAGGAAACACCTCTTCCACCAAACTTTAAAAGGAGGCTCCTTTCCACATCTTGTCAGTTTTTGTGTTTCCTCCGGAGGGAACACTTCGTGGGGAAGTCAGGGCTCTCAGGTGCTGTCCTGGGAGCTCAGGTTTCCTGGTTTTTTTCATCAAACACTTTTTTTTTACCTCATGAGAGCTGTTCCTCCCATTCCACAGCTGAGGTGAAGTGCTGCTGGCTGGGCTCCCTCTCCCTCTTCATATGGGCTCAGGGTGAGTCCGACTGTCGTGGGCATCGCTCCTAGGCGGCGGCAAAACAGGCGGTGGCCGTTTACTGTGTTTTTTTCTCAGGTCCACCGCCTGTTGCTTATTGCACCGCCGCCATCTTGGGGATGGCAGCGGGGCTCCATCCGCCGGAAGTGAGGCATCCGGAGGGGGCGGAGCCCACGGAACAGGTGTGCGGCGTCATTCCGCCGGAAATCGCAGAGGGAAAGGGGAGGAATGGGGCTGGTGCTTATTTAGCGGTTCCGGTCCGGCGCACAGGCGCTATTGGAGTCCGGAACCGGCGTTTAGCCACACAAACACAGCAAGCGCTCCTCGATGGAATCGATGGCGGCAGCAAGTGGGACAGGCACAGGCACCAGCAAGGCCCAGGTAAGGGGCAGTTGTATACTGTCCTCCTTGTACTGTGGGGTCTCTCTCTCTCTCTCTCTATCTCTCTCCCCCGGTGGCAGGGGCCTGTCTGGGCACATAAGGCAGTTTAGTTCTTACTGTGCACCTGTGGTGAGCATCCTTGGGTATAGGACAGGTTGTCTCATTGGGATGGTTTCTTCTTTTGTCTCATGGCAGGCCAAGAGCTCTGATCCAGTGGCAAAAAGAAAATGTCCTTCATGTAAATCCAAGCTACCTGAAGGATGGAAGAAGACGTTATGTCAAGCTTGTATTGATTTGCTAGTTAAAGAAGAAGCTTCTTCCGCTTGCAGCGACTTGATTGCATCTGTTAAAAAAGAACTTGATGCGACTATTCAATCATTTCGCTCTTCCCTAGCAAACCCATCCCTGAGTCAGCCTACTACCTCACAGTCCTCCCAAGGCTCACTTATAGTCCCGGTGATGGAGACTGAGGCATCTCCTACCCCAGAGGGACATTCACCCTCTCAATCTGAGGATTCTGATGAGGGTGAGGAAGGAGAAAATTTACCTTCAAGATTTAAATTGTCTTTAGAACAGGTAGATGGCCTGTTAAAAGCAATCTATACCACACTGGGTCTGGAGGAGGAAAGAAAGGAGTTATCTCTGCATGATAAAATGTATGCAGGGCTTAGCGAGCACAAAAATCGCAATTTCCCAGTGCACTCTGTTATTTCTGAAGCTATTAAGAAAGAGTGGGCAGAGCCAGAGAGAAAGCCTTTCTTTCCCAAAGCCTTAAAAAGGCGTTTTCCTTTTGATGAAGATCCAGCGGCGGTTTGGAACAAAAACCCCAAACTAGATGCCGCATTTTCCCAGGTCTCGAGGTCTACAGATTTGGCATTCGAGGACATGGGGGTGTTGAGAGATCCCATGGATAAAAGGATGGACCAGGTTCTAAAAAGGGCTTGGCAATCTATCATGGGAAATCTTAAACCGGCTATGGCAACTACAGTGGTATCCAGAAATATGGAGTTCTGGTTAGAGCAACTTAAGGCCCATATCTCAGCAGACTCACCAAAACAAGAGATTTTGGATTCATTCTCAACTCTGTCGGCCGCTGTCGCATTTATATCTGATGCATCAGCGGAATCAATTAAAATGACAGCTAGATCTGCTGCCCTGGCCAACTCAGCCAGAAGGGCTTTGTGGTTGAAAACTTGGCCGGGGGACGCGGCATCCAAAAACAAGCTGTGTGGGATACCGTTCCTGGGTGACTTGCTTTTTGGGCCTGACTTAGATGCGGTTCTAGATAGAACAGCGGATAAAAAGAAGTCTTTTCCCATCAAAAAGAAAAAAACAGCCAGTTAAACGTTTTTTTCGTTCCCAAAGGGCTCAAGAACAAAACAAACCCCAGGAGAAAAGAAAAAATTGGGCATCGCAGAAGGGAAAGGGAAAAGGAAATGTCCTTTTCCATCCTCCTGCAGCCTCCGGTAAAACGCAATGACTTGTGCGTACCGGTGGGGGGAAGGCTTCAAGGTTTCCTTCCCCTTTGGACCAGCATGACAGAAAGTCTATATATTTTGGACATGCTGTCCCAAGGTTACAGGATAGAGTTTTCGGATCGCCCGCCAGAAAGATTCTTTGTAACAAACCTACCAAGGGATCAAACAAAGGCTCTGGCCATGAAGAACCTTTTAAGGGATCTGAGGCACCAGAGGGTAGTGATACCAGTATCCCCAGAAGAACAGGGTCAGGGTTTCTATTCACACATCTTTCTGATAAGAAAACCATCCGGAAACTTCCGTCTTATCCTCAACCTAAAACCCCTAAACAGGTCAGTCCTATACAAAAAGTTTTGTATGGACTCAATTTTCACGGTCAGAAGCATTCTGACAAAAGATTGTTTTATGGCATCAATCGATTTGAGGGATGCTTATCTTCATATTCCTGTAGCACCTCAGTCCCAGAAGTTCCTGAGGTTTGCGGTGAATATGGGCAAGGAGATTATACATCTTCAGTTCAGGGCCCTTCCCTTCGGCCTGTCGTCAGCTCCTCGTATTTTTACGAAGATAATGGCGGAAGCTCTTGCCCCTCTTCGACTCCAGGGGATTGCGGTAATTCCATATCTGGACGACCTCCTCTTTTTTGCCCCATCCAGGGAAAAGTTGCAGGAGGATTTGAACAAATCCCGCAGTCATTTGGAGTCAATAGGGTGGATAGTGAATGTTCAAAAATCAAATTTCATCCCAGCTCAGCAAGTACTGTTTCTGGGTTATTTGATAGATTCAGTGGAGCAAAAGATTTTTCTCCCAGAAGAGAAAAAGATCAAGGTCCAAAGGGTAATAACGGCACTACAAACAAATCAACTGATTTCAGTCCGAAAGGTTATGTCGGCTCTGGGGACATTAACCTCTTCAATGCCAGCCATCCAATGGGCAAGGCTGCATTTCAGGACTCTCCAGAGGTTCCTTCTAAGGACATGGAACCACAGGACAGAGAGTTTGGATACAAAAGTAAAGATTCCCACCTGAGTCAAACGTTCACTTTGGTGGTGGAAAAGTCAGGTGGTACTGCAAAGAGGTCTTCTTTGGTCTTTTCCGACCGGGAAAGTGGTCACAACAGACGCCAGTTTGCAAGGATGGGGGGCCCACATGGGTCAGGCCTTAGCGCAGGGAACATGGTCCCAGTTCGAGGCCCAAAAATCCTCAAATTGGAGAGAGCTGAAAGCGGTTGCTCTAGCACTAGCTTTCTTCTCTCAAAACCTCATAGGTTGCCATGTCCAGATTTTGTCAGACAATGCCACGGCCATAGCCTACCTGAACAAACAGGGAGGCACAAGAAGCAGGGCTCTTCACTTACTGTCAGTAGAGATTCTGGAGTGGGCAGAGAACCACTTACTATCTCTATCCGCAGTCCATCTAAAAGGCACATTGAACGAAGTAGCCGATTATCTGAGCCGACAGAAAGTTCAGGAATCAGAGTGGAGTCTGAACAGGAAGGTGTTTGCATTAATCACCAGTGTTTGGGGCCTTCCGCAGGTAGATCTGTTTGCTTTAAAACAAAACACGCAGCTCCCGAAATTTTTCTCCCTTCAGAGAGACAATTGCTCTCAGGGGATAAATGCTCTGGCACATCCATGGGATTTTCACCTAGGGTATGCTTTTCCTCCATTCAGGTTAATCCCTCTAGTGTTGAGGAAAATACTGGAAGAGAGAGTATCAATAATTTTGATTACTCCATATTGGCCAAAGAGGGCTTGGTTTTCCACGATTCTTCAGTTGGCAATCAAACCATGTTGGCATCTTCCGCTCAGTCAGGATCTGTTGACTCAGGGGCCAGTGCATCATCCAGATGTAGGCAGGTTAAAGCTCACTGCCTGGTTTCTGAGGAGCAGTTAATGAGAAGCAAAGGCTTTTCTGAACGTTTAACTACGATGTTGCTTTCCAGTAGGAAAAAGGTAACCAGGGATATTTACGCCAAAGTATGGAAAGTCTATGTTTCTTTCTGTCATTCGGAACATAGGGAGGTTAAAGATCTAGTTTCAGTGCTGGAGTTCTTGCAAAACGGTGCAGACAAGAATCTGGCGGTCAGCACTCTTAAGGTGCAGGTGGCCGCCTTGGGAGTTTATCTGGAGAGATCCTTATCTTCAGAAACTCTGATCATGAGATTTTTCAAAGCACTTTCCAGGTCTAGACCGGTCCCGGTGAAGCATTTCCCAAATTGGGATCTCTTGGTGGTTCTGCAGGCTCTGGCAAAAGAACCATTTGAGCCTTTACAGGCCATATCCCTAAAGAATTTAACTTTGAAGACTATTTTTCTGGTCGCAATTACTGCAGCAAGAAGGATTAGTGAACTGCACGCCCTATCAGTAAAAGAGCCTTTTTTGTCAGTTTTTCCTGATAGAGTGGTCCTTAAAGTAGATCCGGGGTTTTTGCCAAAAGTGGCAAGCTTTAGTAACAGGTCTCAGGAGATTACTCTACCAACCTTTTCTGCTAACCCTTCGGGTGCAAAGGAAGAGCAGTTTCACAATTTAGACGTAAGACGTATCCTATTACAGTATTTGGAAGTAACAGGAGGGTTTAGAGTTTCAGATTCATTATTTGTTCTTTTTTCTGGAAACAAGAAAGGCCAACAAGCATCAAAAGCATCATTGGCTAGATGGCTTAAGACAGCTATTTCTGTAGCCTATTCTCAAATGGGTTTATCTTCCCCGCTGGGAATTGGGGCTCATTCAACAAGAGCCCAGGCCACTACATGGGAAGAAAGAGCTGGTGCCACCCCAGATCAGATTTGTAAGGCGGCTACGTGGTCAAGCTACTTAACGTTTGTCCGTCATTACAGACTGGATCTCCTGTCAGCAGGTGATCAGGCTTTTGGCAGAAAGGTTCTGCAGGCTGTGGTCCCTCCCTAGGGGGGTAAGTCTCTCTTATCCTCTCAAGTGCTGTCCTGAAAGACGATAAGGGAAAATACAAGTTAGACTTACCGGTAACTTGTTTTCCTTGAGTCTTTCAGGACAGCAGCATCCCGCCCTATTGTTTTTACATATATATACTGTGACTAATCATATCTCGATTATGTGTTCCAGTTTGGGGCCGGAGGTTCTCTACTACTACTGACAAGATGTGGAAAGGAGCCTCCTTTTAAAGTTTGGTGGAAGAGGTGTTTCCTGTTGGCAAGGGGAGGAGTCACTCTCTCAAGTGCTGTCCTGAAAGACTCAAGGAAAACAAGTTACCGGTAAGTCTAACTTGTATTTTTTTGGCCCTTGGGAAGGCCAGATTTCTTGCACTTCTACGCTGAGACCGTTGTGCACCTCACCATTTGAACTTATATTTTTTAATGTTTGAGGGTTCTGATCAATTTTCTAGCAACAAAAAATATGATTTTTACATGTAGGAGAGGAATGCTGGAATTGGCCCGGTATGGAAGCGGTTAATAATCAAAGCATATATAGATAGATCCGCGCTTAGGACAGTATAAGAGCTGCTGCCTATCTCTAATTAGTACCCCTAGGGGTCTAATTGCATAATAGATAAGTAAGGTGAGAATGAAAACGGCGCTGCCCTCTATATTATTATTAAGTAACGGGTAAGAATGTCATAAGATACAGACTGGATCCAAATGATTCCGATGCATAAAAACTCCACCAATATCAAAACATAATACGGTCTAAACCAAAGGGGACCATATATTTGGAGATAACCAAAAATTCAAAGACACCAGTACTTTAGAAGCTGCTGAATAAAATGTGTCTCCCCCCCCCCCCCCAGCGGGATAAAAGTGTCATCCAGAGTGGAATATATAATAAATGAATGAAAAAATATTGTGGTGAATAGTGCGAGGAAGAACAGTGCAAAAAAGAATTTTTTTTTTAAAAAGTTAAGAACTTAACCCCAGGGTTCAAAAGTATTGGGACAAAATGGCGCCAAGGGTAAAAAATGAAAAAAATGATTAAATAATGAGAGACTATATGTGCATATTATTATCAGTGTGATGTCCGTGTTGCCTCTTCCAATATGTATACAAAGAATTGAGTAGGGTTGGGATTGACCCCAATGATCAAAAATATTGGGACAGTATGGCGCTTGTGAAACTTAAGGTGTCCTTCTGTGTGAAACGTGAGGTGCCCTTCTGGGTGACAAACTAAATTATAATTCAATTAAAGCGCTCCCTATGCATAAATTACAGTAAATAAAAAAATATATATACAATTGATTCCAATTTCTTTAGTTTGTAACAAGTGATATAGTTCATTTCTAGAAAGTTTTTATATATGATCCATGCAGAAAAGAGTGTTGTTAACCAGGTGGGGAGAGCAGAGTTCAACTGTAAATGCTGTTTATTTCTCCCTAGAGGGTACACCGCAGTGACTTCTGTGCGATTTTTTTTCATAATATATAATTGTATATATATTTTTAATATGCACATATAGTCTCTCATTATTTAATCATTTTTTCATTTTTTTCCCCTTGGCGCCATTTTGTCCCAATTTTTTCTTTTTTGCACTGTTCTTCCTCGCACTATTCACCACAATATTTTTTCATTCATTTATTATATATTCCACTCTGGATGACACTTTTATCCCGCTGGGGGGGACACATTCTATTCAGCAGCTTCTAAAGTACTGGTGTCTTTGAATTTTTGGTTATCTCCAAATATATGGTCCCCTTTGGTTTAGACCGTATTATGTTTTGATATTGGTGGAGCTTTTATGCATCGGAATCATTTGGATCCAGTCTGTATCTTATGACATTCTTACCCGTTACTTAATAATAATATAGAGGGCAGCGCCGTTTTCATTCTCACCTTACTTATCAATAATCAAAGCAAACTCCTCCCAGGCTTTATTTTGCTGGGAACTCACTTTGAAATACAACCTCCTAGCATTTCTGGCTGTGGCCATCTTAAGTAATGGCAGATGATTCATGTTTTGTTTACTTCCTGGAATCCATCTGCCCTTAGCTTAGCTGAGAAAACTCCTCCTCTCCTCCTGAAGACTCTTATGATGTATGCCATCATTTGCCTAGGCCAGAAATCAGGAAAATAAATATAAAAAGAAAGCCGGTTCTTCGTGGAAAGGGTAGCTGCTAAAACTAAAGCTAAATATGCCCAAACCTTCACTATAAATGCAATAAAAAACAAAACAAAAACGGAGCAATTGAAAGAAATGTGTAAATTAAGTAAATATCTATTTACTAATACTAGCACCATGAGGATCAAAAAGAGTCAATGTTGATTGAGAGAGTGAAGTTCCGCTTTAAGGACTTCTGTATGAGTAAAGTATGCTGGTATAGCAGAACGGCACCGGGGCCGGAGAACATTGTCTATCCAAGGCCCAATCTAAGGGCAGCTTATCTAAACAAGATAGTAATGCTTGGAAGAAGCTCTGGCATAAAGCCGTTCCAGATACATTCAAACAACATATTTACCTCTAAATGTAGTTCTTCAAAAAGCAATTCTTAGATGCTTTTCCTAAATGTCACCACAAGATGGCGCACTTTGTTCATAAAACGCATGCATGGTGTGTGTGCTGGACCTGAAAACTGAACTCTATGTCCAAAATAACTACGTCCATGTTTTTAATAAGTGGTGCAATTTAACCACTTCAGCCCCGGAAGATTTTACCCCCTTCCTGACCAGAGCACTTTTTTTACAATTTGGCACTGAGTCACTTTAACTGACAATTGCGCGGTCGTTCGACGCTGTAACCCAAACTAAATTTGCGTCCTTTTTTTTTTTTTCCCCACAAATAGAGCTTTCTTTTGGTGGTATTTGATCACCTCTACAGTTTGTTTTTTGCGCTATAAACAAAAAAAAGAAGCTACAATTTTGACAAAAAAAACAATATTTTTTACTTCTTGCTATAATAAATATCCCCCAAATTTAAAAAAAAAAAATTTTTTTTTTTTTTTTTTTATTAGGACCGTTGTCATTTATACAGCGATCAGTGCTATAAAAATGCACTGATTACTGTGTGAATGTCGCTGACAGGGAAGTGGTTAACACTAGGGGGTGATCAAGGGGCTAGGATTGACTAGGAGAGGAGACATATCGTTTTTTCCTACTTGGTAGGAACAAATGATATGTATGGCTCCTCCCCTCTGACAGCACACAAATCCCCGTGCTGGCGCTCGTGCACACGATCGCGTATGGCCGGCGGCGATCGTGCCCGCCGGCCACGTGCAGCAGGCGCGCACCCTCTGGCTGAAAAAAAAAAAAAAGAGTAGGATGTACCCATACGGGATTTCGCCCAGGAGAGCCATTGTGCTGCAGTATATATGCGTGACGTGGTCGGGAACCGGTTAATGTGTGTGTGTTTTTGTTTTTTTTTTGTTTTTTTTTGTAAGAATATTAAATGCATATTGCAGTCTAACTTTACAGTCTCAATGACCACACCTAGTGCAAAGATTGTACAGTCAATATTGTAATGTGTATGGTGAGATACCGAGGTATTTGAAACTTGCAGTACTGTGAAAGAATGCTGTAAATGAAAAATTCTTAGAGCCCTTGCACACTGGGGCGGTTTGCAGGCGCTATTGCGCTAATAATAGCGCCTGCAAACCGACCCGAAAGTGCCGCTGCTGTGTATCCAGTGTGCAAGCCCCGAGGGCTTGCACACTGGAGCGATGCGCTGGCAGGACGGGAAAAAAAGTCCTGCCAGCAGCATCTTCGGAGCGGTGAAGGAGTGGTGTGTATACCGCTCCTTTACCGCTCCTGCCCATTGAAATCAATGGGACGGCGCGGCTATACCGCCGGCAAAGCGCCTCTGCAGAGGCGCTTTGCGGTGGTATTTAACCCTTTCTCGGCCGCTAGCGGGGAGTAAAACCGCCCCGCTAGCGGCCGCATACCGACGGTAAAACGCCGCTAATAATAGCGGCGTTTTACCGCCGACGCCGCCCCTCACGCCCCAGTGTGCAAGGGCTCTTATAGAAATAGAAGTGCTAATAGTTTATTTTTTTATCAATATAACAAAATGGAAAGTAACAGAAGAGAAATCTAAATCATATCAATATTTGGTGGGACCTCCCTTTGCCTTTAACCACTTTGCCAACCGTGCTATAGCTGAATGATGGCTACAGCGCGGCTGGCCAGTTCCGGGAGGGCGTCGTACGATGTTCTCCCGTGATCGGGCACGATGCGGTGCGTGGGTAGTGTGCTCTGTGATCGCTGTGTTCTTAGGAGTCAGCTGATCACAGATCAGAGGTAAAAGGCCAATCGCAGCTGATCACAGATCAGGGGTAAAAGGCCAATCGCAGCTGATCACAGATCAGGGGTAAAAGGCCAATCGCAGCTGATCACAGATCAGGGGTAAAAGGCCAATCGCAGCTGATCACAATGTACACACAAGCCAGCTGACAGCGTGAGGAGAGCTGATAACCGGCTTGTGTGAAAGGGACATCTACACTGATTACCAGTGTCATGATTATCAGTGCAGTCCCATCAGTGCCCACTAGTGCCTCCTCATCAGCGCACATCAGTGAAGGAGAAAAATTACCTGTTTGCAAAACTTTATTGCAAACTATGAAAAACATTCTTTTATTCTTTCAAAATTTTTGGTCTTTTTTTTTTTTTTTCCGTTCATTTAGCAAAAAAAAAAAAACCCCAGTGGTGATTAAATACAACCAAAAGAAAATGCTATTTGTGTAAAAATAAATAAAATAGAAAGAAAAATGTAATTTGGGTACAGTTTTGCATGACCACCTAATTGTCATTTAAAGTGTGACAGCGCGGAAAGCTGAAAATTGGGCCTGGGCAGGAAGGGGGTGAAAGTGCCCGGTAGGCAAGTAGTTATAACATCATCAATTCCTCTAGGTCAGGGGTAGGCAACCTGGGGCCCTCCAGCTGTTGTGGAACTACATTTCCCATGAGGCATTGCAAGGCTGGCAGTTACAATTACTCCCAGAGGCCAGAGACATGATGGGACTTGCAGTTTTGCAACAGCTGGAGGGCCCGTGTTGCCTACCCCCTGCTCTAGGTAGACTTGCACACAGCTTTTGAAGGAACTCGGCAGGTAGGTTTTTCCAAACATCTTTAAGAACTAACCTCAGATCTTCTGTGGGTGTCGGCCACCTCTTTGTCCGTGTTGGGACAATGTTCCAGAATGAGACTACACCTCTCTTCTCTCTCTCTCTCCCTCTAGAGCCATGGTTATGTTCACATCCACACCCCAATAATTACCTCTAATGACTGCGAGGGAGCGGGAGAGCTCTTCCAGGTTGAGGTAGGTGTTTTTGTTTTTTTTGAGGTGGGGGGGCCCGTGGCTCCCAGTAGTTTTTGTGCTTTCCTTGCCTAGCTGCAGAAAAATAAAATATATTTATTAAACTCATTTTTACTAGCTAAATGAGTTTTTTTATTTTCTTTCAAACTTCTTTACAGTTTCCGTGGTGTCTATTGTTTTTCTTTCTTTGTGTATATATTGTATATTCTCTTTAAACTTTTATTATGGATTCTCAAATGTAGTGCTAGTAATGTTCATATAGGGACTGCAAGGAGCACCTAATTGTAGAGTGACTTTAATGGTAGTGATCTCTAAATGTTTCTTGTAATGTGTCTGCAGTCTCTGGCCATCTCCTGAAATATATGTCTGCAGTCTCTGATTATCTCCTATAGTGTGTATGTGTCAGAAACCATGAATCCGACTGGGACAGAAGTACAGTTAAATCACACTTGTATAATAATAATAATAATAATGAAAAAAGGTAAATGGAGTAAACTTAGTGAAAACATAGCCAGAGTTCGGGAACCGGAACGGATAGTCAGACAGGCCAAAAACGTCAGGGAGCCAGAGAACAGCATAGTAGAAAAGCAAGCAGGATCTGGGGCCAGAAGGAATGTCAGCCAAGCAAGTTTTTAACAGGAACACAGGAGAGCGTCTCTAGAGATGTGACCAAGGTGAAGGCAGAGATCATTTGGACTGGACGGCTTAAGTAGGCAGGACTGGCGAGCAGGATATCATCAACAGCTGAGTAACTGTGGAGAGAGAGAGAAGCTGGCAATTAGCTGACAGCTGAGCGGCCAGCTCAGAGAAGGAAGGGCTGAGCCCAGCCCTGACAGTATGCAGTCTCTGACCATCTCGTGCAGTATTTCTACTGTCTCTGACCATCTCCTGTAGTATATCTGCAGTCTGACCATTTCCTGTAGTATGTCTGCCGTCTCTGACCATCTCCTGATCAGAGATCATCTACTGGCTGCGTACTTCCAGCACAGTGACAGATCTGTCAAAGACAGCTCTCAGTCTCTACTAATGATTGACAGCTGGTGAGACTGGCTCCCAACAATGTGACCACTGTGATGGCCAATCATAGTGGTCATGCAATCAACTGGTTTTTCCTGCCCCCTGGGCATAAAGACCCTGTTAGAGCGGAACTATGCTCACCTTGCCTCCAGCAATGCAGCGTCCTGGGGCTCCCGGCTCCATGAATATGAATTGAAAAAGTCAGCATCCGGCTTCGGGGGTCTCGATTTGCTGGCCGCTGTCATTGGCCGGGCAGGGTTGACGTGGCTCGTTTTAGATTCGGCAATCATCGCTCTTCACCCATGAGAGAGAATTTGTGCGGAGTGCATGGACAACTGTGGGTCCATCCCATCTCTTCTCTGAAATTTCTTGAAGAGTTTAATAGACCTTCCACTATCGTATGAAAAGCAAATGAGACCTTCAGTGGTGATTGGTTTCTGGGCACTTATATGAGAAGCCATCTCAAAATATTCCTTAAAGGCACGGTGTCTTTTGAACTTTGTATTATTCGATGAGGAGTAGCGCCTACTCTGTATATTCTATCGACAGCCGTGGCCAAAAGCTTTGAGAATGAAACAAATATAAATGTTCACAAAGTCTGCTGCTTCAGTGTTTTAAGATCTTTTTCTCAGATGTTACTATGGTATACTGAAGTATAATTACAAGCATTTCATAAGTGTCAAAGGCTTTTATTGACAATTACATTAAGTTTTTGCAAAGAGTCAATATTTGCAGTGTTGACTGTTCTTTTTCAAGACCTCTGCAATTCGCCCCAGAATGCTGTCAATCACCTTCTGGGCCACATCCTGACTGATGGCAGCCCATTCTTGCATAGTCAATACTTGGAGTTTATATGTGTGTGTGTGTGTTGGTTCACCCACCTTGAGGATTGACCACAAGTTCTCAGAGAATAAGGTTTGGGGAGTTTCCTAGTCACGGACCCAAGATTTTGATGTATTGTTCCCCAAGTCACTCAGTTATCACTTTAGTCTTATGGCAAGGTGCTCCATCATGCTGGGAAAGGCATTGTTCATCACCAAACTGTTCTTGGATGGTTGGGAGAAGTTGCTCTTGGAGGATGTATTTGTACCATTCTTTATTCATGGCTGTTTGCAAAATTGTGAGTGAGCCCTCTCCCTTGGCTGAGAAGCAACCCCACACATGAATGGTCTCAGGATGTTCTACTGTTGGCATGACACAGGACTGATGGTAGCGCTCACCTTTTCTTCTCTGGACAAGGTTTTTTCTGGATGCTCCAAACAATCGGAACGGGAATTCACCAGAAAAAAATGACTTTACCCCAGTCCTCAGCAGTCCAATCCCTGAACCTTTTGTAGAATATCAGTCTGTCCCTGATGTTTTTCCTGGAGTGAAGTGGCTTCTTTGCTGCCCTTCTTGACACCAGGTCATCCTCCAAAAGTCTTCTCCTCACTGTGCGTGAAGATGTGCTCACATCTGCCCCTCCTGAGCAAGCTCTGCAACTGGTGGTGCCCCGATCCCACAGCTGAATCAACTGTAGGAGACAGTCCAGGCGCTTGCTGCACTTTCTTGGGGCACCCTGTCGCCTTCTTCACAACAATTATACCGCTCTCCTTGAAGTTCTTAATTATCCGGTAAATTTTTGATTTAGGTGCAATCTTAGTAGCAACAATATCCTTGCCTGTATATCCCAAAGCCATGATGACTGCACACGTTTCTTTGCAGGTAAACATGGTTAACAGAGGAAGAACGATGATTTCAAGCACCACCCTCCTTTTAAGCTTCCAGTCTGTTATTCTAACTCAATCCGCTTTTTAGAGTGATTTCCAGCCTTGTCCTCGTCAACACTGACACCTGAGTTAACGATAATCGTTGACATGTCAGCTGGTTCTTTTGTGGCAAGGCTGAAATGCAGTTGAAATGTTTTTTTGTTTTTTGGGGGGAGGATTAAGTCCATTTTCATGGCAAAGAGGGACGTTGCAATTGATTGCATTTCATCTGATCACTCTTCATAACATTCTGGAGTATATGCAAATTGCCATCATGCAGACTGAGGCAGCAGACTTTGTGAAAATTAATATTTGTGTCATTCTCAAAGCTTTTGGCCACGGCTGTAGTAACGGGACTGTGTTTTAACAAATGTTGCTTGTTGCAGGCTGGGAATAAGGACCCTGCTCCAGAAGACGATGGTGGGTTTTTTGGCGTTCCAGCGTTCCTCACTGTATCGGGCCAGCTACATCTGGAAGTTATGTCAGGGTAAGGCTGCATTGTGCAATAATTCCAAAACCTTTTTGGGAATGTCACTGAAGGCAATCATTCAGGTTCATGGAATAGAACAAATTCTGGTATCTGAATCCTTTTATAGCAAGATTTCCACTCCACACGTTGATAGCTTGGAAACACATATTATCTAAATCAAAGGAACTAGGTGAACGAGTTAAAATTCCTGTGCCCTTAAGAGTGCTGGACTACTGTAGAGCCCGTATCTCAGTGAATAATTGTATTTCACAAGGATTTAACTATGTCAACCTACCTCTTTAGCCTGTAAAGAGTTGGTGCTAAAAAAAAAACTTAGACATTTTGAAAGATTAAGGGAATTCGACCCGGAATCGAGTATGAATATCCCATCAATAATCTGGAGGTACCTATTGAACAAATACGCTTGTGATAAGAAAGGAATATCCTTATTTTATAAACTTTTCTCAGAATTCCCTAAATCTGTAAAAAAACAACAATATGCTGAAATGGGAAAAGGATCTTTCCCTATCTATTTCTTGGGAACAATGGAATAAGGCCGTAATTCTGAGCACCAAGGCATCATCCTGCATTGTACAATGGGATAATGCCCAAAAGATATTAAAGGGATGGTACCTTTTTTAAAGTGGTTGTAAACCCGTTTACAACCACTTTTACCTACAGGTAAGCCTAGATTAAGGCTTACCTATAGGTGCTCGAAATACCTCCTAAACCTACACGGATATTTACTAAAGAGACGGGCGCCGATATGTCTAGGGCGCATGCGCCATAGACAATGGCGCAGGCGCACTTTAGAAACGTCGATCCCTGACGGTACGCTCTCTAAAGGAGAGCGTACCGTGACTGGCGGCTTCTGTGTGCATGCGCAGGAGTGACATCGCAGCTCCGGCCAGTCACGGAGCCGTGATACCCGGAAGGAAGATGGACGCTTCGTGGAACAGGGGACAGCGGTGACATCACAGGCTTCGGTTTCAGGTAAGTGACACATACGATGCCTAGTTGCCCATTATGCTTTACCTTTCCAGGGAAACAAAGCGGAAGTAAACCCCCCCCCCCCCCAGTAGCAGTATGGAATCTTCAGCAACCTAAAGCGGGGAAAAAAAATCAAATTGTTAGATTTGAGTGTAGGTTGGCCTCCATAGACATAAGAGATCATAAAGCTAAACTCCTTTTCATGTTTTACTATTAAGAATCCTCTTGTCATTTGTCTTCACCTCCAGCGCCTTCACAAGAGTGTTCACCTTCGGGCCGACTTTTAGAGCTGAGAATTCGCAAAGTCGGCGACATTTGGCGGAGTTTTACATGGTAGAGGCTGAAATCTCCTTTACAGAGAGCCTGGAGGACATCATGCAGGTACCATCAGTAGCGGGACAGGTTTGTCCAGTGCGCAGGGCAAGGATGTGGAACCTCATCCCCCTCCCCCACTGTTAATGCATACCATAGAATGGGTTTACTGCCCTGTGTGTATTTGCCCGGCCTTCTTGCTCTACTCTGCCCAGGGCAGCTACCTCTCTTTCCCAACCCTTGTCTCGGCCCTGGTGATCATGCATGTTGCTGCGTTAAAGTGAACCTGTCATTTTTTTTTTTTTTTTATAGTTTATCAGTATGCAAGCCATTGATTGACAGAGGGTGCAAGCAGAGGGGAGGTTTACTAGGTTTTCCTAGTGTTGTGTTTTTTTTTTTTAATTACTTAGAGTTTTGACAAGAGTTATACACAACAGTATAAAAATCTGCAACAGCGGAGACAAAAAAAAAAAAAAAAAAAAACGGAATGAAAACAAAACAAGACATTTACCCCACAGAACATGCACATTCGAGAACCGGAGGAGAGTATATGTCAAGACCAGTATGGAAATGTGGTAGTTGTGCGCTGCCACCTAGTGGTGAGTGAATATCCATACAATTTCAGTGACGCAAATGAGGCGTGAATATAGAAGCTGCTGCTATCACCTGGATGTTCTCACAAAACCACGATGAATGCTATAAATGGGAAATGGGATATCGCTGCTACAAACTACAAATAGTATATAGTGAAATACTACTCACCATGTCAATACAACAATTGTACAGAGAAGCAAGGTGCTGAATTAAAAAAGTACAAATGAATAAAATGTGATAAAAAATTTAATTGAACATTGATTAAAAAAAAAAAATGTAGATCATCTTCTTATGAGAGATGTACTTCAAACTTTATGTCCAGACCAGTGAGGTGGCACCCCATCAGACCAGAGTTATAAGGAGATATAGAAAATTCCAGAGTTCCACCCGCGGTTTACAGTGAAACTACAGCACAACTCCTCCGGTCTACTATAGTTTTTATTGTGTTTAGCATTTTAACCACTTTTAAATTGTTAGGCTGCGTTCACAGCGGCGATGTAGGCCGGTGCGAATTGTAGCGAGAGGAATGCGAATCCTTCTGCGGCTCTGAGCGGGCCGACTAATTGAAATGTCTAATGATCATCTAATGACGGGTCGCCACTGGCCACAGCTATTTGTTGTTGTCTGCACAGCCAGCGATTTTTACCTGCGGACGTACAGAAAGTGTGTCCTGCAGCAATCCCCGCCTGCGCAGAGAGCCGCGAATAGCTGCGGGCTGCTGGCGATCTGTCATTATATCGAACGAGGCTAGCCGCTCAGAGTTGCAGCAGGATCTCTGATTCCTGCCGCTACAATTCATACCAGCCCAAATCGCTAGTATGAATGTAGCCTTAGTCCCCTTTCACACTGAGCCGCGTAAGCGCTAAAACGCTGCTCTTTTTAGCAGCGCTGTTTAAGCGGCGCTTTTCGGCCGCTAGCGGGGCGCTTTGAACCCCAAAGAAGGAGTTAAAAACGCCCGTGATGTGGCGCTTCAGAAACCATTTTAATTCCAATGGGCAGGGACGTTTTAGGAGTGCTAAATACAACTCTTCCAAACCGCCCCAAAGATGCTGCTTGCAGGACTTTTCCGAACGTTCCGCAAATGCACCGCCCCCGCCCCGTGTGAAAAGTCACATGGGAGGCGTTATTTAGAGGCGATTTCCAGCGCTAAAATGCCTAAAAAGCGCCTCAGTGTGAAAGGGGGTCTTGGAGCTGAACCCCCTGGGCAAGTTGATGAATAAAGAGTTGTAATGCACATTATAGGATTTTTACCTAATAATTTGTAGTTCTTGTCATACAGTCTTTGGAGAAGTTTATGTGCCAGACAGCACAGACAGAGCTTAAAGGCCACATTCAGCCTAAGAATTACTTTATTTATTTTTGTTCCCCCCCAAATAATTAAAAACAAAAGTTTGGCAAACTCCCCCCGCCATTTTCAGTGCTGCGCGTGTTTCCGGATCCGTGGTCCAGCATCTGTCCTCTTGAAGGTCGAAAAATGCCCAACATCGTTCTGACCACTTTCTGTGCCCCAAGTCATCAAGGTCCTGCCCCCTGGGACTTCGGAGTGCGAACAAGTGTTCGGACTTGGCCCAGCGGGAGTGAAAATTTTCCTGCCATCAGTGGGAGTAAACGTGGTATTGGGGGGGAAAATAGTGCCCCATTAGTGGTGTCAGTGGGAGGAATAGTGCCCCATTAGTGGTGTCAGTGGGAGGAATAGTGCCCCATTGTTGGTATCGGTGGGAGAAATAGTGTCCCATCGTTGGTCTCAGTGGGAGGAATAGTGCCCCATCGTTGGTCTCAGTGGGAGGAATAGTGCCCCATCGTTGGTATCAGTGAGAGGAATAGTGCCCCATCGTTGGTATCAGTGAGAGGAATAGTGCCCCATCGTTGGTCTCAGTGGGAGGAATAGTGCCCCATCGTTGGTCTCAGTGGGAGGAATAGTGCCCCATCGTTGGTCTCAGTGGGAGGAATAGTGCCCCATCGTTGGTCTCAGTGGGAGGAATAGTGCCCCATCGTTGGTCTCAGTGGGAGGAATAGTGCCCCATCGTTGGTCTCAGTGGGAGGAATAGTGCCCCATCGTTGGTCTCAGTGGGAGGAATAGTGCCCCATCATTGGTATCGTAGGGAGGAATTGTGCCCCATCGTTGGTATCGTAGGGAGGAATTGTGCCCCATCGTTGGTATTGTAGGGAGGAATAGTGCCCCATCGTTGGTATCGTAGGGAGAAATAGTGCCCCATCGTTGGTATCAGTGGGAGGAATAGTGCCCCATCGTTGGTCTCAGTGGGAGGAATAGTGTCCCATCGTTGGTCTCAGTGGGAGGAATAGTGCCCCATCGTTGGTATCAGTGGGAGGAATAGTGCCCCATTGTTGGTCTCAGTGGGAGGAATAGTGCCCCATCGTTGGTCTCAGTGGGAGGAATAGTGCCCCATCGTTGGTCTCAGTGGGAGGAATAGTGCCCCATCATTGGTATCGTAGGGAGGAATTGTGCCCCATCGTTGGTATCGTAGGGAGGAATTGTGCCCCATCGTTGGTATCGTAGGGAGGAATAGTGCCCCATCGTTGGTATTGTAGGGAGAAATAGTGCCCCATCGTTGGTATCAGTGGGAGGAATAGTGCCCCATCGTTGGTATCAGTGGGAGGAATAGTGCCCCATCGTTGGTATCAGTGGGAGGAATAGTGCCCCATCGTTGGTATCAGTGGGAGGAATAGTGCCCCATCGTTGGTATCAGTGGGTGGAATAGTGCCCCATCGTTGGTCTCTGTGGGAGGAATAGTGCCCCATTCATAGTGTCAGTGGGAGGAATTGTGCCCCATCGTTGGTATGAGTGGGAGGAATAGTGCCCCATCGTTGGTATCAGTGAGAGGAATAGTGCCCCATCGTTGGTATCAGTGGGAGGCATAGGGCCCCATCATTGGTATCAGTGAGAGGAATAGTGCCCCATCGTTGGTATGAATGGGAGGAATAGTGCCCCATCGTTGGTATCGGTGGGAGGAATAGTGCCCCATTGTTGGTATCAGTGGGAGGAATAGTGCCCCATCGTTGGTATCGTAGGGAGGAATGGCGCTCCATTGTCTGTGTCAGATGGCAGAATAGTGTCCCGTATCAGTGGTAGGGATAGTGCCCCAAGGGCCAGATAAAGGCAAGCAAAGGGCCACATCCGGCCCTTGGGCCGCAGCTTGGAGACCACCGCTCTAGATCAAAGTCGCGTCAAAGTAGCGCAGGCGCCTTTTCAAAGTCGCTGCTGCTTTAAGTCGCACTGATTTGAACTTCAAAAAGAGAATGGGCTGCGACTTGATGCCCAAAGTCACATGACAAATTGCACAAGTGTTAATGGAGCCTAAGAGTCTGTTGGGGCCGCTGACGTTCCATCCAAGATGGCGGCACCCAGCAGCAGCCTTTGAGCTTTTGGAGGTCTACTGAAGGGGAGGCCTTTACAGGTGAAATTAAAATCCATAAATCGTGTTTAATGCACATTAAATCTCATAGGAAGATTTTGGTGACAGGGTCTCTTTAACTATCAACCCCTTTCTATAGGGATATGATTGTTTTTTTCCTCCATGTACTTGTTCTCTGTAATATAAAGTACCTTGGTTAGATCTTCACAATGACGTTGGATATATTTATACCCTCATGATGCAGTTTTCTAATCCTCTAGTCAGATTCAGACTTTTATTCCCCAGCTGTATATTTTCAGGACGGGTTTCGGTTTGAATGGTATCTGTGGGTAACGGGGCAATTCTTCGTCGGGGGTTTTTTTTTCAATGAACTTTTATATTTCATTTCTAGGTGATGGAGGACCTATTTAAAAGGACGACCTCAGCATTGCTTGGCAAATGTGCTGAAGATTTAACCTTCTTCTTCAAATACGTCTCCCCAGGACAGAAAGTAAGTATGATGTCATAGCAGCAAAGTCCTGGATTTTCATAGTCATTATAGGGTGCTGTGGTGTTATTATCGGGACTCCACAAATCTGCCCATCCAGACTGGCCACCTTTTTAAAAAAAAAAAAAAAACCTGGGCAACTCTACAATTCATAGCTGGGCCTAGTTCTTCCCTTGGACTAGAGAACACCTCCGTCTCTCAAGTCATGGAAATGAGGAGAGGGGGGAGGATGTTCTCTAGTCCGGGAAGAGAGAACTGAGCAGTACTGACAACCCAGCTCGGGATTTCAGTGCAGCAGAGGCCGTGCTGTCGGATCGCTAGAAGAAGCCAGGATTTCTTGCTGGTCATCAGGTATTTTTCTGTACTTCTGACTTTTTTTTTTTTTTATTGTTATTACACCCAGATGTTCACTTTTAAGCTATTTGTAAAGGGATTTTTTTTATTTTTTTATAAGTAACAAACAAGTTAGACTCTGTTCACACTTGAGCGATTCCAGAATCGCGGCAAAACGCGTAACCTGTTTGCAATGCCATTCTTGCAAAACAAACACGGTACGATTTTTGCCACGATTGTCGAGCGACAAAACTCGATACGATTGTGGCAAAAATCACAAACACAAATGCTCCTGGCTCTGTGCCAAGACTTGGTACTCGAGCATTTTTGGAGGTGAGGGAGGCCCATTCAAATGAATAGTGCCACTCCAAAAAAACGCTCAGGTGTGAATGGAGCTTTATAGTTACCTGCTCTGTGCAACGGTTTTTCACAGAGCAACCCTGATCCTTCCTCTTCTCAGGTCCCCCTTCCGGCGCTCCTGGCCTCCCTCCCTGCTGAGTGCCCCCATGGCAAGCTATAGGGGCAAACATAAAAAAGAGAGAAAACACTCCAATTGCCACATCTATGAATGATATAAAGATTACAGAAAAAAAGAGGGGTTCCTCAAAAGGAAACCCCAGGTCGGACTTTGAAGGCACAGCAAACCAAAGGGATGGCAAAAAATATAAACTTTATTTTAAATGCACAAATATATAGGTCTATAAATCTACAATGCGAGAGGGACATAACAAAGACATATAAAAATCATATATATAAAATATACATGATGTGAGCCCTAATGCATCTAAGCGTTTCGTTATAAAAACTTCCTCAGGACACACTGGAGTTTCAAATGTTGCAAGAAAGAAAAGGTCTCACTATCTAAAGGTAAAACGGACATGATTATAGTAATATATAAAAACAAACAGCACCATCATAGACCAGATGAGGATTAATGACACATGCGCCAAGTCGGAAAAAGTACACATCCATATTGTTATCTTGCAGAGAAGTTGGTGCCAGCCACTAAAGTATTATCAAGATGTATGTTCCCAACATAGGTGCAAAAGACTCATGGTAAAGACAAGTCAGAAAAAATGGCCGCCAGCTAAAAACCAATAGAGAATCAATCAAAACCTTAGTTCAGTAATGGATAAATGGAAATCTATCCATTACTGAACTAAGGTTTTGATTGATTTTGAAACCCGAGTGTGTCCTGAAGAAGTTTTCATAATGAAACACGTAGACGCGTTAGGGCTCACATAATGATAATCAATAATTCCAGGTATTGATTCATTTTATTGGATGGATTCAATAAAATTATATATGTTTTATTTTTGAGACATCGTGGTGCCGGATTTTTTTCTCTTTTTTATTGGACATTTTAGTACAGGGAAGTTGGGCATAGGCCTCCTATGAAATCTTCTAAGTCACAGAAGTGTTTAAGGAGGACCTTTCCCCATATGCATGAATATTATTCCCCATATACCACCAACCTTTGATGCTGATTTATCTAGGATAAACATACTCGCAAGACCAACAAATTTTGCGTTGTCCTTTTTTCTTTTTCTGCTCCGCGCCACCATCTTCATTTTCTTCATCATCGGGAGCCAGATGTCTCCTCTTATTTCTTGCAGCTGACCTCTGATGAGGTAGCACAAGACCTAATGCATATTCAGGAGGAGTTCTGACCCTAAGTTTTTTTTTTTTTTTTTTTTTCCCTTTTTTTTTTTTTTACGATGCTGTTGCCATATTGTCGGGAGATCGGGAGACGTCCACTCCCTCAGCCTCCTGGGGTACACATAAAACATTGCAGAAAGCTGCAGGATGATATTCTGACACTGGCAATATTTAGGCCTCGTGCACATGGGCACATTAGAATATTCTGGCTTTTTTCCACGCTGTGTGCAAAACTCATAAGCATGAATGGCAGATATAAATATATATAAATATATATAAATATATAATGTGTGTGTGTGTGTGTGTGTGTGTGTGTGTGTGTGTGTATATATATATATATATATATATGTATGTATGTATATGTGTATATATATATATATATATATATATATATATATATATATATATATGTATGTGTATATATATATATATATATATATATATATATGTATGTATATATATATATATGTATATATATATGTATGTGTGTGTGTATATATATATATATATATATATATATATATATATATATATAAAGGTTGTCCCGATTACCACTTTTTTAAGACCGAGTACAAGTACCGATACTTTTTTTTTTAAAGTTTTTTTTAAGTATGATGATACCGATACTTTTATTTTTAATGTCACGTGACAGTGTTTTTTTTTTTTTTTACAATGCTTTCTTTTTTTTCTTTTTTTTTTTGGGGGGGGGGGGGGGTGCACAGTGTCTGTGTGGTTTTTTTTTTCTTTTTTTTATTTAACTTTTTTATTATTATTTATTGTGATACTTTGTGTTTTTTTTTTTTTTTTTTTTATCAGCCCTGTTGGGGGGCTTTGGTGAGATATCAGGGGTCTTAACAGACCTCTGATATCTCCCCCTTGAGACCGAGGATAGAGATTCCCCAGTCCCTTTCTCTGCAGCCTCAGCTGCACTGAGAATGAATGGAGAGAAGACAGCGGCTCCTCTCCATTCATAAACTGAGACATCGTAATCACAGGAGGTTACAATGTTTCAGTTATGTGAATGGACAGTCAGCTGACTCTGTCCATACAGAAAAGGGGAGGGGGGGGGCAGCAGAACGGAGGGGAGGGACAGCAGAACGGAGTGGGCATGGAGGATGCGGTGACAGTCAGCGGTGATCGTGTGTGGGAGAGTTACAAGCACAGATCACCGCTGTATAGACTTCACTAAAGCAGCTGAAAGCCGCTGGGGGAGAAGCTTGAAACTCCCCCACGCCCGGATTACTGCTGACTGTCCAGGTAAGCTTCTGTCAGGGGAAGCTTCGGGAGCATTTGCCCGAGTACAAGTACTTGGGCAAATGCTCGATATCGGTGCCGATACCGATACTAGTATCGGGACAACCCTAATAAACACACACACACACACACATATATACAGTATCTGACAAAAGTGAGTACACCCCACATTTTTGTAAATATGTTCTGCCAACACAATAGCGCTGTGGGAGGGGGGGCATTCCCCCATCATCTGGGGGGGGGGGGGTTGGGGGAACCTTCCTGGTCGGCAGAGCACAATGATTACTGCTTGCGGCTATATCCGCCGGCAATAATCGCATGTAAAAAAATCCAACAGGCTGGTTGTACCCAAGTCCATAGATGTGTCGACTTTGGTACCATTAGCCTGCCCATACATGGATCGACTCTCAGCTGGCCCCTGCTGAACTGGATGAATTTCTATCCATGTATGGCCAGCTTTCCTGCCTTTACCCCACCACTAGGTGTCCTCAGTCTTCTAGGCTGAATAGAAATCTAGAAAAGTGATGGCAGAGAAAAGACTGAATAGTCCATCTAGTCTGTCTTTTTTTTTTTTTTTTTTTTGGGGGGGGGGGGTTGTTAACTTTTTCGTCTGAGTATTGATATTTGAGTAGAAGAGAATGATACACATCTCTGGGACTGAGCATGTGATCTTAAAGCAAGCAGAGTATCCAAGCAAGCATTCTGTTACTGCAGGTGCCCATCACATTATCTGTTGGTCAAAGGCAGGTAAGTATCTACAGTAAATGTTACAAAATTCCTTGCAGTATGTATACAATTGGTACTTTTGGAAGTTTTTTTTGTCTGTTAGAAAAACAGAAGTGATGTGTTACTTACCATTAATTCTCTATTGTTTCCTCCATTTTTTATTTATATATTTATTTTTTTTAATTTTCCCCAAGGACAAAAGTGAGCAGCTAATAAAGAACAAGTTTATTGTGTAAGTTAATTCTGCTTATATTATGACTTCCCTGGTCCCCCCCCCTCATTTACACGCTAACCACTTGCCGACCGCAATACGTACAGGTATATACATTGCGCTTTGCAAGTGGTTTACTGGGATTATGGCTGAAGATCTGAAGATCTCGCCCATAACCCCGGTATTGTTTTTTTACAACTGGCTGGCGGCCGGCTTTCTCATGAAACTGTTCTGAGCGGCCCATGAGCCGCTGGAACGTTTCCGAAGCGGCAGGAGGGAACGTTTCCCCTCCGCTCGCTGGTGTTTCTCGGGCTTACCGTTTCCACCGGTTCACCCGAGAAACGATCCGACGAGTTAATGCTCCTTTGAACTCCTCAATGGCCATGGAGGACCAGAGCGATTGTCGTGATGTCAGTTCCGGTCCAGGCTGGAAGTGTCAAAAAATAGTTGTTCAGTGGAATTTGTCTCAGCGTCCCGTGTACATGGAGCCTAAAGTTAAAGGAGAGATTTGGGGTCTTTTTGACCCCAGATCTCTCCAAAAAGGATGACCTGTCATCCTTATTTCTATTACAAGGCAGGGTAACAATAAAGAGTAAAATATATTAAGAAAAATTTATTTTTTATTTTTAAAGCGCCCCCATCCCTTGGTGCTCACACACAGAAGTGGATGCATACGTAAGTCGCACGAGCGCGCATATGTAAAAGGTATTCGCACCACACATGTGAGGTTTTGCTGTGAACGTTGACGCGAGAGCAATAATTCTAGCGGCAAACCGCCTCTGTAGTTTTAAACAGGTACCCTGTAAGGGCGTTTAAAGCGCCGCCTATGAAGATTTTTAAGTACCGTAGTTTGTCGCCATTACATGAGTGTGCGCAATTTTAAGGCGTGACATGTTGGGAATCTACTTATGTAACGTCATTTTTTTTCACATTCTAGTAAATAATTGTGGTAAATGTTGTGTTTTTTTTTTTTTTTTTTAACCACTTGACATCCGCGCTATAGCCGAATGACGGCCACAGTGCAGACCTGAATTTCCGTGATGGCCTCCCCTATGCACGCTCCCTGCGCGCGCCCCGATCACCGAGTCACTGAGACTCGGGTGATCACCAATCCAAGTAAGGGGCCGGTCCTGGCCCCTTACCATGTGATCAGCTGTCAGCCAATGACAGCTGATCACATGATGTAAACATAAGCTCGGTAATCCTTTTTTTTTTCCTCCTCACGCTGTCAAAAAAAGCCGATCACCGGCTCATCTGCAAGGGACATCGGTCCCGAAGAGGAAGTGGCAATTATGCCTCATCTGTGCTACCTGCCATTGCTACCTGACAGTGCCCACTAGTGCCACCTATCAATGCCCATCACTGCCACCCATCAGTGCCCATCACTGCCACCCATCAGTGCCCATCACTGCCACCCATCGGTGCCCATCACTGCCACCCATCGGTGCCCATCAGTGCCGCCTCATCAGCGTACATCAATGAAGGAGAAAAATTACCTGTTTTTACATTTTTATAACAAAATATTTAAAAAATTTAAATTCCATCATTTACATTTTTTTTTAACAAAAAATAAAAACCGCAGAGGTGATCAAATACCACCAAAAGAAAGCTCTATTTGTGGGAAAAAAAAAATTATAAAAAATTCCTTTGGGTACAGTGTTGTATGACCGCGCAATTGTCATTCAAAGTGCACCAGCCCTGAAAGCTGAAATTTGGTCTGGGCAGGAGGGGGGTTTAAGTGCGCAGTAAGCAAGCCGTTAAAGTGCTTTTTAGAATTTTTCTTTTAAAAACAATTGTTAAAGATTTTTTTTTTTTTTATTCATTAAAGTGTATTTTTTCCAAAAAAATTGCGTTTGCAAAACCCCTGCGCAAGTACCGTGTGACATAAAAATTGCAAACATCGCTATTTTATTCCCCAGGGTCTCTTCTAAAAAAAAAAAATTTAGAATGTTTGGAGTTGTAAGTAATTTTTTAGCAACTTGTAAACAAAAAGTGCCAGAAAAAACCTGGTCAGCAAGTGTGTTTTAATAAAATGGTTCAGCTTTTGTTACGTACCTCAATTTCATTACTGGGTCTCTGTGCTTCTGTTCTCCATTGTCTACCATTGTCTTGTCCGTGGTCACCTTCAGATCTGAGGGGTACTCTCCCTTCCCCTGTTAGAAGCTCAAGTTTCAAACTCAGGCTTGTAAAACCTCCAGAGAACTACAAATCCCAGCATGCCAGGATCCTCTATTTTCTAGGGCGAGTTTTTTCATCTGGAATAACTGGATGAGCTGAAGTCCTGTGACGGTTCCTGTCCATTACACAGAGGTGCTATATCAGTACAGGAGCCATCTTTATATGGAAAGCCATTCTGCTCACCGGGATAATTGAGCTTCAATTAACTCGGCAATCAGGAGTAGTTAAGACTTGATCAAGTACAGTAATTAGTGCTGAGGAAATTGGGGCTTTTTATGGGGAAATTAATACTCTAAAAAGAGAAGTAGATCTGCCTTTTGCTAAAAATACTTTTCCTCCCATAGGAAGAATTACTTTCCAGTCTGACGCCATTAGCACCTTTTTATTTATTTATTTATTTATTTGTTTTGTAAAAGCTGCAGACCTTTCACATAAGTCTGTGGTCTGTTTGGATTTTAATTGAAAAACCTTGGCATTTGGTCATGTGACCTCTGCTAATGGGGAAACGCATTATTGCAGGTTTTGGTTGTATGAGCAGTACTGGGGAAAGGACTTCCTATTAGTGTGGGGGGGGGGGGGAGTAGTAAGGATGAAGTTCAGCATCAACCACTTAAGGACGAAGCCTCTTTCTGAGATTTGTTGCTTACAAGTTAAAAACTGTTTTTTGTTTTTTTTCTAGAAAATCACTTAGAACCCCCAAACATTATTATAAAGTTTTTTTCTAACACCCTAGAGAATAAAATGGCGGTCGTTGCAATACTTTCTGTCACACCGTATTTGCGCAGCGGTCTTACAAACGCAATTTTTGGGGGAAAAAATACACTCGTCGGGAGGGGGCGCGTTTAAAAAAAGTTATTTTTCCTTCCTAATTTATTTTTCCTTTTTATTTTTACACTGTTTTAAAAAAAAAAAAATTGTGTCACTTTTATTCCTATTACAAGTAATGTAAACATCCCTTGTAATAGAAAAAAAGCATGACAGGACCTCTTAAATATGAGATCCGGGGTCAAAAAGACCTCAGATCTCATATTTACACTAAAATGCAATAAAAAAAAAATTGTCATTAAAAAAAAAAAAATGGCCCTTTTAAGAGCTATGGGCGGAAGTGACGTTTTTGACGTTGCTTCCGCCCTGCAATGATATGGAGACGGGTGGGGGCCATCTTCCCCTCACTCGTCTCCGTACTCAGCAAGATCCGATCGCCTCCGCCGCTGCCGACGGCTCCGGTAAGTGGCGGGGGGCACCGGAGCGCAGCGGGAGGGGGGCCCCTTTCCCGCCGCCGATTAAAAGTGATCTCGCGGTGAATCCGCCGCAGAGACCACTTTTATCTGAAACCGGACCGCTCACTGAAGAAGAGGATACCGGGGTTATGGCAGCTAGCTGCTGCCGTAATGGTATAACTCTTCAAAGTACCGACGTATAACGATGGTAGGTGGTCTGGAAGCGGTTAAATAAATATATATGTTTAAAAAAAGAATGGCAATTACCCTTAAACAAGGTTTTTTTGCTTTTACTTTTACAGAATGTCTTACACAGACGCAATAGAAATTCTACGGAAAGCTCCGGTCACCTTCCGGTACAGCACAGAGGTGGGTGACACTGAGAAAGGTTTGGTGATGCAGACTTGGCATAATGTTGGTTTCGAGTCAAAAAGTACTCCCTTTCTACCAATTTGTATAATAAATGTTGTCGCATAAAGCGGGGCTGACATTATCCGGGTCACCGGGTTCCCCTTGGTGACCCGGAAAAGTCCCCTGACTAGCTGGGACACCCTGCAGTTTATGCTCCCCAGGCACACAGCAAGCTTGGATAGAAAGCAGGACCCAGATTCCTGTGCGATCTGCGTCATGTGACCTATCATATTATATACAAGAAGTCGCCCTGGGACTTTAAATGAGGTGAGCACGGTTTAGCCACTAAGTAACGAGAGTAAATGCAGTAAAAAATTATTTATTCAAAGATAGTATACATACATGGGTGATGTAAAGCCAGCAAATTTGCACATAATAAAATTAACATTAATGCAAGAATGTCATGCAGTATGCACAGGCATCAAAAGATCCGACGGGTTTCTGCAAAACTAGCTCGCTTCCTCAGGGGTAGATGCATGTTTGATGTATCTAAAAAAAAAAAAAAAAAAAAAAAAAAAAGCAGAAAAATATGTGACATAGTGATGAATGTTTGAGGCGACTGGTAAGAGGGGTCTGTGTTAAAAAAAAAAAAACATACTCGCCAATCGATACAGCCAGAGAACCAATTGTTGGATTCCCCCCAGGGGCGGCAGCGACAGATGCATGGCATGGGAGCTGGGGGGGAGAGGCTGACCACAACCAGGGGACAATCGGGCAGCAGACATGGCATGGGTGGAGGTAAATGGCCCTAGATGTCTCAGTATATGAATAGGTGAATATGAGCTATAACACAAATACACATGTCAATATCATATCCCCTCATATATAATAAATATCTATAGTGAGTGTATATATTATTGTATATATACACAATGTGTGTGTGTGTGTGTGTTTTTTACATATGTCTGCAATCTCTAATTGTCTCCATATCTGAATGGACACACAGAGCAGCGGCTCGGCTCTGGTGCCCCCATAGTTAGCTGCTTGCTGTGGGGGCAGGAGGGAGGGGCCAGGAGTGCCCGTGAGGGACCCAAGAAGAGGAGGATTGGGGAAAAAAACACTACACAGAGCAGGTAAGTATGACATGTTTGTTATTTTTAAACAAAACAAAAAAAAAAACAAGACTTTACAATCCCTTTTAAGTACATGAAGTCATTCAGTTAGGATTTACAGTATCTCACAAAAGTGAGTACACCCCTCACATTTTTGTAAATATTTTCTTCTATCTTTTCATGTGACAACACTGAAGTGTTGACACTTTGCTACAATGTGAAGTAGTGAGTGTACAGCCTTAATAACAGTGTAAATTTGTTTTGCCCTCAAAATAACTCAACACACAGCCATTAATGTCTAAACCGCTGGCAACAAAAGTGAGTACACCCCTAAGTGAAAATGTCCAAATTGGGCCCAAAGTGTCAATATTTTGTGTGCCCACGATTATTTTCCAGCACTGCCTTAACCCTCTTGGGCATGGAGTTCTCCAGCGCTTCACAGGTTGTCGCTGGAGTCCTCTTCCACTCCTCCATGACGACATCACAGAGCTGGTGGATGTTAGAGACCTTGCGCTCCTCCACCTTCTGTTTGAGGATGTCCCACAGATGATCAATAGGGTTTAGGTCTGGAGACATGCTTGGCCAGTCCATCACCTTTACCCTCAGCTTCTTTAGCAAGGCAGTGGTCGTCTTGGAGATGTGTTTGGGGTCGTTATCATGTTGGAATACTGCCCTGGGCCCGGTCTCCGAAGGGAGGGGATCATGCTCTGCTTCAGTATGTCACGGTACATGTTGGTATTCATGGTTCCCTCAATGAACTGTAGCTCCCCAGCGTCCGCAGCACTCGTGCAGCCCCAGACCATGACACTCCCACCACCATCCTTGATTGTAGTCAATACACACCTTGCCTAGTTGCCACCACACACGCTTGACACCATCTGAACCAAATAAGTTTATCTTGGTCTCATCAGAACACAGGACATGGTTCCAGTAATCCATGTCCTTAGTCTGCTTGTCTTCAGCAAACTGATTGCAGGCTTTCTTGTGCATCATCTTTAGAAGAGGCCTCCTTCTGGGATGACAGCCATGCAGACCAATTTGATGCAGTGTGCGGCGTATGGTCTGAGCACTGACAGGCTGACCCCCCATCCCTTCAACCTCTGCAGCAATGCTGGCAGCACTCATACATCTATTTCCCAAAGGCAACCTCTGGATATGATGCTGAGCACGTGCATTTAACTTATTTGGTTGACCATGGTGAGGCCTGTTCTGAGTGGAACTCGTCCTGGTAAACCACTGTATGGTCTTGGCCACCGTGCTACAGCTCAGTTTCAGGGTGTTGGCAATCTTCTTATAGCCTAGGCCATCTTTATGTAGAGCAACATTGCTTTTTTCAGATTCTCAGAGAGTTCTTTGCCATGAGGTGCCATGTTGAACTTCCAGTGACCAGTATGAGAAAGTGAGAGCGATAACACCAAATTTAACACACCTGCTCCCCATTCACACCTGAGACCTTGTAACACTAACGAGTCACGTGACATCGGGGGAGGGAAAATATCTAATTGGGCCCACAGTGAACATTTTCACTTAGGGGTGTACTCACTTTTGTTGCCAGCAGTTTAGACATTAATGGCTGTGTGTTGAGTTATTTTGAAGGGACAGCAAATTTACACTGTTATACAAGCTGTACACTCACTACTTTACATTGTAGCAAAGTGTCATTTCTTCAGTGTTGTCACATGAAAAGATAGAATAAAATATTTACAAAAACGTGAGGGGTGTACTGACTTTTGTAAGATACTGTCCATCTACTTTAATGTACTGCTATTCCTGGCCGCTGTGACCACCCGCGACAATTAGATTTCTTGTCCTGGACACATACGTCCTTTGTGCCCGTTGCTTTATTTTTGGCGGCTTGTGATATTTTCATAATGTGTCCCTCCTGTCCAGCATGGGACCGATGTTCTTTGTTTCCAATGATCTTTACTGAGAATTTTGAAAGAACAATTATAAGAACAAAGTTTCCGTCTTGTACACATAAGGCGCTTCCTATGGAGTATTTCCTGGAAACTGATCTGTTATGTAACATTTGCATGTTAAAGTCAACAGGACCCCAGTTATGATATAGAACATCTAATTGCTGTTGCCGACTCTTCCCAATCCCTCCCTGAAGCAGCTGAGGAATTACTTGGACAATTAGGAGAGATAGTAAGGAAGATGGAAAGCAACCATGAGACTACTTAAAGTAAAGCTAAACTAAGTAAATGATAAAAGTAATTATCCTGTATTTAAAAAAAAAAAAAAAAGGAAAAGTCAGCAGCTACAAATTACTGTAGCTGCTGACTTTTAATTTAAGGACACTTACCTGTCCTGCAATCCTGCGATGTTGTCACCCCAGCTGATTCGTCCATTGGCTCCAGGTGCAGGTGCCGGTGTTTCGTCAGATTAGGCGACCCGTCAGAATGTGTAACGGAAGTGACGTTCCGTCGCCGCCATCTTTCTACACCCCGCACTCCTCCACAGTAAGGATACACTGAGGAGGGGACAAGCGGACATCTTGTTACACCCACCGGAGTTTTGCATTTTACACTTCTTTTTTTTATTTTTAACAGTAAACTGAGTTTATGTAGTGAAATACAGTACTTAGAACTCCGTCTAAATGTTTTAGATGTTTAATTATAAAAGCAGCGGCAAGCCCGCTGATCTCACAGGTTTGCTAATCGGACAGAAGTTTGCTGCTTTTAAAATTCAACATCTAAACAGTCAAACGGAGTTCTAAGTACTGTATTTCACTATATAAACTCAGTTTATAGTTAAAAATAAGTGTAAAATGCAAAACTCCGGTGGGTGTAACAAGATGTCCGCTTGTCCCCTTCTCAGTGTATCCTTACTGTGGAGGAGTGCGGGGTGTAGAAAGATGGCGGCAATGAAACGTCACTTCCGTTACACATTCTGACGGGCGTGCAAACACCGGCATCCTTACTAAGGGAAGCAGGAAGTGAGGCCTTGCGACTTCACAGGCTGTTTCCTACTGTGCATGGGCAAGTCACGCTGCGCTTTCTGAATGGTCCCTGCTGTCTTCTGGGACCTGTGTGTGTCTCCCAAAAGACAGCGTGGGGAAGGAGGAGGGACCTGAAATTATGTAGATCACATCAAGGTTGTGCAGCGATCTTACCCAGAAGTGGGAGCGGGTGCCTGGTTTTGACAGGTATCCCCTCAAAAAAAAAAAAGTAGATGCATCGGCTGTTTGGGTAATCTGACAGTTGCAGGCATTAGTTGTCAGAATGCAATAGCCGGGGATTGCTGATTCACTCATCCACACTGAATGGCGTGGGTGGAGGAATCTGTTACATCAATCAGTGTACAGCAAACCTAAAGCAGAACTAAACCCTATCCTATCATTTTCAGTCAAGGAAGCTGCCATCTTGGCCCTTGTTTGATTTTTTTGTTTTTTGTTTTTTTTGTTTTAAACTCCCAAGATGCTGCACATGTTATCAGTTGAGGACACACCCAATGTGATAGTTATATTCCCAGTGCGGACCGGTAATGTAACATTTTTTTTTAACTGTTAACCACTTCCGGACCGCTGCACGTTGATATACGTCCTAACTTTGAAGAGGAGTATCGTTGTTATGGCCGTAGCTAGCTACCATAACCCCGGTATCCACTTCTTCGGTAGGCGGTCCGCTTTCAGATAATGGTGGTCTCTGTGCCGTATTCTCCACGCCTCACTCCGGTGCCTTTTGCCGCTTACCAGAGCCGTCGGCAGCGGTAGAGGTGATCGGATCTTCTTGTTGGGCATGGAGAGGAGTGAGGGGAAGATGACCCCCACCCGTCTCCATAACATTGCAGAGCGGAAGCGACGTCAAAACGTCATTTTCGCCCATAGCTCTTAAAGGGCCATTTTTTATTATTATTATTTTTTTTTTTAAATGACAATTTTTTTTTTTTTTTTTTTTTTTTTTTATTGTATTTTAGTGTAAATATGAGATCTGAGGTCTTTTTGACCCCAGATCTCATATTTAAGAGGTCCTGTCATGCTTTTTTTTTTCTATTATAAGGGATGTTTACATTCCTTGTAATAGGAATAAAAGTGACACCGTTTTTTTTATTTTTTTTAAAACAGTGTAAAAATAAAAGGTGAAATAAATAAGAAAAATTTTTTTAAAATTTTTTAAACGTGCCCCGAGGTCGCGTGCAGAAGCGAACACATACATGAGTAGCTCCTGCATATGAAAACGGTGTTTAAACCACACATGTGAGGTATCGCTACGATCGGTAGAGCGAGAGCAATAATTCTATCCCTAGACCTCCTCTGTAACTCAAAACATGCAACCTGTAGAATTTTTTAAATGTCCCCTATGGAGATTTTTAAGGGTAAAAGTTTGTCGCCATTCCACGAGTGGTCGCAATTTTGAAGCGTGACATGTAGGGTATCAATTTACTCTGTGTAACATTATCTTTCACAATAAAAAAAAAAAAGAAAGGGCTAACTTTACTGTTGTCTTATTTTTTTAATTCAAAAAAGTGTATTTTTTTTTTCCAAAAAAAAGTGCGCTTGTAAGATCACTGCGCAAATACGGTGTGACAGAAAGTATTGCAACGACCACCATTTTATTCTCTAGGGTGTTAGAAAAAAAAATTATAATGTTTGGGGGTTCTAAGTAATTTTCTAGAAAAAAAACCTGTTTTTAACAACAAATCTCAAAAAGAGGCTCGGTCCTTAAGTGGTTAAACCAATGGGTTTAGTTCCGCTATAAGGCTCCGTTCACACTTTGGCGTTTTGGAATCTCGGGCAGAGTTGCTGCAATTCTGCCCTCGATCTCAAAACCCACTACAGTCGCGCAATTTCTCTCCAGACATCTGCTGTGCGATTTTCTGTCATAGTGGGACAAACCAAGTCTGGCCTCTGGACAGGATGATTTGATTGATGCCAAGGACCAGACCATCCCCGGCTTTAGGAGTCGGAAGTCCTTTCTTCCCATCTTATGGAAGAGTCTCATAATAGACACCGGTTTGTCAGGCTCAAGTAGGAGGTGAGAGATATGTCTTGGAGCTTGACATGATTTGAAGATGTAAACATATGGAAGTCCGAGGACTTCCAAAATTTGTGTGATTTCCCTGGTTGCATGTTTGTTCTGGGTCACTGACTAGTTTCCTTTAACCACTTCACGCGAAACAACACATGTACGACGTTTTGGGGAAGTGGTTGTACCGGGGTGATGCATGCAGCTGCAGGCTTTGCTCTGGTGAGCTGGCGGTCGGATTTCTGATAACAATCGAATGCAGCTCAGAAGCCGCTCGGCCGCTTATCACAAGGAGCAGGAGGGAACGTCCCACCGCTCTGCCCCGGGTCCCACCAGGAGACCCTAGCGACAAGCCGGATAGTCCACCGGCTGGCTGGAGCTCCAAACAAAGCTGCCACTGGCGCTGATTTAAAAAAAAAAAAAAAAAAAGAAAGGCCAAAGTATTCCAAAACGCTGATTTTTGGCGTTTTGAATACTTTTAAGTGCAAAGGAGGGATTTGGGGTCTTTTAGACTCCAGATCCCTCCATAAAGAGGACCTGTCACTGCCGTTTACTGTCACAAGAGATGTTTACATTCTTTGTGACCGCAATAAAAGTGTTTGGATTTTTTTCTTTTTAAAGGGGAGTTCCACCCAAAAGTGAAACTTCCGCTCATTTGTCTCCTCTCCCCCTCCGGTGCCGCAATTAGCACCTTACGGGGGGGGGGGGGGTACGACAGGATACCTGTCTTTGACAGGTATCCTGTTTCCACTTCCAGGAGTCCGGGCCGCGACCCGTGACATCACCACGGGGCTCCCTCCTCCTCTCCCTGTCGCCGGGCCAGTAGGAGAGAGGAGTGGAGCCTTGCGCATGTAGCCATAATACTACACTGCCGGGCACCCTTACCTGCAATGGCGGCGGCAGATCACCCCAATTCCCGTACCTTCACACTTCAGATCACCCCAATTCCTGAACCTTCATACCTCAGATCACCCCAATTCCTGAACCTTCATACCTCAGATCACCCCAATTGCTGCACCTTCACACTTCAGATCACCCCAATTCCTGAACCTTCATACCTCAGATCACCCCAATTCCCGCATCTTCACACATCAGATCACCCCAATTCCTGAACCTTCATACCTCAGATCACCCCAATTGCTGCACCTTCACACTTCAGATCACCCCAATTCCTGCACCTTCATACCTCAGATCACCCCAATTCCCGCATCTTCACACCTCAGATCACCCCAATTCCTGCATCTTCACACCTCAGATCACCCCAATTCCTGCATCTTCACACATCAGATCACCCCAATTCCTGAACCTTCATACCTCAGATCACCCCAATTGCTGCACCTTCACACTTCAGATCACCCCAATTCCTGCACCTTCACACCTCAGATCACCCCAATTCCCGTACCTTCACACTTCAGATCACCCCAATTCCTGAACCTTCATACCTCAGATCACCCCAATTGCTGCACCTTCACACTTCAGATCACCCCAATTCCTGCACCTTCACACTTCAGATCACCCCAATTCCCGCATCTTCACACATCAGATCACCCCAATTCCCGCATCTTCACACCTCAGATCACCCCAATTCCTGCACCTTCACACCTCAGATCACCCCAATTCCTGCATCTTCACACCTCAGATCACCCCAATTCCTGCACCTTCACACCTCAGATCACCCCAATTCCCGCATCTTCACACATCAGATCACCCCAATTCCCGCATCTTCACACATCAGATCACCCCAATTCCCGCATCTTCACACATCAGATCACCCCAATTTCTGAACCTTCATACCTCAGATCACCCCAATTGCTGCACCTTCACACTTCAGATCACCCCAATTCCTGTACCTTCACACTTCAGATCACCCCAATTCCTGCACCTTCACACCTCAGATCACCCCAATTCCCGTACCTTCACACTTCAGATCACCCCAATTCCCGCATCTTCACACCTCATATCACCCCAATTCCTGTACCTTCACACTTCAGATCACCCCAATTCCTGCACCTTCACACCTCAGATCACCCCAATTCCCGCATCTTCACACCTCAGATCACCCCAATTCCTGTACCTTCACACTTCAGATCACCCCAATTCCTGCACCTTCACACCTCAGATCACCCCAATTCTCATACCTTCACACTTCAGATCACCCCAATTCCCGCATCTTCACACCTCAGATCACCCCAATTCCTGTACCTTCACACTTCAGATCACCCCAATTCCTGCACCTTCACACCTCAGATCACCCCAATTCCCGTACCTTCACACTTCAGATCACCCCAATTCCCGCATCTTCACACTTCAGATCACCCCAATTCCCGCATCTTCACACCTCAGATCACCCCAATTCCTGCACCTTCACACATCAGATCACCCCAATTCCTGAACCTTCATACCTCAGATCACCCCAATTGCTGCACCTTCACACTTCAGATCACCCCAATTCCTGCACCTTCACACCTCAGATCACCCCAATTCCCGTACCTTCACACTTCAGATCACCCCAATTCCCGCATCTTCACACTTCAGATCACCCCAATTCCCGCATCGTCACACTTCAGATCACCCCAATTCCCATATCTTCACACCTCAGATCACCCCAATTCCCGCATCTTCACACATCAGATCACCCCAATTCCTGCATCTTCACATTTCAGATCACCCCAATTCCTGAACCTTCACACTTCAGATCACCCCAATTCCTGCACCTTCACACTTCAGATCACCCCAATTCCTGAACCTTCACACCTCAGATCACCCCAATTCCTGCACCTTCACACCTCGGATCACCCCAATTCCTGCACCTTCACACCTCAGATCACCCCAATTCCTGCACCTTCACACCTCAGATCATCCCAATTCCCGCATCTTCACACCTCAGATCACCCCAATTCCCGCATCTTCACACATCAGATCACCCCAATTCCTGCATCTTCACATTTCAGATCACCCCAATTCCTGAACCTTCACACTTCAGATCACCCCAATTCCTGCACCTTTACACCTCAGATCTCCCCAATTCCTGTACCTTCACCTTTTGGAGGACATATGTGACCATGGATGAGTATGTTTGATGCAAATTATGTCACCATGACACGTAAAAACTTGGGCACAAAAATGCACAAACGTGTCAGTGGGCCCTTTACGGATCCGTCCAAATGGATTTATGTTGGTGGTCTTTGGATGATGACTGTTTTGATGGAACGGACGCTCAGGACTGATCCGGCGTTCCAGCGTGGTCATTGGAAAGTTGTGTAACGTTTCTCAGCATCCAGCCAGGTTTTGATGTAATGATGGTTTTTGGGCTGCTAAATTTCCTGGTTGATGTCACCCAGCCGGCGGGATGCTTGAGCTGATTCCAGTCTTTGTATTCCGTATTCTGTACATTTTTACAATGCTCACAAATACAAATCCTTTGTCATGTAAAAGAGCTCCCATGTATATTTGTCTGTCTGCTTGAAGTTCTGCTTAATGTAATAAATAAATAAACTGATTTGCTTAATAGCTCCTGACAAGTATTATTATACAGGATTTATATAGCGCCAACAGTTTACGCAACGCTTTCAACACGGGGGCAGACAGTACAGTTGCAATAAAATTTAACACAGGAGGAATCAGAGGCCTGCTCGATAGAGCTTCTAATCTAAGACACCTTAGCCAGCTGTAGCCAGTGGCTCCCAGTAGGTGTCATCCAATGGCTCCCAGTAGGTGTCGTCCAATGGCTCCCAGTAGGTGTCGTTCAATGGCTCCCAGTAGGTGTCGTCCAATGGCTCCCAGTAGGTGTCGTCCAATGGCTCCCAGTAGGTGTCGTCCAATGGCTCCCAGTAGGTGTCGTCCAGTGGCTCCCAGTAGGTGTCGTCCAATGGCTCCCAGTAGGTGTCGTCCAATGGCTCCCAGTAGGTGTCGTCCAATGGCTCCCAGTAGGTGTCGTCCAATGGCTCCCAGTAGGTGTCGTCCAATGGCTCCCAGTAGGTGTCGTCCAATGGCTCCCAGTGCGTTTTGTCCAATGGCTCCCAGTGCGTTTTGTCTAATGGCTCCCAGTGCGTGTCGTCCAATGGCTCCCAGTAGGTGTCGTCCAATGGCTCCCAGTAGGTGTCGTCCAATGGCTCCCAGTAGGTGTCGTCCAATGGCTCCCAGTAGGTGTCGTCCAATGGCTCCCAGTAGGTGTCGTCCAATGGCTCCCAGTGCGTTTTGTCTAATGGTTCCCATTATATATCTTCTATTGGACAGTACGTGTCATCCAATGGCTCCCAGTGCATGTTGTACGTTGACCAGTACATGTCGTCCATTGGCCAGTACATGTTGTCCAATGGCTCCCAGTGCATGTCGTCCATTGGCCAGTACATGTTGTACAATGGCTCCCAGTGCATGCCGTCCATTGGCCAGTACATGTTGTCGAATGGCTCCCAGTACATGTCATCCATTGGCCAGTACATGTTGTCGAATGGCTCCCAGTACATGTCGTCCATTGGCCGGTACATGCCGTCCAATGGCTCCCAGTGCATGTCGCCCATTGGCCAGTACATGACGTCCATTGATCTAAGGTTCTTTATTTCAGGTCTAACTAATCTGGTGGTCAAAGAAGGCTACTAAGCTTAAAATTGTTGGTTATCAAAGTACAGAAATTCAAAAAATTTTATGTGAAAACACAATGAAAAAACAAATAATAAGACTTTCTTCAGTGCAAACCACATGCCAACATGATTGGCAAATCCAGAAAGATATAATTGCATACTCTGTAAAGCTCAGGTTAGGAGGCTACCACCACCCAAAGGCCATTCTTTTTTTCGGGGGGTTCCCAGGGTGCTCATGAGAATGGAAAACTGTGTGGGGGCACCTCTAGGGCTGTTACATGGCTACATGTATGATTGTAAGTACACACATAATTACATGTCAAGCCAATCGGCTGTAGACACTGTACTGACAGCCTTGAATGCAGGATGTAAAAATTTAATTGCTGTCAGTGCAAGATTTGTCCATTCATGCTGTATAACATCGATGGGGAAATCTTTAGGTGGATGACCATCCTTAGACACCGGCTTGACTGGTGTTTTTTGTGCGATTCCCTGCCAGCGACTTGCTGCATTCTGATGGTGGGTAAACCTCCCGCTGACAGAATACTTTAGTGCAGCAGGAGGGATTCTCCCATTAATATTGACTGTGTTAGTGGGGGGGGGGGAGGGAGGGGTATTGTGAAGAGTGTTTTTCTCTTCATCCCTATCGCTTGCTTAAATCAGCAAAATGACCTCTGATTTAATCTGATTACTGTAATTTTATTTCTTTGTTATTTATTTACTGTTTGGCTTATCTCACTCCACTGTCCTGATATGTTTGGATGTTCCTGTAATCAAAAGTTGGTTCAAAGCCATTAAAAATTGGCTTTTAGTGGCCGGCATAAAGTTGGGCGTATGCGTTTATTATCTGACTGTATGAGCTTTGCACAGTCTCCTTTTTTTAAAGCGGTAGTAAACAGTATAATAAAAATAAAAAATCGGGCAGTTTAACGTCCGCTCTATAGAGGAATGACAGCTACAGCGCGGACCTACATTGCCGGGACGCCGTCATATGATGTTATCCCCTTGGCGCAGGCGCCACGCTCTGTGATCAGGGAGTCGGTGAGACTCAGCTGATCACAGATCCCGGCCCCTTACCACGTGATCAGCTGTCAGCCGATCATGTGATGTAAACAGAAGACCGGTAATCATTGTTTTTTTTTTTTCTCCTTGCGCTGACCGCGTGAGGAGAAAGAAAAAAGCAGATCACCGGCTTCTGTAAAAGGGACATCGGTCCCGAAGAGGAAGGGCCACAGCCACCAGTGCATATCGGTGCCCACCAGTGCCACCTATCAATGCCAATCAGTGCCTCATCATCAGTATAAAATAGAATGATATGTAGCGCTAACTAACCTATAAAGCAATATAATAATCCGAATACATAAATATCAAGAACCGATCAATAGATAGTAATATTCAATAAAACAGCTAAATTAATATCGATCAATAAATAAATAAAGCAGCTCGATATTAAAATGCAATGGTGGGTAAATCCAAATAATCAATCTTAAAAGTGCAATAATCCTGCTAAGTGAATGAATCTTCAAAAGTGCAATATAAAGTGCAATAATACGTGACACAGCTAAGTAAATACATCCAGTGAATGTCCAAAAAAAGAAAAATCCAATACTGTGCAATAAATAACTGAGACAAAAATCCAGTGAACCATGTAATAGAACTCCCAGCAACAGGGGTCAGATCTTCTTACGACAGTTCATAAAAAAAAAGTGCAAGTGCAATAAACGATCGATGTGCAAAAATAAATGATGTCTGTTCCATCCAAACACAATCCGGAGTGCGCCACCTGTTTCCCCCAGCCTCTCACCTCTAGCAGCGGCGCCCAGCGGGCCAAGTCGAACTTGGTTTAACAATGGATGCAAATTTCCTCAGTCGATGGACCTCCAGTAGTCACCTTAATGGGACACACAGAGGTGCCCCCTGTGCTCCTTCATCCAGAGTGGGGGGGCTGAGAGCGTACAGATGTGAGGGGGGCTGAGAGCAAACAGGTGTTAGGGGGCTGAGAGCGTACGGGTGTGAGGGGGGCTGATAGCGTATGGGTGTTAGAGCGGCTGATAGTGTATGGGTGTTAGGGGGGCTGATAGGGTATGGGTGTTAGGGGGGCTGATAGCGTATGGGTAGAGTGACCATTGGGTTCTTGGTCACCTCACTGGCTAAAGCTCTTCTCCACTGATTGCTCATGTTTTGAACCATGGTGGTGGCAGCATCATGTTGTGGAGATGCTTTTCTTCAGCAGGGACAGGGAAGCTGGTCAGAGTTGATGGGATGATGGATGGAGTCAAATACAGGGCAATCTTAGAAGGAAACCTGTTAGAGTCTGCAAAAGACTTGAGACTGGGGCGGAGATTCACCTTCCAGCAGGACAACGACCCTAAACATACAGCCAGAGCTACAATGGAATGGTTTACATCAAAGCATATTCATATGTTAGAATGGCCCAGTCACAGTCCAGACCTAAATCCAATTGAGAATCTGTGGCAAGACTTGAAAATTGCTGATCACAGACGCTCCCCATCCAATCTGCCAGAACTTGAGATATTTTACAAAGAAGAAGAATGGGCAAAAATGTCACTCTCTAGATGTACAAAGCTGGTAGAGACATCCCCAAAAAGACTAATTGCAGTGAAAGTGAAAGTTGTAATTGCAGTGAAAGGAGGTTCTACAAAGTATTGACTCTGGGGGGCGCCATACAAATGTACCCCCCACACTTTTCACATATTTATTTGTAAAACACTTTGAAAACCATTTTATCATTTTCCTTCCACTTCACATTTATGTGCCACTTTATGATGGTCTATCACAGTGATGGTGAACCTCGGCACCCCAGATGTTTTGGAACTACATTTCCCATGATGCTCATGCACTCTGCAGTGTAGTTGAGCCTGATGGGAAATGTAGTTCCAAAACATCTGGGGGTGTCAAGGTTTGCCATCACTGGTCTATTACATAAAATCCCAATAAAATATATTTACGTTTTTGGTTGTAACATGACAAAATGTGTGAAAGGGGTGTGAATACTTTTTCAAGGCTCTGTATACTGGTAGAGCCACATGGGCCCCAAAAACAACCTATAGAGAGGGTTATAAATTCGCTGATATTGCAGTTCTGTTCAGAAGGACACTTTTGGTATAAATGGGGATTCCTGGAGTCCTTCTTCTCTAATTTTTCCCATACCTTTATGTTTTTCTTTGCAGTGGGGTTGTGATCTACAGACGGAGCATGAGAAATATTTGGTGAGATATTGCGGGGACGTCCCAGTATTTGTCGTCAACTATCCATATGACCTCAAACCGTTCTACACTCGTGACAACGAGGACGGCCCTCAGCGCACCGTAAGTAGTAATCTGGTTGTGATTGGAGGAGTCACATTCAGCCACTTTAATAGATGAGTTTGTTTTAGATTAACACATTTCATGGTTTGAATTTCCTATACAGTAGAATGAACCCTTTTGCTGCTTGGGCCCTAATTATTATTATTTTTATTTTATTTTTTGCGCACGTTAAAATTTACACTTTGGGCCTGGAGTTTATTTAAACCCGCAAACTAATTTGTATTTTGCTGAAAGCAGAGGCCCTATAAATAAAATGGTGGCAGTTTTTTTGTATGTCACATGATCATTGTGCTACTGCTTATCTCATTTTAAAGTGGTTGTAAACCCTTCCATATACCCAATGAAGTGACCTGGCCTCAGGTGATGAAACAAATCCTCCTTATATGTTATACCTGTTTTATCTGGAGCCTTCTCTTCTCTACAGCTGTTCAAAGTCCAGAATTTATAAAGCTAGACATGTGCAATTCGTTTAGTTTCGAATTAGTTTTTTTAAACATTTTGACAAATTTCGTTAATTCCGAAATTTCTGAATTTTTACATTTTCGGAAACTCGAAATTTCGGAAATTGGAAAGTTTTGAAGTTTTGGAAGTTTGACGTTTTGGAAGTTTGACGTTTCGGAGGTTTGAGGTTTTGGAGGTTTTGGAGGTTTGAGGTTTTGGAGGTTTGAGGTTTTGGGGGTTTGAGGTTTTGGGGGTTTGAGGTTTTGGAGGCTTGAGGTTTTGGAGGCTTGAGGTTTTGGAGGCTTGAGGTTTTGGAGGCTTGAGGTTTTGGAGGCTTGAGGTTTTGGAGGCTTGAGGTTTTGGAGGCTTGAGGTTTTGGAGGCTTGAGGTTTTGGAGGCTTGAGGTTTTGGAGGCTTGAGGTTTTGGAGGCTTGAGGTTTTGGAGGCTTGACGTTTTGGAGGCTTGACGTTTTGGAGGCTTGACGTTTTGGAGGCTTGACGTTTTGGAGGCTTGACGTTTTGGAGGCTTGACGTTTTGGAGGCTTGACGTTTTGGAGGCTTGACGTTTTGGAGGCTTGACGTTTTGGAGGCTTGACGTTTTGGAGGCTTGACGTTTTGGAGGCTTGACGTTTTGGAGGCTTGACGTTTCGGAGGCTTGACGTTTCGGAGGTTTGAAAATCTGAAATAACTAACTAATAATAAATAATTAAATTATAGGTATTGGAATTTCCTTTTCAAAGTTGGCTGTTGGTGAACGGAACGAGTACAAATTTTTTCCGAAGTTACGAATTATCTGAAATAACGAATGCCGTATCTAAAAGAATGGAACGCAACGATATAATGATAATGAATAATAATAATAAAACCTCTTTATTATTAATTTGTTCCATTCCATTCGTTTTAGATGCGGCATTCTTTATTTCGGATAATTAGTAACTTCAGATAAATTTTGTATTCATTGCGTTCACAAACAGACAAATTTGAAATTCCAATACCTATAATTTAAGCGTTAGTTGTTATTAGTTAGTTATTTAGAAATTTACTGATTTTCTTTCTATTTTTTTTTTTCTGATATTCGAATTTTTGAATTTTCGGAATTCGAAAATTCGGAAATTCGAAAATCTGAATTTCCCAATTTCAGAAAAAAGCAAAAAAACTAATGAAACAAAACAAAAACAAACAATTTTTTTTACCACAAATATGTAGAAGAATACATATTAGCCTAAACTGATGAAGAAATGTATTTTTTTTACTTTTACTTTTTTTTCTGGGATATTTATTATAGCAAAAAGTAAAACATATATTGTGTGTGTTTTTTTTTTTTTTTTTTGTTTTTTTTTTTAAATTGTCGCTCTTTAATTGTTTATAGCGCTAAAAAAAAAAAAAAACAGGTGATCAAATACCACCAAAAGAAAGCTATATTTGTGGGGGAAAAAAAGGACATAAATTTTGTTTGGGTACAACATCGCACGACCGCGCAATTGTCAGTTAAACCGACGCAGTGCCGAATCGCAAAAAATGGCCTGGTCATTAAGGGGGAAAATCTTCCGGTCCTTAACTTAGTTAAAGTAGAACTTTACACAGAAAACAAAGTCCTGCTGGATGACTTTAAGTAGCCACTTTTGCAGGTATAGCGATGTAAAAACAATAAAAATAAGTGTCTTTATTGTTTATAATCCAGTATTATTATTATTATTATTATTATTATACAGGATTTATATAGCGCCAACAGTTTACGCAGCACTTTACAATATAAAAGGGAGACAATACAGTTACAATACAAGAGGATTAAGTGCTCCCTGCTCAGAAGAGCTTACAATCTAATAGGGTGGGGTAGGTGGTACAAAAGGTTATAACTGTGGGGAATGAGCTGATGGAAGTGGTAAAAGAGATTACCGTAGTTGGAGACGTGATAGGCTTCCCTGAAGAGATGAGTTTTCAGGGATCGCCTGAAGGTAGCAAGAGTAGGGGATAGCCAGACCGGTGGAGGTAGTGAGTTCCAGAGGACGGGAGAGGCTCTGGAGAAATCCTGGAGACGAGCATGGGAGGAGGAGACGAGAGAGCTTGAGAAGAGATTAATACACGGTCTCACCCTGCTCTGCACATGCTCAGTCGCTCTCCATTCTTAGGCACTGCTGAATTTTGTAGAGGCCAATCTGCTGACAGCCTTAAAGTGTAATGAAACCCTCCTCTCCATTACGGCCATGGAAGCTGCTTCTGTTTTGATCTGCAGCTGCCATGGTGTTGCACTTGTGATCAGTTATGACACCAGCCATTTGATGGTTTGACAGCTTGGTTGAGGACACAAGCAAATGTGACAGTTGGCATTCCCGGCATTCCAGGAATATAACTGTTTTTTTTAAACTGTTAAATCAATGGGTTTAGTTTCACTTTATGATTTACTGCTGTTCAGGGGCTCTGGGCTTCAGTAAAATGGCTGCCTGGGGCAAGAAGAAAGAGGAGCGATGCTGGAGACATATTACAGAGCACACTAATTCTGGTAGTATAATTATTAAAACGGTGTTCCAGTCGTTTATACGTTTTATTAAAAGTCAGCAGCTACAAAAAGTGTAGCTGCTGACTTTTATTAAACAGACACTCACTTGTCCCTTGGTCCAGAGATGTGGGCGTACGAAGCCTTCACACCTCTCCCTCTCCGCAGCGCCGGCATCACTAGTGTGGGCACCCGGCTGTGACAGCTTGCGGCTTCACAGCCAGGTGCGCGCTGCGCATGCGTGAGCTGAGCCCCGCTACGCCCTCTCAGTGGCCGGGCAATCTTCTGGGATCCGTGAGTGACGTGTCCCAGAAGATTGCAGGGGGGGAGAGGAGGAGTCGCTAGGCAGCGAGAGCAGAACTGGGTACCTGTCAAAACTAGGTACCTCCCAAAAAAATGACATGTCAAATGTGGCATGTAAGGGGCGAGGAGTCCTTATAGTGGAAGTTCCACTTTTGGGTGGAACTCCGCCTTAATGTGGAATGTATGGTCCTTGCTAAAGAACATGATTTTTTTATAAAGCTGTTATGGGTAAAGTTCCACTTTTCATGTGACACACAAAAAAAAAACCGAATAAACAAAACATAATGAAGAAAGTTTAATTATTGATGATTAAAGCAGAACTAGAGTGAAACAAGCAAACAAAACATAATAATAAAAAGAAGTTTAATTATTAATGCTTAAAGCGGAACTAAACTCAAACAAACAACTGTTTGCCATTGAAGGGACTTCCCCCTCCCGCTTACATAAACACAAATGAAATCCTTTCTAATTTTCTGCTTTCTGTGCTGAATGACCGCACTTCCAGGTCTTCGTCCCAGGCCGGGCCCCGCTGCCTCCTGGGATTGCTATGTCCAGGCCCCTCATCATTTGACACTTCCAGGAGTGTCGGATTCCTGTACTCGCTGCGGTTTTATTCTCTGATCTCACTCCTAAGGTGGCATGGGGGGGGGGGGTCACAGTGTGCAGCGGGGCCGCTACTACCCCATCACTCCCTAAAGGGTTTGGAGGAAGCTGCAGCGGGTAGGCGGGAGACTTGGACTGCTGCCAAGGTAAGTATGCTACCTCTTCTCTTGCAGGGAACTTTTTTTTTTATTTTGTGTTTAACCCCCTCCTGCCCGCCGTATAGTAAATAGGATCCCCTCTCGTTCTGGGACAGCGTCATATGACGTCGCCCCAGTGTCACCACTCTTGCACGCCCACTGCGATAGCGGTCTCACGGCGCGACCCTGATCTCGGTAAAGTGCCAATGACGCGGCTCTTTACACATGTGATCGGCTGTGTCCAATCACAGCCGATCACATGTAAACACGGAAGTGCTGTTTATCGACTCTCCTCGCCTCACACTGACAGTGTGTGGAGAGGAGAGCCGATCAGTGGCATCTCTACTCACAGAGGAGACCTGTACAGATAATCAGGGCACTGATCTTCAGTGCTTTGATGATCAGTGCTGCCCCAGCGGTGCCTATCAGTTATGCCAGTCAGCAGTGCCGCCCATCAGTGCTCATCAGTGAGGCATATTAGTGCCTCCTCACCAGTGACACCAATCGGTGCCCATCAGTGATGCCAGTCAGTGCCGCCCATGCGTGCCGCCTATCATTGCCCATAAGTGCCGCCTATCAGTGCTCATCAGCTCCACCCATCAGTGCAGCATATTAGTGCCTCCTCATCAGTGACACCAATTGGTGCCCATCAGTGATGCTAGTCAGGGCCACCCATCAGTGCCCCCTATGCGTGCCCCTATCATTGCCCATAAGTGCCACCTATGTGTGGTGCCTATCATTGCTCATCAGTGTCACCAATCAGTGCCCGTAAGTGGCACCTATCAGTGCCCATCAATGTCACCTATGCATGCCGCCTATCATTGCCTTTAAGTGCCACTTTTCAGTGCCGCCTACCATTGCCCATCAGTTCCACCTATCAGTGCCCATTAGTGCGGCATATTAGTGCCTCCTCCTCAGTGCCCATAAGTGCCGCCTAATCCATGCCCATCAGTCAATACATCAGTGAAAGAGAAAAATTACTTATCTACAAGACTTACTGACAGAAACTAAGGAAAAACGTTCCCCCCCGGCCCCCCCAAACATTGTTGGACTTTTTTCCGTTTTTTTTTAGGAAAAAATAAAAAACCCAGCAGTGATTTAATGCCACCAAAAAAAAGCTCTATTTGTGTAAAAAAAAAAAAGATAAAAGTTTTATAAGGGGTACCGTGTTGCATGACCGCGATAGCGCTGAAAGCTGAAAACTAGCCTGGGCAAGGAAGGGGGTTAAAGTGCCCGGTATTGAAGCGGTTAAAAAAAACCATAGTGATTGTTTTAAAGTTGGATTTATCCTTGAACTCATGCGCTGGCTGCACATTTTGGTGCCAAGGATTTCATCGCTCTGCCACCACCTACTGTGAAAGCCCCGGAACAGATGTGTTCATTCCTATTAATAATGATCGGGTTTTCATTTCTTTGTTGATTCCATTCAGTTTTTTTCCAACAAGGAGATCACATGACAGATGTCACCGATTAATACGTCTCTCTAATGAATGAAACGTGATGGTTTGCTGCATCATGGAAATCCGATGTGTCGCTCGGCTTTATTAAATGACATCTAAAACCAGAGCCCTCACAAAGACATCTGAAAAACATTTTTCATATTTAAAAAAAAAAAAATCACATGTCACTTTTCAGAAGACAGTATGCCGGAACACAAGCGGCAGTTGGGTTAGGAACTGCGCAAATCTCTTTTTAGCTTGCGGAGCTCCAGCCAATTATTGGGCAGGGAAGGGGTTAGATATTTGGCAGCATTAAACCCAAAACCAGAAACGTAACAAATTGCAGCTTAAGAATCATTAGATATGGTGGCTGCATTTGTTTTCTTTTTTTTTTGTTAAAGTGTTACTAAACCCAGGAGCTTGTATTCACTATATCTGGTCTCCCACAGTACACAGAACATGGAAATGCAGTAGTTTCAGGCAGGGTTTTTTTTTTTAATTATTGCGGGGGGAACGCAGTTCCGGCACCTCCAGCCGAGGCCGGGACAAGTGGTGGGCAGGAGGGGCGGCTGCCATGGGTATTGTGGTATCATGTGAGGTTGAAGGGGGGCATCACAAAGAAAATTGGAACAGAGGGGATTTTTGTTGGAAAGACATGATGTGGGGGGCCACAGGGGGTAAGTATTCTAGGAGGGGAAATTTGCAGAGTGGTGATTTAGGGGGATTTGTGTTGGGAAGGGGGGTGGGGAGAGTAGATTTGTGTTAGGAGGGGGGATTGGGGGGGGGGGGATTTGTGTTGGGAGGGGTTATTTGAAGTGGGGAGAAGATGTGTACTAGGAGGGGAATTTTTAGGGGTAGAGGAATTGTGCTAGCAGGATTGGGAGAAGAGAGATTTAGGGATTAAGCGCTCCGTGTTTTTTTTTTTTTTTTTTTTTTGGGGGGGGGGGATTCTTGCTGTCACACAATGCTCATACATCTTGGGGGGGTTCAGTTTGGCATGTTCGCCCTGGGCTCTAGGTGACCGTTTCCCACCACTGCCTCCAGCACAGAATGTATTCAATGGCAAGGGGTACTAGAGTTTGCTGGAGGGTCTATTGATGCTGCCTGCGGGGGGATCTATGGTCGCTGGGGGGGGGCTATTGTTGTGGGGGGTCTAGTGTTGCTGGAAAAGTTTATTGTTGCTGGTGAAGAATCTACTGTTGCTGGAGGGGGGAGACAATTGTTGCTGGGAGGAATCTACTGTTGAGGGAGGGGTCTATTGTTCCTGGGGAGGGGAAGTTATTTGTGACGGCTCTATTGTTGCTGGTTGGATCATTTGTAGCGCTGGGGGGGGGCTATTGTTGGCTGCAGAAGATCTATTTTATTGCTTTTCTTGTTATCCGTGTCAAATTCCATACAAATTACTTGGTTCTGTATTCCTTAAAAGGGGTGGTACTGGGAGGTGGATAGGGGGTGGAACCAAGGGGCGGTACTGGGAGGTGGGTAGGGGGTGCAACCAAGGGACGGTACTGGGAGATGGGTAGGGAGTGGAACCAAGGGAAGGTACTGGGAGTTGGGTAGGGGATGGAACCAAGGGGCGGTACTGGGAGGTGGGTAGGGGGTGGAACCAAGGGGTGAAATGGGAGATGGGTAGGGGGTGGAACCAAGGGTCGGTACTGGGAGTTGGGGGTGGAACCAAGGGGCGGTACTGGGAGATGGGTAGGGGGTGGAACCAAGGGGCAGTGCTTGAAGGTGGGTAGGAGTATTTTCTTTAGAGAATTTGCAGTTCAAATCAATTTCACTTTTTGCTTATATTTGCATTTTTTTCTTTCTTTTTTTTTTTTTTTTTTTTTTTTGTGGTTTACTTTTAGTGATTTGCCAGCTTAAAAAACAGTGTTCAGCTTTTTAATTAGACCGAAGGAGCTTTTTACAGGGAATGAATAATGCTCTTTGTATTTGCATGCCAGGTGACTATGATATAATAGATATTCATATTATGTAGTCCTTTATCCAGACAGTGGGTGGCACTGTAGTCTCATTTTCACCTCTCTGCCATGATTTCTTTTCACCTCTCTGCCATGATTTCTTTGCATCTGCCACAAAAAAAATAAAAAAATATTGGGTCATTTTACATGAATCATCACAGCAGCGACTACTCTCTTTTAAGTTTCCCCCTTGTCATGTCTCACATGTCATCAAAGAAGCAAACAAGGCACTTGTTAGCATTGTTCAGACCTTTTAAGTGCCACCTGCTGGCTCAATAGAAGAATATAAAATATGCAAATGATATACAATTGTGCTCATAAGTTTAGATACCCTGACAGAATTCATGATTTCTTGGCCGTTTTTCAGAGAATATACATGATAACACAAAAACTTTTCTATCACTCATGGTTAGTGTTTGGTTGAAGCCATTTTTTATTAATCAACCGTGTTTACTCTTTTTAAATCATAATGACAACAGAAACTACCCAAATGACCCTGATCAAAAGTTTACATACCCCAGTTCTTAATACCGTGTATTGCCCCCTTTAACATCAATGACATCTTGAAGTCTTTTGTGGTATTTGTGGATGAGGCTCTTTATCTTCTCAGATGGTAAAACTGCCCATTCCTCTTGGCAAAAAGCCTCCAGTTCCTGTAAATTCTTGGGCTGTCTTACATAAACTGCACGTTTGAGATCTCCCCAGAGTGGCTCAATGATATTGAGGTCAGGAGACTGAGATGGTCTCTCCAGAACCTTCACTTTATTCTGCTGTAGCCAATGATAGGTGGAATTGGCCTTGTGTTTTGGGTCATTGTCATGTTGGAATGTCCAAGTACCTCCCATGCACAGCTTCCTGGCTGATGAATGCAAATGTTCCTCCAGTATTTATTGATAACATACTGCATTCATCTTGCCATCAGTTTTGACCAAATGTCCTGTGCCTTTGTAGCTCACACATCCCCAAAACATCAGCAATCCACCTCCGTGTTTCACAGTAGGAATAGTGTACCTTTCATCATAGGCCTTGTTGACTCCTCTCCAAATGTAGCGTTTATGGTTGTGGCCAAAAAGCTCAATTTTGGTCTCATCACTCCAAATGACCAGAAGCCAGAAGGTTTGAGGCTTGTCTCAAACCTCCTGTTTGGCGCATTGTAAGTGGGATACTTTGTGGCATTTGCGTAGTAATGGCTTTCTTCTAGTGACTCGACCATGCAGCCCATCTTTCTTCAAGTGCCTCCTTATTGTGCATCTTGAAACAGCCACACCAAGTGTTTTCAGAGAGTCCTGTATTTCACCTGAAGTTATTTGTGGGTTTTTCTTTGCATCCTGAACAATTTTCCTGGCAGTTGTGGCTGAAATTTTAGTTGGTCTACCTGACCGTGGTTTGGTTTCAACAAAACCCCTCATTTTCCACTTCTTGATTAGAGTTTGAACTCTGCTGGTTGGCATTCTCAATTCCTTAGATATCTTTTCATATCCCTTTCCTGTTTTATACAGTTCGACTACCTTTTCCTGCAGATCCTTTGACAATTCTTTTGCTTTCCCCATGACTCAGAATCCAGAAACGTCAGTGCAGCACTGGATGAAAGATGCAAGGGTCTGTCAGGAGTCCAGAAACTGACCTTTTATACACACACACTAATTACAAGCAAACAGATCACAGGTGAGAATGATTACCTTTAATAGCCATTCAAACCCCTTTGTGTCAACTTGTGTGCATGTTATCAGGCCAAAATCACCACGGTGTGTAAACTTTTGATCAGGGTCATTTGGGTATTTTCTGTTGTCATTATGATTTAAAAAGAGTAAACACAGTTGACTGACAATAAATGGCTTCAGCCAAACACTAAACATGAGTGAAAGAAATGTTTTTGTTTTATCATTCATATTCTCTGAAAAATGGCCAAGAAATCATAAATTCTGCCAGGGTATGTAAACTTATGAGCACAACTGTAATTTAATGTGGAATTCCAGGCTCTAACTAAGCCTAAAACGTCTTCCACCCCCTTCCAACTCCTATAACTAACTGCCCTGTAGAAGGAAGATGCAGATACTTACCTATTCTCGGGGTATTCCCATCCAGTCATGTAATCTCCCCAGGAGCCAACTTTAGTGAAGAGGAGAGCGTGCTGACAATGGCTGGAATGCCTGAGTGGTGATGTCACCCATAGGCTTACTATGGGGTATCTGTTATCAGCTGTTCCTCCTCTCCCCTGAAGCTGCTACTGGGAGCCAATCACGTGACCCAACCGAACGCCCTGAGAAAAGGTAAGTATAAGCATCTTCCTTGTAGAGGGTCGTTAGCATAGGTGTTAGAAGGAGGGATGGGAGCAGTTTTAAGCTTAGTTAGAGCCTGGAATTCCACATTGAATGATTTAATTTGCACATTATTTAGCATTCTTCTTTTTAGCCAGAAGGTGGCGCTTAAAGGACTGAACAATGCTATCAAGTGCATTGTTTGCTTCTTTGATGTAAAGTCTTTTGTCTATAGAGCTCAATAACGCAAACTGAAACGTACAGGCACACAGGAAGTAGTCAGAAAAAAACACAGCTTTAAAGCGGGGAACATTTAGCTGTACAATCTCTTTAGCTAACCCTCTGGGGAACCTTTGTCATGTTGTTAACTAATTGTTTAATAATAAATATTGTACAGAAAAAAAAGTTTAAAAACATACAGTGCCTTGAAAAAATATTCATACCCCTTGAACTGTTCCACATTTTGTAACCAAAAATGTAAATGTATTTTATTGGGGATTTTATGTGATAGTGAGAATGGCACATAATTGTGAAGTGGAAGGAAAAATGATAAATGGTTTTCAAATTTTTTTACAAATAATTATCTGAAAAGTGCGGCGTGCATTTGTATTCAGCCCCCTTTACTCTGATACCCCTAACTAAAATATAGTGGAACCAATTGCCTTCAGAAGTCACCTAATTAGTAAATAGAGTCCACCTGTGTGTAATTTATGTCTCGGTATAAATACAGCTGTTCTGTGAAGCCCTCAGAGGTTTGTTAGAGAACCTTGGTGAACAAACCACATCATGAAGACCAAGGAACACACCAGACAGAAGAATCTGTCCACAGGACAACTTTTGGTCGTGCACTCCACAAATCTGGTCTTTATAGAAGAGTGGCAAGAAGAAAGCCATTGGTGAAAGAAAGCCATAAGAAGTCCCGTTTGCAGTTTGCAAGAAGCCATGTGGGGGACACAGCAAACATGTGGAAGAAGGTTCTCTGGTCAGATGAAACCAAAATGGAACTTTTTGGCCTAAAAGCAAAATACTATGTGTGGGGGAAATCTAACACTGCACATCACCCTGAACACACCATCCCCACCGTGAAACATGGTGGTGGCAGCATCATGTTGTGGGGATGCTTTTCTTCAACTGGGAAGCTGGTCAGAGTTGATGGGAAGATGGATGGAGCCAAATACAGGGCAGTCTTAGAAGAAAACCTGTTATGCCGCGTACACACGGTCGGTTTAGTCGTCGTAATAAATTCCGAAGGTTTCTCCTATGGAACTCTGACGGGATTCCATTCAAGCGGTCTTGCCTACACACCGAACCAAAGTCCGACCGTCTAGAACATGGTGACGTACAACACGCACGATGGGACTAGAAAAAGGAAGTTCAATAGCCAGTAGCCAATAGCTTCCGTCTCGTACTTGCTTCAGAGCATGGGTCTTTTTTGGTCCGTCGGACCAGCATACAGACAATCGGTTTTCCCGATAGGAATTGGGTCCCTCAGAAAGATTTAGAACATGTTCTATTTCTAGGTCCTTCAGATTTTTCGAAAAAAAAGAAAAAAAGTCTTTGGTATATACGATGATGATAATGGTATATATGATGAAAAGCTTCCGTCGGACATTCCGCTCGTGTGTACGCGGCATTAGAGTCTGCAAAAGACTTAAGACTGGGGCGGAGGTTCACCTTCCAGCAGGGCAACAACCCTAAACATACAGCCAGAGCTACAATGGAATGGTTTACATCAAAGCATATTCAGGTGTTAGAATGGGCCAGTCAAAGTCCAGACCTAAATCCAATTGAGAATCTGCGGCAAGACTTGAAAATTGCTGTTCACAGACGTTCTTCATCCAATCTGACAGACCTTGAGATTTTTTGCAAAGAAGAATGGGCAGAAATGTCCCTCTCTAGATGTGCAAAGCTGGTAGAGACATCCCCAAAAAGACTTGCAGCTGTAATTGCAGTGAAAGGCGGTTCTACAAAGTATTGAATCCGGGGGGCGCCATACAAATGTACCCCACACTTTTCACTGATTTATTTGTAAAAAAAACTTTGAAAACCATTTATCATTTTCCTTCCACTTCACAATTATGTGCCACTTTGTGTTGGTCTATCACATAAAATCCCAATAAAATACATTTACGTTTTTGGTTGTAACATGACAAAATGTGGAAAATTTCAAGGGGTATGAATACTTTTTTCAAGGCACTGTATATAAGCTTGAAGCCCAAGTCTATTTTTTTTTTTTAATGTAGTTGCCCAGCAATTTTAAAAATATAAAATGTTGTAAAGTGCCACGCAAACTGTTGGCGCTATATAAATCCTGTATAATAATAATAGTAATAAAACGTAGCTCTTGCTGGAATCCTGACATTTATCCCGGTGTTCTGCCGAGAAAGTTCCGCTCGGCGGATTAGTTCCCCCTCTACTGCGCATGCGCAGTAGAAGCCGGCGGAAATAGCCGAAGCGGAACAGCTGAAAATCAGCTGTACACGGCGCCTGTAAGAGGGCCCCTCGCGGCCTCGCTTCGCTCGCCACGCTTCGGGCACGGCCTCGCTGCGCTCGGCACTTTTAGATTCCCCCTCTAGGTCCACTTGGATAGAGGGGAAGGAACCTGGACCCAGAGCGCAGGCGCCGTGTACAGCTGATCGAAGCGTTTGAGCTTCGGCTATCTCCGGCGGCCGACAGTAGTACGTACTGCGCAGGCGCTGCGCCTGCGCAGTACAGGGGGGGAACCTATCCGCCGAAGGAACTTATTCGGCAAGACACCGGCTCTGTGATCCAGCGTTGCTCCTCCTTATGGGTGGAATGCTGCAGTAAGCCCTTTCTGCCACTAGATGTCCTCAGTCTTCTTCGGGTTGCATGTCACTCGGGTGTCAAGCGACCGGAAAGACTGAGGACATCCAGTCCGTGCAGGGCATCCTAGACCAGCCCCTTGGGGGGGTGTCACCACGGCGTCCTGCACTTCTAGTACAGTAATGAAGAGATGGCGCTGATGTCGTGTCGGCCACATTCTCTGCATTAGGAGATCGCTCCTTTCCTGGGCTAAAAAAACCCCCCTTGATTTCACTGCACGCTGTGATCTTATTACAGTGTGCATTAGAAGCTTCAGGGAACTCAGAGCCCCGCCTCCTATCTTGGCTGGAGGACATCCAACATCTAGCACAGTGATAGTGAACCTCGGCACCCCAGATGTTTTGGAACTACATTTCCCATGATGCTCATGCACTCTGCAGTGTAGCTGAGCATCATGGGAAATGGAGTTCCAAAACATCTGGGGGTGTCAAGGTTCTCCATCACTGATCTAGCACTTTCCTCCCCAGCCTGACTGTCACCACCCTGCCCCTTTCATTCCTTTTGGATTTCAGGCCATGGAGGATCAACATCACATGTGGGCGTTACATAGAGTGGTCTGCCTAGGAACGCCCACTTCTCCAGACTGACCCGCCCACCCACTCTTTTTTTTTTTTTTTTAAACTCCTCCCAAGAGCCACCCCACTGCTTGCATCAGGGCTGAAGAGGCTTGATGCTATGTACAACTTCTCGCCGGCCCCTCCTACCAGCAATGATCTGCCTGCATTGCATAGAGAAATACAGAAACCCAGTGATGACATCACCAGGTCTAAAACTAGGCGTGTAATGAAAACGGCGATTTTTATTTTTTTTTTTAAATATGAAAATTGTCTTCATGATCGTGTTGATGAAGGTGGAGGGGGGGAGGAGGAACCAGGAAAGGTAAAATATAAGCAGATTAAATGATACGGATGCTTTTGATAGGGCGGCTGTAGCTGGGAGATGGTGATTGAGCCGCTGCCCAGTTTCGCTGTGTCTCCTCTCCTTTTCCCGGGTTAGCACGTTCGCTTCGCTTCTAATTACCACAAACACTTAACGAGAGCGACCATAACTAAAGCTTCAATTCTGCAGAAACGATCGCTCACGCTTCCCTTCAGGCAGTTTCCACGATCTATTTTAGGATGTGCCTTTTAACACTGAGAGATGAAAGTTAATGACAGAAACCCTGAGCAGGTTACACAGGTGTGTGGGTTTAACCTACTTCCATGTGAACTCCGACTTCTCCAAGGGTGCAGCACAGACCAGTCCCGGCTTAAAGGGGCACTCCACCCAACAGTGAGGGATGCCTGCCGACAACTCTGACAGGTTCTGGGTGTTCCCACTACCCTTCCACTATATACCAGACTGAGTGGGACCCCTATATATGGCTGTTCTAGGGGTGCAGACCTGGAAAATCGCACACCAGTCCTAGAGAATGATAAAAAATAAGAAAAAAGTTTAACCGCTTGCCAACTGTATACTGTAAATATATAAGGCGGCTCTCCCGGGCAGGGTCACGTACCTGTACGTGATTTCGCACTTCCGGGTCTGGGGCGCTCGTGCGCGCCACTGGTAGCCCGCACCCGCTGGGATTGGACACAGAGTGAGAGCCAACTAGCGGGTGCGGTAGAGCTGCGCGATTAATTGTTAAAGAATCGAGATTGCGATTCTACTCCCCTAGCGATCTTAACACACCATTTCCTCGATTCAATGCAGAGAGTTCTCTGCTGGAGCTGACAGCTGTCAAAAAAAAAAAAAAAAAAAGCCCGCTCCCGCTGGGATTGAACACAGAGCGAGAGCCAACTAGCAGGTGTGGTAGAGCTGCGCGATTAATTGTTAAAGAATCGAGATTGCGATTCTACTCCCCTAGCGATCTTAACACAGCATTTCCTCGATTCTGTGCAGAGAGTTGTCTGCTCAAGCTGACAGCTGTCAAAAAAAAAAAAAGGCAGCCTGCCAAGTTTATCACAACACTCAGGGGGAGATAAAAAGAAACATTGTTAGGTTTTAGTTCTTTTAGAGATCAAAGGGATGAACTTTGGTCTGTAAATGAAGTCCGTTTAAAGAGGAACTGCAATCTGCTCACATAATTTGTAATAAAAACATCTTTGCTATTCTGAAGCTTTTCTCCAACCACTTTGCAATATTATTTTATATATACTGTGATTCTCTACTTGCCAAATATGCTGAGAAGATTGTGAAGAGGGAGACGTGGCTCTCTCAAAAAGATAGTGGGATTTTGAAGGGAGATAATGCATCTATTTAAAGGTGAGCAATACCGACAACAGTTAGTATAAAAATAATAAATTTTATTAAGACAAACAGATAAAAAAACAATACAGTCTACTTACAATCAAAATACATAATGTAACCATAGATTACAGCTTGTTATATGAAATCAATTTGCGTGAGTATGCAGGAGCAGCCAACATGTTTCGCTTATCGCTTCATCAGGGCACTACGTGCATTACTGATTTCATCTAGATTGCATAAAATATGACACATACCATTAGTATAATGATGCACATCCCATAATCCATTTAGAAACATTAACAGGTTATTCAGATGAAGAACATTTTATATACACTAAATATCTTGCAGATGCTGACCTGGTCTAATAAAAGAATATGGTTACATTATGTATTTTGATTGTAATTAGACTGTATTGTTTTTTTTATCCGTTTGTTTTAATAAAATTTATACTTTTATACTAACCATTGTCGGTATTGCTCACTTTTTAAAATAGATACATTATCTCCCTTCAAAATCCCACTATGTTTTTGAGAGAGCCACGTCTCCCTCTTCACAATCTTCTTACTAATACTAGAGACTGGGAGTAATGTTCTGTTTCTGGAAATCGTCCAAATATATACACGCACACACACACACAATTTGTGTGTGTGTGTGTGTGTGTGTGTATGTATGTGTATATATATATATATATATATATATATATATATATATATATATATATATATATATATATATATATATATATATATATATATATATATATATATATATATATATATATATATATATATATATATATATATATATATATTGTCAAATAGGCTGCAGAAGTCTGTCTGCACTGAGTCTGTCTGCCGCCATTTTAACTGTGGGCAGCTGAAGCTGCTGCCTGTTGACTTCCTGAATTAACACAGACACACACACCTCCAGCTCCGCAGCTCTCATTGGCCCTCTTATGACTCACCCCCCTCTCCCTTCCAGGCAAACTCTCACAAGAGTGATAGAGAGAGCTGTGCATGATGTCATAAGCCTAGGCTAATGACCAGACAACAAACAAATGCCCCCCCCCCCCCCCGCACCTTACTCATGCAAATGCTTGGTATCGATACCGATACTAGTATCTGTGCAACCCTAACAGTGACAGTGCATATTTTTAGCACTGATCCCTGTATTAGTGTCACTGGTCCCCAAAATGTGTCACTTAGTGTCCGATTCGTCCGCCACAATATCGGAGTCCCGCCAATTGCCGCAGTTGCTAGTAAAAAGAAATAAAAATTCCATAAATCTATCCCATAGGCCCCTTTCACGCGGGGGGCAGATCCGTTGTGGGAGATGGCTCTGTTGATCCCCCGCTGAGCAGGCGGATGACTGGTTGTCTCCGCTCGCTGTGCAGAGATGGACCTGTCATAGTCCCGCTCTCCTCTATGGGGAGATCAGAAGAAAACTGACCGCCTGTCCGTTTTATCATCCCATCCGATCCAGGAGGAAGGGCGGGAGGAGGCGGATGCCAGGTGGGTGTCGGCCGACCGCTGACATCCGCCTCCCCATAATGGACAATGGGTGGCCCGATGGGATCCGCCTGAAAAACGGACAGGCAGACCCGATCAGTCCGAATGTGGAAACCAATCAATATACGCTTACCAATTTTTTTTACCAATAATATGTAGCAGAATACATATTGGCCTATATTTATGGAGACATTTATATTTAAAAAAAAAAAAAATTATTGCATGTGTTTTATGGGCCAGTTCACACCATAGAAACGCAGTCGGGATACATTCCAGGTGTTTTTCTGCATATTCATTTTTGGTGCGTTTTTGATGAAGTCCAGTGCGTTTCCCCCCTCCTTTTTTTTTTTTTCCTTAAATAAGAACGTGTGCGTTCCAGTACGTTTTTGATGCTTTTTACAGAGTTCCAGTACAGTCCAGTGCAGGAAAATTGCAATATGTGTTGCTGTACACTGGTTGATAGCATACCATTGGAAATCCCCCACAGTTCCTCTTTCACATTTGAAAACCAGAATTAACAATATTAATTTAATGGAAAAAATATTCCACACAATACAAAACACTAACCAATTCTACAAAGAAATGGGACCCATGGTTTAACCATGCTAATCTCTTCTTTAACCCTGAATAATTCTACTAAATACTGAAGTTCACTGAAGAGTATTATATGAATATAGAGTTTAATGTATAATAGGAATTGCTATATTTATATATAAATTTATACTCTATTCAAGAACCGCTTAATATATATTGTTATTCCTTTTTGTAGAAATTACTTTGTACATTTTATGGCATATGTCAATAAGATTTTTGTACTATTTCTTTGTACCAAATAAAAAAAGTTTGTAAACAAAAAAAGAAAATTGCAGAATCTTCTACTTTTTTTTTTTTTTTTTTTCTGGAACTGCAAGCACTGGGTGTGAGTGGTTCTTCCAGAAGCTGCGGTTCTAAAGCACCGTTCATTTGGTATACCAATAAATGTCTTTAAAAAAAGTAAAAAAAAAAAAAAACATATTACCTACTTTCCATGCATTTTTGATGCAGAAAAAAAAAAAAAACGCACTGGACTACTGGACTGCATGTGGTGTGAACTGGCCCTATAGCAAAAAGAGAATTTTTTTTTTTCTTCTCAAAATTGTCCCTCTTTTTTTGTTTATAGTGCAAAAAATAAAAACCGCCGAGGTGATCAAATACCAACAAAAGAAACCTCTATTTGTGGGGAAAAAAAGGACATTTTATTTGGGTACGGCGTCCCACGACTGCGCAATTGTCACTTAAAGTAACGCAGTGCCGCATCCCAAAAAATGGCCTGGTCATAAAGGGGGGGGGGGGGGTGGACCTTCTGGAGGTGAAGTAGTTAAAGGTGAAAAGCCTCGCATATACCCAGTGAAGTGACTGGGCTCAGGTGATACGCAGAGGTGAAACAAATCCTCCTACATAAGTTGTATCTGTTTATCTGCAGTCTTCTCTTCACTACAGCTTTTCAAAGTCCATCATTTTATACAGCTTGTCGGAGCTTTCAGAAAGCAGGGGACTGGGATAATGCTGTGAGGAGAGCTAATTAAAAGTGATGGGACACCTCCCCCCCCCCCTCCCCTTTTGCACACAGGAACAGAACTGAGGCTGTCAATCACAGGCTGTGTACTGGAGCTTCCTCCGTTGTCACCTTTTTTTTTTCTCTTGGGTGTCAGAAGTGACTCATGCACTTATAGCTCTGGATTGCGACAAGTATACGCTAAACAAGGATATGCTTTGTTCAGATTTCATGTCTGAGAATTACAACTCTGTCCGGCATGCAATACGTAAACGGCGATCGCACCACACATGTGAGGTATCGCCACGAACGTCAGAGCGCGAGCGATTATGCTGGCACCAGACCTCCTGTACGCTAAACCTGTAAAGGCTTGTAAAGCGTCGCCTATGATGATTTTTAAATACCGTAGTTTGATGCCATTCCGCGAGCGTGCGCAATTTTAAAGCGTGACACGTTTGGTATCGCTTTTATTTAACCGTTTGAGTCTCATCTAGAAGGCTGTAAAGTGTTTGGTGTATGGAATCCTCTCTTTCTTCATGTATAAGATGTTCTGTGTTCTCCTCTAGGTGTCCGCGGTGGATCTGCTGGTCCCGGGGATCGGGGAGCTCTTCGGGGGAAGTCTGAGAGAGGAGAGACTTCACATACTGGAGTCACGTCTTGACAGGTAAACCGGAGCTTCAGAATGCTGGGGGGGATGATGTGTTGTATAGAGACCCGCTGTGGTTTATCGCCATTCTTCCTGTAGATACAAGTAGGGCTGGGGAGAAAAATCGATTTAAATCTTGAATCGAGTTGAGAGGTCAAATCGATTCAAAATGTAAGCAAATCGATTTTTTTTTATTGTTAGATTTTTTTTTTTTTTTTTTTTAGTTTTTTTACCGCGCTGGTCCTGAGGAGCTGCGGGCAGTAGTTTTAAGGCGAGGCCGCGGACTAGGCCGAAGCCGCTGCCTCGCCTAAAAACTCCTGCCCGCAGCTCCTCAGGACCGGAGCGGTGTTAAAAAAAAAAAAAAAAAATCGATTCGGATCATGAATCGAGTGGTTTTTTTTGTTTTTTTTTTAGAAAATCGCCCAGCCCTAGATGCAAGGCCCTGTGACACCCAAAGTGTAGATTTCCTCTCCACTTCCTGTTCTGATCCTAATCACCTTCCCAGGAAGTTGCAGTGTAAATAAAGGATAAACATATTTTTTTTTTCGTTTTGAGACGAGTAAAGGGAGGTTTATAACTAGGGTTACACCAATACCGGCATTGGTGCCGATACTAAGCATTTGGACGGGTATCGGTACTCGTGCAAATGCACCGATACTTTCAGGATGGGTTCACACCTCCGGCGGATGCGGCTCACAGCAGGGGTTCCGGTGTGTCCCTGTTCTCTGTTTCAGGGACAAATTTTTTACCTGAATTCGGCCCTGAAACGGAGCCAAAGACGCACAGCGTTCCTGTGAAAGCCGCTCCGCAGCCGCAACGGAGATATGCGAACCATAGAAAGAGCCAGTCACAATCTCCTGTCATGCCAATTGGATGCGGAGAAATCCGCATCCAATTTGCATAGGTGTGAACCCAACCTTGGGCTCGGTTCTTTCAGCTGTCAGCGGGAAATTCCCCCACTGACAGCGGAAATGTAAATGATCAGTTAAGGATCGGGGGAGCTGCCGCGTCCTTAAAGCGGTTGTATACCCCCTTTTGACATTTTTACCTACAGGTAATCCTATAATAAGGCCTAATAATAAAGCTTACCTGTAGGTAAAATGAATATCTCCTGAGCCTGAACAGTTTAGGAGATATTCACCCTGCATGCAGCCGCTTGATGTCAGCGGCGAATGCGCAGTGAAGGTCTGGCGTATCCTTCCGGAACCGAGGACTCCCGCACGCATGTGCGGGAGTGACGTCATTGTGGCTCCGGCGCTGTGAGTGGGCCGGAAGAAATGCTGAGGGGAAAATGTCAGCTCCCTCGGCGTTGACAGGGATGCGATGTGGGGACCTCATTCTGAGGTAAGTATTTCATAATGAGCTAGTATGCGGTGCATACTAGCTCATTATGCCTTTACCTTACAGTTTTTGGGGGGGGGGGGGGGGGTTGCGGATATAGTTACATAGTAGGTGAGGTTGAAAAAAAGACACAAGTCCATCAAGTCCAACCTATGCATGTGATTATGTGTCAGTATTACATTGTATATCCCTGTATGTTGCGGTCATTCAGGTGCTTATCTAATAGTTTCTTGAAGCTATCGATGCTCCCCGCTGAGACCACCGCCTGTGGAAGGGAATTCCACATTCTTGCCGCTCTTACAGTAAATAACCCTCTACGTAGTTTAAGGTTAAACCTCTTTTCTTCTAATTTTAATGAGTGGCCACGTGTCTTGTTAAACTCCCTTCTGCGAAAAAGTGCTTAAAGAGGAGTTCCACCCAGGGGGGCTGTCGAAAAAAAAAAAAAATTAAAAGTCAGCAGCTACAAATACTGCAGCTGCTGACTTTTAATTGGACACTCACCTGTCCCAGGGTCCAGCGATGCGGGGGATCGAAGCCCCGCTCGTCCCCCCCTCCGCTCGTCGGCGCCGGCATTTCAACTGTGGGCGCCGGGCTGTGGCTTCACAGCCTGGCACCCACTGCGCATGCGCGAGCGGCGCCGCGATTGGCCGCTCAATCACCTGGGACCTGTAATGGGTCCCAGATGATTGACAGGAGGGAGGGAGCAGAGCGGAGCCCTTCCTGTGCCTGGGAGGAAGTGATGTCACCAGCCCAGGCTAAGGAACAGGCAGACTACGAGGGACCACCTAGCAACAGGCATTTAGAGGTAAGTGAAAAAAAAAAAATATCCAAATGTTTTTTTGGGGTTTTTTTTAGAATTTTTACAGGTATTTTTGTTTTTTGGGTGGAACCCCACTTTAAATACCACCATAAGCTCTATTTGTGGGGAAAAAAAAGGACGTCCATTTTGTTTAGGTACAACGCCGCAGGACCGCGCAATTGTCAGTTAAAGCGACGCAGTGCTGTATCCCAAAAAATGGCCTGGTCATTGAGCATCCAATTCGTCCGGGGCTGAAGTGGTTAAGCACTGGAAGGATTTGCCTCCTTAATGACCTGGCCATTTTTTGCTTTAACTGACAATTGCACGGTCGTGCGATGTGGTTCCCAAACAATACCGACGTCCTTTTTTTTTTTTTTTTTTTCCCCCACAAAAAGAGCTTTCTTTTGGTGGTATTTGATCACCTCTGCGGTTTTTATTTTTTGCACTATAAACAAAAAAAGACCGACCATTTTGAAAAAAAACACAATATTTTGTACTTTTTGCTATAATAAATATCCCCAAACAATATATAAAAAAACATTTTTTTTTCCCTCAGTTTTTAGGCCAATACGTATTCTTCTACATATTTTTGGTAAAAAAAATTGCAATAAGCGTTTATTGATTTTGTTTGCGCAAACGCGTCTACAAAATGGGGGATAGTTTTATGGCATTTTTATTAATATTTTTTTTTTTTACTAGTAATGGCGGCGATCTGCGATTTTTATCGTGACTGCGACATTATGGCGGACACATCGGACACTTTTGACACATTTTTGGGACCATTGGCAAATGGAGTGACTGTCACTTATTTAAGATTACTTTGAAGTTCGCAGGGATGGTAGGAGCCTGATTGGTTTAGGAGTCGGTACCGAGATAGATGTAAGCGACATCAATAGTCGGTTCCAGAGCAGGGGGGGTTAAAAGTTTAGAGGCAATCTGTATCTAGTTATGGAGAAGAAAGTCTTTGGGTGATGAAATGTATGTTATTAAACTGTATTGGAATTTCTTTTTTTTTTTACCTAAATTTAAGAATAAAAGATATTGAAGAAAAAAAACAAATTGCACGGTCGTGTGATGCTGTACCCAAACAAAATCGATGTCCTTTTTTTTTTTTTCCCACAAATAGAGATTATCTTTTGGTGGTATTTGATCACCTCTGCGGGGTTTTTTTTTGCGCTTTAAACAAAAAAAAGAGCGACAATTTTGAAAAAAAAAATATTTTTTGCTATAATAAAAACAAATTTCTTCATAGGTTTAGGACGATATATATTCTTGTACACATTATTGGTAAGAAGAATCGCAATAAGCGTATATTGATTAGTTTGCGCAAAAGTTATAGCGTCTACACAATAGGGGATAGATTTATGGCATTTTTATTATTTATTTATTTTTTACTAGTAATGGCGTCGATCTGCATTTTTTTTTTTTTTTTTTAGCAGGACTATGACATTATGGCGGACAGATCGGACACTTTTGACACTATTTTGGGACCAGTGAAATTTATACAGAGATCAGAACTAAAAATATAGCCACTGATTACTGTATAAATGTCACTGGCAGGGAAGGGGTTAACACTAGGGGGCGATCAAGGGGTTAAGTGTTCCCTAGGGAGGTGTTTCTAACTGTGGGGGGAGGGGACTGACTGGGAACAGAGAAAGATCACTGTTCCTGATCACTAGGAACAGCAGATCTCTCTCTACTTCCCTTTCAGACCGGGGATCTGTTTGCTTACATAGACGGATCCCCATTCTGCCTCTCTGTGGCGCGATCGCGGGTGGCCGGCGGACATTGCGGTCGCCGGCCACGCGCATCAGCGGCACGCTCTTAAAGCGGCCGACGTACACTTACGGCGATTCGCGCAGCCGTGCCAACCTGCCGCAGTATAATGATGGCAGCTGGTCGGCAAGCGGAAAAAAATTACCTTCCCTTTTCAATCTGCAGCCGCTGTCGTGTTCTGTCAAATGCAATATGGCAACCTGGGAGGCATGCTGTACACAGGGTGTATCCAGAACACCTCCCCCAGAAATGTCATTTCCTGCTTGTGTGATTGGCTCACTGATTTTCGCAGAAGTCTGCACTAAGATACAAGTCAGATTTTGGGCATCCCCTGCAACAGCATTGTAATTTTTTTTGGTGAGATACTTCCAAAAGGATAAAGACCTTGCCAATTTCTTCATAAGAGCCCTGAAGGTGCAGCAGCTTATTGCTAATTATAAGGCGCCTCTAAGTGTAGAAGAAATACAAGTTTAATGCCCCAACTGGGTTTCAAAAAAACTTACAAGATGGAAGATGTAATCAGGCACTTCATGAATGGAGCTGCATTGGAAGGGGTCACAGTGGAAGGAAGCATTCAGAGCGGATTGATGTAATACAAAGCAGCGGCAGTGTGGAGCAGAGGAAGCCGCTGTGAGGCCGGCGTCGTTGGCACGAAGGGACGGCGTGACCGGAAGTGATGTCATCCACTGGAGCAATTCCTTAACCAGTCTGGACCGCAAACAGACAGCCAGGGGGAGGAAGTGTCGTCATCAATAAGGGACGCGTTTCGGAACGGTCATACGTTCCTTTTTCAACCAATGACTATGAAAATGGCTATGCCTGATATATATACACACACAAACTGATAGTGGGTTGGCCGGGGGCGGGGACAACGATCAAATTAAAACATCTAGATACATTTAAATACATAAAAACAGGTAACAGCATTTTGAAAGGGGCAATAAAAAATACATATATATGTGTATGGGATATTAGCAGGAAAAACGAAAGTACAAATTAAGATAATAGAGAATTAAAAAAGGGGGAGAATATATAATGTATTCTATCCATAGGGTGTCTGGGATAGGCTATCACGCAGCCTTACATGTGCAGCGGCTTGATAAAACTAAATGAGTGGGGACACAGAGACAAATATAAATATAAATATAAATATAAATATAAATGCAGAATAAAAAGCAGAATAAAATCTAAAAATGGGACTATTGTGTCACCAATACTGGACTACCACAAATACTATAATAAACGAGAGAGGGCTGGATTAATATTATCATAAAATTGCGCTGACTTCAAAGTCCTCGTTTAACCCTCCAGGGGCTAAAACATTTAATAAAAATATCCAGTACATTTCCCTGTGACATAGTCGTCGGTAACGTTCAGCTGGGGGAATATCTTTTGGCATTGCCTCAATGACCCATACTTTGAGGCCATTGGTGGACTTATCGTGGGCGTGGAGGTAGTGTCTGGGGACACTATGATTATCTAATCCGCCCTCTATAAACCGGCGATGTTCGCCAAAACGTTTACGTAGTGGCCGAATGGTACGGCCTACGTAGAATAAGCCACAGGGACATGTAAGGCAATATATAACATAGTCAGATGAGCATGTATGAAAGCCCTTAATTGGGTAAGTTTTGCCTTTAACCTGAAAATCTTTCTGGCCATGTACCACAAAGCTACAAGTCTTGCAGAGGGGCTTGCGGCACTGGTACATCCCAGAGATGGCTAGGAATGTGGGCATGTGGTGGCCAGGAGGCAAAGGTCTGGCCTTAAGTTTGCTAGTCGCTACCCTGCTTTTGATGTTGGGTGCCTTTCTATAGGCAAATTGGGGTCTATTGGGCAGGGTGGAAAGAAGATGTTCATCTTGTAATAATAGGGGCCAGTGCCTTCTTACAATATTTTCCATTTGCTTATGTCGGGTATGGAATTGAGTGATAAATCGTAGGTTACCCTTTTGGGGGCGTGGACGAGGGTTCTCAGTGAGCGGTGTCGTCTTATATTTTTGATAGGCTGCATCTACAAGATCAACTGGGAAGCCCTTTTCGAGAAATTTTTCTTTTAAAGTTGCACCTTCGGTATCATAATCAATGATTATGATACCGAAGGTGCAACTTTAAAAGAAAAATTTCTCGAAAAGGGCTTCCCAGTTGATCTTGTAGATGCAGCCTATCAAAAATATAAGACGACACCGCTCACTGAGAACCCTCGTCCACGCCCCCAAAAGGGTAACCTACGATTTATCACTCAATTCCATACCCGACATAAGCAAATGGAAAATATTGTAAGAAGGCACTGGCCCCTATTATTACAAGATGAACATCTTCTTTCCACCCTGCCCAATAGACCCCAATTTGCCTATAGAAAGGCACCCAACATCAAAAGCAGGGTAGCGACTAGCAAACTTAAGGCCAGACCTTTGCCTCCTGGCCACCACATGCCCACATTCCTAGCCATCTCTGGGATGTACCAGTGCCGCAAGCCCCTCTGCAAGACTTGTAGCTTTGTGGTACATGGCCAGAAAGATTTTCAGGTTAAAGGCAAAACTTACCCAATTAAGGGCTTTCATACATGCTCATCTGACTATGTTATATATTGCCTTACATGTCCCTGTGGCTTATTCTACGTAGGCCGTACCATTCGGCCACTACGTAAACGTTTTGGCGAACATCGCCGGTTTATAGAGGGCGGATTAGATAATCATAGTGTCCCCAGACACTACCTCCACGCCCACGATAAGTCCACCAATGGCCTCAAAGTATGGGTCATTGAGGCAATGCCAAAAGATATTCCCCCAGCTGAACGTTACCGACGACTATGTCACAGGGAAATGTACTGGATATTTTTATTAAATGTTTTAGCCCCTGGAGGGTTAAACGAGGACTTTGAAGTCAGCGCAATTTTATGATAATATTAATCCAGCCCTCTCTCGTTTATTATAGTATTTGTGGTAGTCCAGTATTGGTGACACAATAGTCCCATTTTTAGATTTTATTCTGCTTTTTATTCTGCATTTATATTTATATTTATATTTATATTTATATTTGTCTCTGTGTCCCCACTCATTTAGTTTTATCAAGCCGCTGCACATGTAAGGCTGCGTGATAGCCTATCCCAGACACCCTATGGATAGAATACATTATATATTCTCCCCCTTTTTTAATTCTCTATTATCTTAATTTGTACTTTCGTTTTTCCTGCTAATATCCCATACACATATATATGTATTTTTTATTGCCCCTTTCAAAATGCTGTTACCTGTTTTTATGTATTTAAATGTATCTAGATGTTTTAATTTGATCGTTGTCCCCGCCCCCGGCCAACCCACTATCAGTTTGTGTGTGTATATATATCAGGCATAGCCATTTTCATAGTCATTGGTTGAAAAAGGAACGTATGACCGTTCCGAAACGCGTCCCTTATTGATGACGACACTTCCTCCCCCTGGCTGTCTGTTTGCGGTCCAGACTGGTTAAGGAATTGCTCCAGTGGATGACATCACTTCCGGTCACGCCGTCCCTTCGTGCCAACGACGCCGGCCTCACAGCGGCTTCCTCTGCTCCACACTGCCGCTGCTTTGTATTACATCCATCCGCTCTGAATGCTTCCTTCCACTGTGACCCCTTCCAATGCAGCTCCATTCATGAAGTGCCTGATTACATCTTCCATCTTGTAAGTTTTTTTGAAACCCAGTTGGGGCATTAAACTTGTATTTCTTCTACACTTAGAGGCGCCTTGTTTGTTTTCTTGTGTTTCTATAGACCCTGCTTCAGTCTTAAGCTGCAGCCCTTTGTGTTGAAGAGCACCATCCCATTACGTCCATCACTTCCACCAGCATCTCCATGCTCATTTGGGACTGCCTTACATAGAGACATTGTCTAGACTATACTAGCCCTGTGCGCCCTATAGAAATATTTTTTAAATATTTTTTGAGTTTTTATTGCTAATTATAAAACCACTCCCATACCGATTCATTTTACACATTGACACAGACAAACAAACAGCTATTTCTTCAGAATAACAAAAGGTAGGAATCTGCAACAAACTTTGTTAAAATCCTTGCAATGTACATCGATCACCCAGAGGGGATTGTTTGTTTTGTTTTTTTATTTATTTATATATATATTTTTTTTTAGCAAAATTGGAGTTACCACTTAAGGTCCGCCTTATAGCAGTTTTAGGCTGGGTTCACGTATGTGCGAATTGGATGCAAGTTTCCACGTGGCATGACAGCCGAGTGTGACTGGTTCTCAATGGAGCCGGTTCACACACATGTCCAGGGGAGCGACCGCGGTCCAAAAGGGTCCTGTGCGTGTTTTGGGTCCGGTTCAGGTGCAAATTCAGGGAAAAATTCAGACCTGATTCACACTTAAACCAGTGAACAGAACGGCACCGGACCCCATGCTGGGATGTGCGGCCAGACATGCGAACCCGGCCTTACTGCTACAGGGCGGCACCCCTGCGCCGGATCACGTGCATGTGTGTGTATATGTATATATATATATATATATATATATATATATATGTGTATATATATATATATATATATATATATATATATATATATATATATATATATATATATATATATATATATATATATATATATATACACACACAATTTTTTTTTATATATATATATAAATCAAATATATGTGTGTGTGTGTGTGTGTGTGTGTGTGTATATATGTGATCCGCCTCTTCCGGGTAGCTGGCGTGAATGCTGATCGGTGGGTACCACGGACTCAATGTCTGCTGGCACCCGCCGATTGTTCGGTACAGTAATACAGTAGTAAAAGCACCCCCCCCCCCCCCCCAGTACACTAAAACACTGGTCAGGCACACAGTTTAACCCTTTGATCACCCCTAATGTTAACTCCCTTCCCAGCCAGTGTCATTATTACAGTCACAATAGTTCAAACGGTGGATGGCGCTGCTCTTTACCTCCTATCTAAAAGGATATTAGTCCTTGTAAATGTCAACACTTAAAAATATCAGCTACCCCTTTAAGATGTGATACACCCTTTTTTGCTCATAAAATATCAGTAAAAGAGGGCGCTGAATAAAGTGTGTGTATTGGAACACACACACTTCATATCGAGCGCCCTTTGTTTACTAATATTAGTACAGTGACAGTGTGTGTATATATATATATATATATATATATATATATATATATATATATATATATATATATATATATATATATATATATATATATATATATATATATATATATATAATAATTTTTAGCACTGATCACTGTATTGGTGTCACTGATTCCCAAAAAGTGTCAGTTTATGGAGATTTTTAAGTACCAAAGTTTGTCGCTGTTCCAAGAGCCTGAGCAATTTTGAAGCGTGACATGTTGGGTATCAATTTACTCGGCGTAACATATATCTTTCACATTATAGAAAAAAAAAATTGGGCTAACTTTTACTGTTTTTTCTTCCTTTTTTTTTAAATTCAAATAAGTGTTATTTTTCCAAACAAAATTGCGTTTTGTAAGACCGCTGCGCAAATACGATGTGACATAAAGTATTACAACGACCGTCATTTTATTCTCTGGGGTCTCTGCTAAAAAAAAAAAAATATATATATATATATATATATATATATATATATATATATATATATATTATATAATGTTTAGGGGTTCTAAGTAATTTTCTAGCAAAAAAAAACCAAACAGATTTTAACTTGTAAACAACAAGTGTCAGAAATAGGCTTGGTCCTTAAGTGGTTAAATGTTGACACGGAAACACACAAACACTGCCTGCCAAATGTGACCCATTCAAGCGGATAGGGGCCATGCCACAGTCACATGGTGGTGCGGCCTTTTAGGGGTTAAAATAGGTGCAAAGAGGTGTCGTCACCTCATCAACACCCCATCAAACGCCCCCCACTTCCGTTAAGCGAAGCGATCCACCACAGATCGCTTTTCAGAGGGCTAATGCATGCTGTGCCCTCGGCTCTTAGGTCAAATAGCAAATCTTCCCCCTCATTACACACCTCTATGGCTCTGATTCCAGACACACGTTTTCTCATAAGTGTCCCTGGAAGTGTGTGTGTGCGCAGGGCCCGTCACAGGGCCTGTCAGCTGGTCCCCTAATGGAATCCTCCTGCATGGCGCGCACAGCGCATGTGACGCTCATCAGCTGCCTCTGATTTGGGAAGCTAATAAACTTATATTAAATGAATGGAAGAGAAGATAAATATAGCACAGAAGCCACTTCATGGCAGCACAGTCTTCCTGCAGATGGGAGGAACCGTCCAGCCCAGATGTATGCTGAGGATCAGGATCTGCTACGGGGCTTGTTCACACTTGTGCCGTTTTAAAGGGAACCTGTTGCATTTATAAAAAAAAAAAATAATAATAATAATTTATATAGAATAGATTATTAATAGACACTGTCATTGAACAGGTCCTGGGGTCCATAGGCCAGTGAGTGAATTCATCCAGCTTAAATGTATAGTGTGCCAATATGGCGGCTGTGAGATATTGTTTCCCGAGAAAAGCATGCGTCTGCCCAACTGTTTTTTGCAGAACTGTTGAGTTTCCTGCAGTATGAATTAAAGCAGAACACCAGGCAAACTGGTAACCACTTGCCTACCGGGCACTTTTACCCCCTCCTGCCCAGACCAATTTTCAGCTTTCAGCACTGTCACACATTGAATGACAATTGCGCGGTCATGCAACGCTGTAGCCAAATGACATTTTTTACCATTTTTTTTTTTTACACAAAAAATATAGAAAAACAAAAACAAAAAAAACAAAAAACAAAAACAAAAACATAGAGCTTTGTTTTGGTGGTATTTAATCACAAAATTAAAAAAAAAGAAAAATTTTGAAAAAAAAAAAAAAAACATTTTTCATGGTTTGTTATAAAATTTTGCAAAGAGGTAATTTTTCGAATTAATACCTGAATGTGGGAGGAGGAGACGGGGCAAAATTAATGTTGGTTTGGGATGAAGGTTCGCTTTCAAGACATGGTAAAAAAAAAGGAGAAAGGGGGAGGCGCCATCTAAGTGTAGCATTAGAATGTCAGCATTTATGGCACAAGGTATAAAAACACTAACAGGAAGCAGAAATTGTACATGCTCATTGACTCAATTATTAGGACGACGCCTGTACCATTGACAGTCTCGGTCCCGACTTCCGCCTCTTCCGGTGATGTCACCTCCGCTTCTGCGGTCCGCGCTGGTCAGTGTGGACATCTCTGCACTGTAAGGTGTCCCAGCCTGCCTACATCACATCCCAACCTTCTGGACTGTTTGTGGAGCCTGCAGGTATTGGGGGACTGACTATACACTGGGGAGCATGTACAATTTCTGCTTCCTGTAAGTGTTTTTTTTTTTTATACCTTGGACAACAAATGCTGACATTCTAATACTACACTTAGGTGGCGTCTCCCCTTTTCTCTTTTTCTACATGTCCTACAGAGTTCCTGGACACACTCTGAGAATGGCTGTCTCCTTTATTATTATTATTAATATACGGGATTTATATAGCGCCAACAGTTTGCGTAGTGCTGTACATCATGGAGGCAGACAGTACAATTACAATACAAATCAATACAGGAGGGATCAGAGGGCCCTGCTCGTTAGAGCTTACAATCTAGAAGGGAGGGTCAAGTGGAACAAAAGGTAATAGCTGTGGGGGGTGGTCAGATGGAGAAAATGAAAATACAGTTGTTAGGTGTGGGTAGGAGAGGCTTCTCTGAAGAGAAGGGTTTTCAGGGATCGTCTAAAAGCTAATAGAGTAGGAGATAATTGGACAGATTGGGGTAAGGAGTTCCATAGGATTGGAGAGGCTCGGGAAAAGTCCTGGAGGCGGATATGAGAGGAGGTGATGAGGGAGCTAGAGAGCAGGAGGTCTTGAGAGGAACGATGAGAACGATTAGTTGGTATTGTGAGACTAGGTCAGTGATGTAGTTGGGGGCAGAGTTGTGGATGGCTTTGTGAGTTGTTGTTAGTATTTTTAATTTAATTCTTTGGCCAACCGGAAGCCAGTGGAGGGATTGGCAGAGAGGAGTAGCAGACCCAGAGCGATTGGTAAGGTGGATGAGTCTGGCAGCAGCATTCATGATGGACTGAAGGGGGAATAGACTATGTAGAGGTAAGCCAATGAGAAGGGAGTTGCAGTGGTCGAGGTGAGAGATGACCAGCGAGTGAATTAAGAGCTTTGTGGTGTCATTGGTTAGAAAGGGGCGTATTCTGGAGATGTTGCGGAGGTTAAGGCGGCAAGATTTGGACAGTGATTGGACGAGGGGCTTAAAGGAGAGTTCAGAGTCCAAGGCTACACCTAGGACCTTGGCATGTAGGGATGGGCTTATAGTTGTCCTTTAGCCCTTATTAATGTTTTTACTTGGACTAGTGGACTTTTTACACACACCCCCTAAGCATTCTCTTATTTGTAGAGACATTTACCATACGGTGCGCCAAACTTGTTCTCGCTATTTCAAGACCTGGCAGAGGCGGTCTACCCACAAAATGTAAAATTGTTATTTTGGGAGGAGGCGAACTCTCTAATTTTGTCTCATTGGGCGCTATCTAGCCAGATTCTGCGCTTGTGTTCTCAGCTCCGCCCACTTAGTACGCTTGTTTTGAGAAAAATGATTTAACCTGATGGAAAATAGGATTGGAGGGGGGTGGGGGGAGAAGGCTCTGTGATTGGAGGGGCGGAACCATAAAGGAGGAGTCCTAAGATTGTGGTTTGCATCCTCCGGTGGTCACCTAGAACATAGATATCCATTTCTGATAGACAGACCAACCAATGGGGTTCTGGTACTTAAAAAAAAAAAACGGTTACTTTCTTGTTTTTGATTTTATTTTATTTTTTACAGGTTGGGAATGACAGACATGTACCAGTGGTAAGTGGAAATGACATAACGCAACTAATCTTTTTTTTTTGTTTGTTTTTTTGAACACTACAAAGCGCTAAAGCACTAAGTGCGCACTACAGGAGCCTATAGTGACCGATCGGAATCGCTTCACTTTGGTTGAATTTGCATGAACAATATTTGTAAATTTATTTTATCCATTTTTTACAAACCCTTTTTCTTTCTAATTAATGTTTTTAATTTCTATTTAATTCCTCCTAGGTGTGTTGCACTATTGCATACCCTTTATAGCACGCCCATGTTTTCATAAATCATGGAAAGATCGTTGATTAATAATAGTGCACATGTCCATTCAAGGAATTTTATTTTTACATACCAAGGTATTGCACTATTATTATTTTTTATGATTTATTGAAACATGGGATTGTTATAATGGGTATGCAATACCACAACACACCTAAGAGGAATTTAGGTTTTACGTACCAAGGTATTGCGGTATTGAGTGCTGCTATTGTTTGTATTTATGGACCTTTGTGGTATATCGTAGAGTGCAGGACAGTGATTCTCAACCAGGGTTTCTCCAAAGGTTGCTAAGGGGTTCCTTCCGCATTGGGCAATTTCTGCCTCTCAGATAAGTTCCCACTGACACCATTGATCTTTTTAGCTATCTGTAAGGAGGTAATTCTTCCCAGTGACTGGAAGTGTAAGGACTGGAAGGAGTTGTAGATTTCTAATTTTTAGCAGGGGTTCCCCGAGACCAGAGAACTATTTCCCGCGTTCCTCTGTGTTGAAAAGGTTGAGAAAGGCTGGTACAGGATTTTAGCACCTAGCTCATTTTTTGTATATTTTTCTAGTTTCAATTTTACATGTTGATGGGTGGCAGAGAAATTTGCACATTCGATATGCATGGGAGCAAGGCATTGTTAGGATCCTAAAAGACCCAGGTCACCTAATCTGCAATGTTGGGGCTTTCTGGTTTCTTGCCCTCCATATCATCGTTATTCTTTGCTTCGTATTTCGTCCCTCTTTTTAGTCTTTCCTCCCTCTCCCCTTTTGCCTATTACACTCCCCTAGAACTGAACCATTAGTGCTCTGGCCTTTCCTGGCAGAGGTTTCTAGACCAGAGAGACCGGTCATTCCAAAAGGACCTCACAGGACCACTTCTTCTACCACAACACACACTCACCGGCCACTTTATTAGCTATACCTGTTCAGTTACTTGGTAACACAAATTGCTAATCAGCCAATCCCGCATGGCATCAACTCAATGCATTTAGGCATCTAGAGGTGGCGAAGGCCACTTGCTGAAGTTCAAACCGAGCATGTCTTTTCTGCAATAAAGATCTGCCTGCTCACAGCCTTTTAAAAAATCTGGTTTAGTTCTGCTTTAAACAGTCAGAACTGTCATTTTATCTACATGACAACTGGGATTAAAAAAAAAAGGAATTGAAATTGAAACAAGATAAACTCCACAATGGAGTCTAGCAACATTCTTGCATGGGAGTCATTGTCATGGTACAGTGAGGGGAAAAAAGTATTTGATCACTCTATAATTTTAATGGTAAGTTTATTTTAACAGTGAGAGACAGAATAACGACGAAAATATCCAGAAAAACGCATTTCAAAAAAGTTATAAATTGATTTGCATTTTAATGAGTGAAATAAGTATTTGACCCCTTCGTAAAACATGATTTAGTACTTGGTGGCAAAACCCTTGTTGGCAATCACAGAGGTCAGACCTTTCTTGTAGTTGGCCACCAGGTTTGCACACATCTCAGGAGGCATTTTGTCCCACTATTCTTTGCAGATCCTCTCCAAGTTGGAGGCTGATGTTTGGTAACTCGAACCTTCAGCTCCCTCCACATATTTTCTATGGGGTTAAGGTCTGGAAGCTGGCTAGGCCACTCCAGGACCTCAATGTGCTTCTTCTTGTTCCACTCCTTTGTTGCCTTGTTCGTGTGTTTTGGGTCATTGTCATGCTGGAATACCTATCCACGACCAATTTTCAATGCCCTGGCTGAGGGAAGGAGCTTCTCACCCAAGTTTTGATGGTACATGGCCCCGTCCATCGTACCTTTGATGCGGTGAAGTTGTCCTGTCCCCTTAGCAGAAAACACCCCCAAAGCATAATGTTTCCACCTCCATGTTTGACGGTGGGGATGGTGCTCTTGGGGTCATAGGCAGCATTCCTCCTCCTCCAAACATGTTGAGTTGATGTCAAAGAGCTCAATTTTGGTCTCATCTGACCACAACACTTTCACCCAGTTCTCCTCTGAATCATTCAGATGTTCATTAGCAAACTTCAGACAGGCCTGTACAGGTGTTTTCTTAAACAGGGGGACCTTGCAGATGCTTCAGGATTTCAGTGCTTCACTGCGTAGTGTGTCGCCAATTGCTTTCTTGGTTATTATGGTCCCAGCTTCCTTGAGATCATTGACAAGATTCTCCCGTGTAGTTCTGGGCTAATTCCTCACTGTTCTCATGATCATTGAAACTCAACGAGGTAAGATCTTGCGTGGAGCCCCAGACCGAGGAAGACTGACAGTTATTTTGTGTTTCTTCCATTTGCGAATAATCGCACCAACTGTTGTAACCCTCTCACCAAGCTGCTTGGCGATGGTCTGGTAGCCCATTCCAGTCTTGTGTAGGTCTACAATCTTGTTCCTGACACCGTTGGACAGCTCTTTGGTCTTGGCCTTGGTGGAGAGATTGGAATCTGACTGATTGCTTCTGTGGCCAGGTGTCTTTTATACAGGTAACAAGCTGATATTAGGAGCACTGCCTTTAGGCCGGGTTCACACTGGTATGACAAACGCTCCGAGATTGGGAGCTCATGCCGCATGACGTGTGTAAATCAATGTTTCCCTATGGGAGCCGTCTTAACTGGTCCGACACAAGTCGGTCCGACTTTGAAAATGCTCCCTGTACTACTTTGGTGCGACTTTGATCCTACTTCAGCCCATTGAATATCTCTTAAGTCAGGTCGCCGTCTTGACTGATCCGACTTTGGCATGTGATTTGTGCTCTGATGATCTTGAAGAGAAACTCCACGCCAAATTAAAAAAAAAAAAAAACAGCAAAAAAAAACGGCATGGGTTCCCCCTCCAAGAGCATACCAGGCCCTTCGGTCTGGTATGGATTTTGAGGGACCCCCACGCTGTTTTTTCTGGCATGGGGGTCCCCCCAAAATCCATACCAGACCCTTATCCGAGCACACAGCCCAGCAGGTCAGGAAAGGGGGTGGGGACGAGCAAGCGCCCCCCACTCCTGAACCGTACCAGGGTGCATGCCCTCAACATAGGGGGGGGGTGCTTTGGGGCAGGGGGGCTCTTCTGCCTCCTCCGCTGATCTTCTCCCCTCTCCGGTTCTTCTCGCCCTGTCCGCTGTCTTCTCCGATATCTTCTCGCTCTTTTGCCGTGTTTTCTCCGCTGTCTTCTGCCTCTGTTCTTCTTCCGATGTTGACTCAACGCTCTCTCCCGCTCTAATGCCGGGTGGGCGGTGTGCCACTACTTATATTGGCATGGGGCGAGGGACATCATCCGGAGGCCCCACCCCTTATGACGTCAACGCCCAGGGCATGATGGATGGAGGAGAACTGTGTCTGTGTCCCGACTCCTGAATGAATGGAAGCAAGTAAAAATTCATTAATAGGCGCTGGTGATGCTGCATTGATGGGCGCTGGTGAGGCTGCATTGATGGGCGCTGGTGAGGCTGCATTGATGGGCGCTGGTGAGCTGCATTTGATGGCCGCTTCATTAAAAAGGTGGGGAATATATGGGCAAGGCAAAGGGAGTGAAGTCAGGCGTGGGGCCAGCAAAATGAGGTTTCGCCTAGGGTGTTAAAAAATCTTTGCACCAGCCCTGGGTCTGGTCAGTAAAATTTTCTTGCAGTGGGGGTCCGAGTGTCATTTTGGTGCTATGACTTAGATCCTTCACATCGCAGCCTCCCGTGCACGTCACAATTGTTTCCTATTGCCCTTGCAGAGACCTGTGTTTTTCTAGTGCAGAAACACATAGATCTCTGCACAAGTGTGAACAAGCCCTTACATCAGTGTCCTCCGTCCCCCCCCCCTTCACATCACAGACCCCCTTTTACATCAGTACTCCCTTCACAGCACATCCCTTGCTTTTACATCACAGACCACCCCATCACAGACCCCCCACCCCCATTACACACCGTTCTATTACAGCCTGACCCATCACAGACCCACCCCTATTACAGACCATACTATTACAGACACCCCCATCACACATCTCCCCCCTCAATCACAGACTGCCCCCAATTACAGACCCCCCCCCCCCCCCACATCACAGATGCCCTCCCCCAATCACAGACCTCCCCTCCCCATCACAGTCCTCCCTTGATATTACAGACTTCTCATAACATTGCAGCATTCCTCCCCACACTGCCCTACCTTATTCACACAAGACGGGAAGCACAGCAGGTCCAGACAAAGGGCAAGACTTTTTATGTTAAAGGTGGGTGATTGATTGATGGGGCCACCCCTCTGTCTAGCAACCACTTCGTAGCTTGAAAAGTCCCGCCCTTTGTCCAGACCTGCCGTGCTTCCCGCCTTGTTTGAATAAGGTAGGGCAGTGTGGGGAGGAAGGGGGGGGAGTGCTGCGATTATGAAAGGGACAGACGCGCATCCCATGTAATTAAAGAAGGTAGCGGCGACAGGCGAGCCAGCGACGGGGAGAGACGCTTTAGGCAACTAATTGGCGAGGCTGCAATCCGGATAGGAGTGGTACTGGGTCCGGATCCCGGTCCGCAATTTAGTGATGTCTGCTCTAGAGTGTAAAAAAAAAAAGCTGCTGAAGTTGGCAGATGACAGCTCTTAATTTTCTATCAAAACTGAAAAGCTTATTGGATTGTGAATAATTTTTGAATGACAATTACTCAGTCATGAAATACTGTACCCATATTAATTTTTTTGTCCTTTTTTTCACACAAATAGAGCTTTCTTTTGGTGGCATTTAATCACTGCTGGGTTTTTTATTTTTTGCGAAAAAAAGACTGTAAAATAAAAAAAAATGCATTTTTCTTCGTTTCTGGCCAAAATTTATACATATCTTTCGTAAAAAATAACCCAAATCGGTGTGTATTATTTGGTCTTTGTGAAAGTTGTAGAGTCCACAAGCTATGGTGCCAATCTGAAAATTAATCACATCTGAAGTACTGACGTCTGATCTCATTTCTTGAGACCCCAACAAGCCAGGAAAGTACAAATACTCCCAAAATGACCCCTTTTTGGAAAGTAGACATTCCAAGGTATTTAGTAAGAGGCATGGTGAGTTTTTTGAAGTTGTAATTTTTTTTCCCCACAATTCTTTGCAAAATCAAGATTTTTATTTTCTTTTTTTTTTTTCCACAAAATTGTCATATTAACAGGTTATTTCTCACACAGCATATGCATACCACAAATTACACCCAAAAACACATTCTGCTATTACTCCCGAGTATGGCGATACCACATGTGAGAGACTTTTACACAGCCTGGCCACATAGAGAGGCCCAACATGCAGCATGTTCTAGCAGCATAAATTACACATATCATTTCCTGACTACCTCTTGCAATTTTGAAAGCCCTGGAGCACCAAGACAATGGAAAAGCCCCAAAAATTACCTCATTTTGGAAAGAAAACACCCCAACGTATAATCTATGAGGCACAATGAGTCTTTTGAACATGTCATTTTTCTCTACAAGATTTTGAAAAATGTGGAAAGAAAATGAAAATGCATTTTTTTTTTTTTTTTTACACAAAGTTGTCCATTTATACAATATTTCTAACACATAGCATTTACATACCAAAAATTACACCCCAAAATATATTCTCCTACTCCTCCTGAGTACGGCGATACCACATGTGGGAGACTTTTCCACAGCCAGGCCACATACAGAGGCCCAACATGCATGGAGCCATCGTCAGGTGTTCTAGCGGCATACATTTCTCAAATCTAATTTGACTACCAATTACACTTTTGTGAGGCACTCTAGGGGCATGGATGAGCCGTGGATGGGGTTGGCTGAGCATGGTTGAGCCATAAATGTGGATGGCTGAGTATGGATGGGATGGCTGAGTACGGCTGGGTATCGCTGAGCATAGATGGTTGGATGAGTATTGCTGAGCATGGATGGATGAGTATTGCTGAGTATGGATGGCTGAGCATGGGTAAATGAGTATGACAGAGGGATGGCTGAGAATGGATGGATGAGTATGACAGAGGGATGGCTGAGCATGGATGGATGGATGGATGAGTGACAGAGGGATGGCTGAGGAAGGATGGATGAGTATGACAGAGGAATGGCTGAGCATGGATGGATGAGTATGACAAAGGGATGGCTGAGAATGGATGGATGAGTATGACAGAGGGATGGCTGAGCATGGATGAGTATTGCTGAGTATGGATGGCTGAGCATGGGTAAATGAGTATGACGGATGGATGGCTGAGCATGGATGGATGAGTATGACAGAGGGATGGATGAGGATGGATGGATAGAGGAGTATGACAGAGGGATGGATGAGCATGGATGAGCATGACAGAGGGATGGCTGAGCATGGATGGATGGATGAGTGACAGAGGGATGGCTGAGGAAGGATGGATGAGTATGACAGAGGAATGGCTGAGCATGGATGGATGGATGAGTATGACAGAGGGATGGCTGAGCATGGATGGATGAGTATGACAGAGGGATGGATGAATGGATGAGTATGACAGAGGTATGGCTGAGTATGGATGGATGAGCATGACAGAGGGATGGCTGAGCGTGGATGGATGTATGAGGCTGCAGTGGGCACAGAGCAGCGCTGTGGGCACTATAGATCCAGCCCACAGCACTGCTGCAACCGATCTCTCCCCTCTCCGCTCACACTGTAACGATCAGTACAGAGAGGGGAGAGAGGAACCGGACATGACGCTGGTTTGTTTACAAGTGATTGCTCCGTCATTTAACGGAGCGATCACATGGTAAACGGCCGCGGGATCGCGATTCTAGTGAAGACGTCAATGTACGCCCTCCCAGAGTTATCGAGCCGCACTGTAGCCGTCATTCGGCTATGGCTCTGTGGTTAATTGGTTAAATACAGTATCTCAATGTTCATATCTTATTCTTTATCTTGGGTGTAATAGTGCACCAGATATAATTTTGTGTGAATTGGAATATCTTATATACATTATTGTGCTACAGGATTTTAAAAACAAAGGAACAAGACCGGATCTCAGTAAGGGCATTTCATGCCCTTATCAGTACTTTGTTTTATTCCTTAGCTTATAAAATTCTGTATCACAGTTAAGATGAAATAAAGATCTTTTTTTTTTTGTGTGTTGTATTCCAAACCTGATGAAGGGGTGGAGCTAAAGTCTCCAAAACGCGTTGGTTCTGGTTTCTTTTTCTTAAATGACACACCAACGGGGCTTTGTGAAGTTCATCTTTCACTTGGGTATAATGGTGCACCAGACATAATTTTGTGGGGTTTTTTTTCATTTTTTTTTCCCTCTTTAATTAGGTACCTTGATTTGCGCAAATTCGGGCCTGTTTCACATGGTGGTTTCGGCATGGGATTTGAACGCTACCTGCAGTGCATCCTGGGAGTTGACAACATAAAGGACGTCATACCGTTTCCAAGATATCCCTACTCGTGCCTCTTATGAGGCTTGGCATTGACCAGACACTGGACATTCCTAACGGGCGTGGTTTTGGTAGATGCCAAGGGATGGCGAGCCGACCAAGATGCTTTTATAGGAAATGATGACTACATGGAAATTGTTAGTTGGCTGACTGTTTTGCTGTTGAACTGGACTGGATTTGGTACTTTTTGAGTTACTGCCCTGTAACAAGTATGTAGATCAGTAGTTCCAACCAAACTTGTTGTAGTCCTGACTCTTGCTTTTGCCAGACCCATGAAAATTATGAAGCCAGAGACAACCAGCCAGGGACAGACGGAAGGTCGGTAGTACAGGACGTGATGAAACGGCAACAAAAACACATTTTCTAGTACAAATACTTGAAACCCCCTTAGTTCTTCTTACTGCTACCTCTATGCCCTCAGTTCTGGTCACTGTCCTACTACGTGAGGGTGGATCTCCTCATTGAGGCCACAGAGCAGTAGAAACCTGACAGGTTCTAAATGTTTTGGCTGGGTTTTGGTTTTAACTACCTATCGCTTTAATGCCCACGTGCCACATTTTCCATAGATGGCCAAGGTTCTTTGCTGAGTGTGCCCTAGACCGCTCTTGATCTCTGGTTATGATTGTAAGGTGGTGGGATTGGCTCCTGACCATGTGACCACTGTGAAGGCCAGTCGTACTGGTCACAAGATTAGGAAGTCCCCCTAAATGTAAAGACCCACCTAAAGGGACGCTGAGGCTGGGCGGGCAGGGGTTAAAGTATCTATAAACCAAACTGCAAAGATTTATTTTATATTACAGGTTACCAATCCTTAGATGTGATGGCTGCATTGGTTTTGCTTGTTGTTGTTTCTCCCTGAGCTGAACTGAAATCTAAAACATTGTTATCAGCTTTCCCAGCTATCATCTGTGTACTGAAGAACACGTCCGTTCTATGTCATAGAGATGAGAAGAGGGAGAGGTGTACTGGTTGTCTTGCTGGTAACACACTTCCTGCTCTAGGGTGACAATGCTGCTCCTCCAGAGATACAGTGCAGTGAGTGAGCGTTGTCACCCTAGAAAAGGAAGTGTTATTGGCAAGACAACCGGGTGGAAAAAAGGGGGGGAAAGGGCATTGAATATAAATAAAAATGAACACAGTCACCACACCTAAGGAATGGTAAGCTGCAACATATTAAGTTTTTGTAGATGTTCTTTAAATGGTGTCACATTACATACAAGTATTTAAGCCAGGACATAATGTGTTACTAGATGATAATATTGTACCATCCATGGTGAAACTGAAACAGTTTTGGCTCATTACATATTTTATATAAACGTAATAATTAAAAAATTATAAATATATATATATGTGTATGTGTTATTTTGCATTCAGCCACTAAGGGCAGTATTTCTTTAAAATACATGCACAGTGCTTGTTTGTATTCTGCATTTATCCACTAGGGGCAGTGTTTTCTTAGAATACTTACACAGTGCTTGTTGGTATTATTTTGCATTCAGCCACTAGGGGCAGGGTTTCCTTTAAAATACATGCACTGTGCTTGTTGGTATATTTTCACCTTCAGCCACTAGGGGCAGTGTTTCCTTAAAATTCATGCACTGTGCTTGTTGCTATTATTTTGCATTCAGCCACTAGGGGCAGTGTTTCCTTTGAATATATGCACAATGTTTGTTGGTATTATTCTGCATTTATCCACTAGGGACAGTGTTTTCTTAGAATACTTGCACAGTGCGTGTTGATATTATTTTACATTCAGCCACTAGGGGCAGTATTTCCTTTGTATATATGCACAGTGTTTGTTGGTATTATTCTGCATTTATCCACTAGGGACAGTTTTTTCTTAGAATACTTGCACAATGCTTGTTGGTATTATTTTGCATTCAGCCACTAGGGGCAGTGTTTCCTTAAAATACATGCACTGTGCTTGTTGCTATTATTTTGTATACAACCACTACAGGCAGTGTTTCCTTAGAATACATGCACTGTACTTGTTGCTATTATTCTGTATACAACCACTAGAGGCAGTGTTTCCTTAGAATACATGCACACTGCGTGTTGGCATTATTTTGTATTCAACCACCAGAGGCAGCGTTTCCTTACTGCTTGTTGGTATTATTTTGCATTCAGCCACTAGGGGCAGTGTTTCCTTTTAAAATACATGCACTGTGTTTGTTGGTATATTTTTGCCTTCAGCCGCTATAGGCAAGGTTTCCTTAGAATACGTGCACAGCCCTTTTTTCAAAATTAGAGGAGCCAACATAAAAATCACAAGTAGGTTCACCAATTTATACTCTATATAGGAACTCTAGGTGTACATTATATCTATGTAACCATTTTGCCACAGTGGGCATTTGAGGAACCCCAACAGAGGCCTGGTCTCCTTCCCCAGGTGCCATACCAATGCCCGGTAGGTATATCCAATACCTCAATGAAATGGTATTTATCATGGCTGCCTTGAGTTCAGGTTTAAAGTGGAACTCCAGCTACATGTTTTAAAATTTTAGCCTGAACTCATTCTGGTGTTAAAAAAAAAAAAAAAAAAGTTCTACCTATGCTCCAGCATCATCAGTCCTCCTCTTGGGGCAGAATGACAGCTGACAGGGAGAATACATCCTCCCCTGTTGCCAACATAGGAAGAAGAGGGAGCTTCATCCATGACATCACCAGACCCACTGGAAGACTGCATGAAAAAAGGTAAAGGAGTTTAAAAAATTGCTGGGGAGGTAATTGCTCTTTATTGCTACATTGTATACTATTTATTAATAAGTTCATATGTAGAGCAGAGACGTAACCTTTGATTTGAATATAACGTCACCTAAATAAAGTTTTCATTTTTTTTTTAATTTATTTTTTTTTTAAATAAAATTCCTATTTCATCCATAATTTACCACTTTTTACACATTTTAATTAGCCTGGCCGAGATGACCTCACTTCTGCGCATGCGAGGAAGTTTTATCTATTTATCGCTGAAATTGCATACATTTTCGTACACTTAACTGCTCATGCACACACAGGCAGATAATGGAGTTTTAACCACTTAAGGTCCAGAAGGATTTGCCCCCTTATTGACCAGGCCATTTTTTTTGCAATACAGCGACGTTGTACCCAAATAAAATTGATGTCCTTTTTTTTGCCCCCACAAATAGAGCTTTCTTTTGGTGGTATTTGATCACCTCTGCGGTTTTTATTTTTTGCGCTCTAAACAAAAAAAAGCCCCATTTTTGAAAAAAAAAAATACAATATTTTTTACTTTTTGCTATATCCTAAAAAAACGAAAAAAAAAAAAAAAAAAAAGAATTTCTTCATCCGTTTAGGCCAATATGTATTCTACATATTTTTGGTTAAAAAAAAACTCGCAATAAGCGTATATTGATTGGTTTGCGCAAAAGTTATAGCGTCTACAAAATATGGGATATATTTATGGCATTTTTATTATTATTTATTTAATTTTTTTTTTACTAGTAATGGCAGTGATCAGCGATTTTTAGCGGGACTGCGACATTGCGGCAGACAGATTTGACACTTTTTTTTTTTTGGGACCACTGACATTTATACAGCGATCAGTGCTAAAAAATAGCCACAGATTACTGTATAAACGTTACTGGCAGGGAAGGAGTTAACACTAGGGGGCGAGCAAGGGGTTAAGTGTTCCCTAGGGAGGTGTTTCTATCTGTGGGGGGAGGGGACTGACAGGGAGTGGAGAGAGATCGCTGTTCCTGATCACTAGGAACAGCAGATCTCTCTCTCTACTTCCTTGACAGAACGGGGATCTGTCTGTTTACATTGACAGATTCCCGTTCTGGCTCTCTGAGGAGCGATCGCTGGTCGCCGGCCGACATCATGCGCGCCCCTAGAGCTCTTAAAGCAGCCGACGTACACCTATGGCGATTCGCGCAGCCGTGCCAACCTGCTGCAGTATGTCAGCGGCTGGTCGGCAAGCGGTTAATTCAAGATAAACATAGTATGTCTGCCTGTTTCTTAATTTTTTCTTTCACATAAAGTTCCACTTTAAAGTGGTATTAAACCCAAAAATGTTATATATTTCAGCTTACTGATCGTTGGATGCGGTGGCTGCATTAGTTTTCTTTTTTTACACTTTTTCCCCCTCTCTGTTTTCACCTAGGTATCTGGTCAGTAACACACCTCCTGTATTAGAGTGCCCCCACTCTGGAATGAAGGAGCTCAGGGAGCATATTTGGACATCAGCATTGTCAGTCTGGAGGGGAGGGGAGTGTTAAATGTACTAGCAAATTTAAATACACTAACAAATTGAAGCCAATCTCCAGCTAACGCTTTAAAATCAGTTACAACAAACCATGTTTTTCCTTTTGGGATAAAGGTTTTACATGAATAAATAAAAGTTGATCATTGTAAGCACTCCCGTCAGTGTTAAATGGTTTGTGTCATCCATGTAAACTGATACATTCTACTGGAGAGCTTGTGCTTTTGAAAAACTTACTGGCTGAGCCAACCGATGCAAATGAAAGAAAGGAAGTCTAAAAAAGAAAACTAATGCAGCCATAGCATCTAAGAATTGGTAAGCTGTAAAATAATGTTTGTTTTTTTGGGTTTAATACTGCTTTAACCCTTTCACTGCCAAGTCCTACAGCACTGCTTCCAGCTGGCCAGGTCTGTACACCGTACGGACCTCATTCCTCCTCCTGCTATAAGCTCATGGTCCCTTGTGTATGCTTCTTTTTTGCGAAATGGTGAAAATCAAACAATTTAAAATGTAAAATATTTGTTATTTTCGAACTCCATATAGGATTAGCTTTTATATTTAGTAGGAATTTAGCAGGAATTTCGTAAAGTTTGCTGTGTTTGTACCTGCTAATAAAGATTTTAGTGTATTTTTAGCAAAAATATTGTTTTGATAAACATTTGCGCAAATATCGCAGGGCCTTTAAAATCAGTAGCATCTTCTATTTATTCTACAGGCCCCGTGCTTGCAGAAAATATATGGTTTGGGGGTCTTTTACAAACTCTGAAAGCTGTAAGTGAAAAATGAAACCCTTCAGATTTTTTGAGAAATTTGGATATTTACATTTTCATGTACGTTCGATTTTCACAATTTTGCAAAAAAAGTGCAGATTAAAATTGATAAATATTTGTTATTTATTAACTCAACACAACAGGTTCAACTTCTATATTTAGTAGAAATTTTGTAAAATGTGCTGTCTTTTTATCGCCTAATAATGATTTTAGTGTGTTTTTAGCGAAAGTATTGTTTTGATAAATATTTGCGCAAATATCGTAGGGCCTTAAAAATCAGTAGCACCTTCTTCTTTTTTTATTCTATCGTTCAAGTGCTTTCAGAAAATATATGGTTTGGGGGGTCTTTTACAAACTCTAAAAGGCGTAAGGGAAAAACAAATAAGCAATGGAAAAATTGCAAAAATGATCTGGCCAGCTGGGTTTAAAAGTGGAGCCTGGCAGCAAAAAGGTTAAAGATATTTTACACTTTTACACAAAAACAGTCTATTATTGACCCATGCTGCTGACTGTCATGGGTGGCCATGCTCTGGAAACCACCACCAGTCAGCTCTTTTGCCAGCACTGCCAAGAAACTCCAAGGCCTCCAGCTTTGGGTAGCACTGGTTGGTTTTCTTTGCACGCCATAGGTCACTGGTTTCCTGTTTTCTGTGGTCAGAGCCTGGACAGCTTCTGACAACCAATATCTGAAGCCGGTCAGAGAAAACCAAACGGCTTCAAACGGTGTTAAACTCAGTGCTGTTTATTCAGACTGGTAAAAAAAAATCTGCTTGCTTTTCAGCCTCTTCTAATCCCCAATGATAGAGATAAAGGGGATGTATACAGTGGTTAAAAAAAGTCTCCACAACCCTGTTAAAATGTCAGGTTTCTGTAATGTAAATAAACGAAACAAAGATAAATCATTTCAGAACTTTTTCGACCTATAAACTGTACAACTCAGTTGAAAAACAAACTGAAATCTTTTATTGGTGAAGTAAAACTAAAAAAACTAAAATAATGTGGTTGTATAAGTGTGCACACCCTCCTATAACTGGGGATGTAGCTTTGTTCAGATTTAAGCAATTACATTCAAACTCATGTTAAATAGGAGTCAATACACACCTGCCATCATTTAAAGTGCCTTTGATTAACCCCAAATAAAAGTTCAGCTGTTCTTGTAGGTCTTTCCTGACATTTTCTTAGTTGCATCCTTCAGCAAAAGCCATGGTCAGAAGAGAGATTCCAAAGCATCAAAGGAATCTCATTGTTAAAAGTGAGGAGAAGGGTACAAAAGAATTTCCAAGGCATTAGATATACCATGGAACACAGTGAAGACAGTCATCAAGAGGAGAAAATATGGCACAACAGTGACATTACCAAAAACTGGATGTCCCTCCAAAATTGATGAAAATCCGAGAAGGAAACTGGTCAGTGAGGCTCTGCCAAGAGGCCTACAGCAACATTAAAGGAGCTGCAGGAATATGTAGCAAGTACTGGCTGTGTGGTACATGTGACAACAATCTCCCGTATTCTTCATATGTCTGGGCCATGGGGTAGAGTGGCAAGACGGAAGCCTTTTATTACAAAGAAAAACATCCAAGCCCAGCTAAATTTTGCAAAAACACATCCGTAGGTCTCACAAAAGCATGTTGGAAAATGTGTTATGGTCTGATGAAACCAAAGTTGAACATTTTGGCCATAATTCCAAAAGAAATGTTTGGTGCAAAAACACTGCACATCACCAAAAGAACCTCATACCAACCGTGAAACATGGTGGTGGCAGCATCATGCTTTGGGGCTGTTTTTCTTCAGCTGGGACCAGGGGCCTTAGTCAAGGTAGAGGGAATTCTGAACCGTTCCAAATACCAGTAAATATTGGCACAAAACCTTCAGGCTTCTGCTTGAAAGCTGAACATGAGGAGGAACTTCATCTTTCAGCATGACAACAACCCAAAGCATACATCCGAATCAACAAAGGAATGGATTCACCAGAAGAAGATTAAAGTTTTGGAATGGCCCAGCCAGAGCCCAGACCTGAATCCGATTGAAAATCTGTGGGGTGATCTGAAGAGGGCTGTGCACAGGAGATGTCCTCGTAATCTGACAGATTTGGAGTGTTTGTGCAAAGAAGAGTGGGCAAATATTGGCCAGTCAAGATGTTCCGTGCTGATAGACTCATGCCCAAAAAGACTGAGTGCTGTAATAAAATCAAAAGGTGCTTCAACAAAGTATTAGTTTTAAGGGTGTGCATACTTATGCAACTATATTATTTTTTTTATTTTTACTTCCCTCCACCGAAAAGATTTCAGTTAGTTTTTCAATTGCGTTGTACAGTTTTATAGGTCATATTAAAGGTAGAAAAAGTTCTGAAATGATTTATCTTTGTCTCATATTTTTACATCACAGAAACCTGACATTTTAACAGGTGTGTGTAGAATTTTTATATCCACTGTATGTCCATGCAGCCGCTATGTCCCAATTGACATGCATGGGGATGCACGGAAGGTATGCACGGTATTTAAAACAGCTTTGCTTCCTTGGGCCATTTTAAAGCGTCCTGGACTTGAATTAACCTCTTGCCTACAGGGCACTTTCACCCCCTTCATGCCCAGGCCAATTTTCAGCTTTCAGCGCTGTCGCAATTTGAATGACAATTGCTTGGTTATGCAATGCTGTAAAAAGTTTTTTTTTTTTTTTTTTTGAGACAGAGCTTTCTTTTGGTGTTATTTAATCAATTAAGGACTGGGCCTATTTATCAAACGTCTTGTTTAAAATGTAATAATAGTTAAAATAGTTTTTAGCTACAAAATTACCTAGAACCCCCAAACATTATATATATATATATATATATATATATATATATACAGTATGTCACAAAAGTGAGTACACCCCTCACATTTTTGTAAATATTTTATTATATCATTTCATGTGACAACACTGAAGAAATGACACTTTGCTACAATGTAAAGTAGTGAGTGTACAGCTTGTATAACAGTGTAAATTTGCTGTCCCCTCAAAATAACTCAACAGCCATTAATGTCTAAACCGCTGGCAACAAAAGTGAGTACACCCCTAAGTGAAAATGTCCACATTCGGTACAAAATGTCAATATTTTGTGTGGCCACCATTATTTTCCAGCACTGCCTTAACCCTCTTGGGCATGGAGTTCACCAGAGCTTCACAGGTTGCCACTGGAGTCCTCTTCCACTCCTCCATGACGACATCACAGAGCTGGTGGATGTTAGAGACCTTGCTCTCCTCCACCTTCCGTTTGAGGATGCCCCACAGATGCTCAATAGGGTTTAGGTCTGGAGACATGCTTGGCCAGTCCATCACCTTTACCCTCAGCTTCTTTAGCAAGGAAGTGATCATCTTGGAGGTGTGTTTGGGGTCGTTATGTTGGAATACTCCCCTGCGGCCCAGTCTCTGAAGGGAGGGGATCATGCTCTGCTTCAGTATGTCACAGTACATGTTGGCATTCATGGTTCCCTCAATGATCTGTAGCTCCCCAGTGACGGCAGCACTCATGCAGCCCCAGACCATGACACTCCCACCACCATGCTTGACTGTAGACAAGAGACACTTGTCTTTGTACTCCTCACCTGGTTGCCACCACACACGCTTGACATCATCTGAACCAAATAAGTTTATCTTGGTCTCTTTAGACCACAGGACATGGTTCCAGTAATCCATGTCCTTAGTCTACTTGTCTTTAGCAAACTGTTTGTGGGCTTTCTTGTGCATCATCTTTAGAAGAGGCTTCTCTCTGGGACAACAACCATGCAGACCAATTTGATGCAGTGTGCAGCGTATGGTCTGAGCACTGACAGGCTGACCCCCCACCCCTTCAACCTCTGCAGTAATGCTGGCAGCACTCATACGTCTATTTCCCAAAGACAACCTCTAGACATGACACTGAGCACGTGCACTCAACTTCTTTGGTCAACCATGGCCAGGCCGGTTTTGAGTGGAACGTCCTGTTAAACCGCTGTATCGTCTTGGCCACCGTGCTGCAGCTCAGTTTCAGAGTCTTGGCAATCTTCTTATAGCCTAGGCCATCTTTATGTAGAGCAACAATTCTTTTTTTTTCAGATCCTCAGAGTTTTTTGCCATGAGGTGCTATGTGGAACTTCCAGTGACCAGTATGAGAGAGTGGGAGCGATAAAACCAAATTTAACACACCTGCTCCCCGTTCACACCTGAGACCTTGTAACACTAATGAATCACATGACACCGGGGAGGGAAAATGGCTACTTGGGCCCAATTTAGACATTTTCACTTAGGGGTGTACTCACTTTTGTTGCCAGCAGTTTAGACATTAATGGCTGTGTGTTGACTTATTTTGAGGGGACAGCAAATTTACACTGTTATACAAGCTGTACACTCACTACTTTACATTGTAGCAGTGTCATTTCTTCAGTGTTGTCACATGAAAAGATAGAATAAAATATTTACAAAAATGGGAGGGGTGTACTCACTTTTGTGAGATTATGTGTGTGTATAAATATATATATATATAATTTTTTTTTCTTTCAAATACCCTAGAGAATAAAATGGCAGTGGTTGCAATTCTTTGTCACACCGTATTTGCGCAGCGGTCTTACAAACGCAATTTATCTGGAGAAAATACCTTTTTTTTTTTTAATTAAAAAAATAAGAAAACAGTAGTTGGCCCAATTTTTTTTCTATATTGTGAAAGATTAAGGAAAATGGTTTTCTTACCGTAATTTTCCTTTCCTGGATCCTCCTCACGTCAACCTACCATGGGTCAGCTCCGCCCCCTCTGACCCCCTCTTTCCTAGCCCATAAAGGGTGGCTGTATGCCTTAGCCAGTGTTCAAAATCACCCTCCTCGTGACGGAATCTGGGTGGGAGCCCCCGGCTGACATGAGGAGGATCCAGGGAAGGAAAATTACAGTAGGTAAAAACTATTTTCCTTATTCCTGGACCTCCTCATGTCGGCCTACCATGGGACGTAGCAAGCACAATGCATAAAAAAAGGGAGGGCAAGAGATTCACTTAGCCAGAAATCACCAAACTAAACACCTAAATGCTGAAAAAAAACTATTTTAATGGCCAACAGCCGCCGCAATAACAGTAGATCCGAAGGCCTCCTACGGAAGAGCCACAGGAAATTGTACTGAAATCTTCTCCTCCGCCATCTGGCCCATGGTGGAGGACAGAAGACCCAGGTATTGCATGCACTCCCTCGCTATTGGAAATGATTTGGATATAACTTCCTTCGTCCTGCTCTGAATTTCTTGAATCTTCCTGTGAGGAAGAAATACATGGCCCTGAACCGTATCGAACTGTACTCCTAGGTATTCCAAAATCTGTGACGGTTGCGCCTGTCTTTTGTGATAATTGATTAATCACCCAAAGCGACCGAGTGTACTGCAGGTTATTGCTACATGTTCTTGCAGAAGGGACTTTGACGGTGCTAGCAGCAGAATGTCGTCCAGATAGTGGAATATTTGTATTCCTTTGATTCTCAGAATTGCGACGACAGCCGAAAATACCTTGTCCTGGGAGCTGTACAGAGCCCAAAAGGTAGACATTGAAATTGAAAATGCATGCCTTCTATTGCAAAGCGGAGGAACTGATGGTGAGCAGCATATATGGGCACGTGTAAATAGGCATCTGCCAGATTGACTGAAGCCATCCAATCCCCTTTCTTCACTACTGAAATTGTTTCTAAGGATTCCATTCTGAACGGTGGAACCTGTATAAAGGAATTCGGAGCCTTTAGATCTAAGACAGGCCTGGAGCCCCCTGACGACTGTGTCACCAAGAACAAAGGGGAATACACTCCCTTTCCCCATTCGTGTTTTGAAACCGGCAGAATTGCCTGTGCTGTTAACAATTCCTTGACGTATGTTAATAAACATTCTCTCTTCTCTGGGCAGATTGGGACTCGGGTATCCATGAAACAAGACTGAGGTGGTCTTCTTTTGAATTCTAACAGTTACCCTTTTTGAATGATGTCCAGCATCCAGGCATCTTGTACCCTGTCCCCCCAGACCTCCACAAAATGCGATAACCTCGCTCCTACCGGAGGGACCTGGGCGGAGACAACTTCAGAAGAGCTTGTCCTGAAGTTTTCTTTGCCTGATTGGCCTTGGGTTTGGCCTCCTTCGGGAAAGATGGCCCAGTTCCTTTCCACTGCCTGAAAAATGGCCTACCCAGCCGATATGCAGTAGCCTCTCTAAACCCCTCTTTGGTTCTTTTGGAAGGCCGAAAGGACTGACGCAATCGTCTTCTCTCTTGCCTCCAGAGAATCGTTGGATTGCTGATTCCGATGCCCTGCCGAAAAAAATAGTTTTCCATCAAAGAGAACTGAACAAAGGGTGCGTTTGGAAGCATTGTCAGACCAATGTTTCAACCACAAGGCCCTGCAAGCTGTGTCCGAGTGAGCCATAATTTTAGCCGTCATCCTGACTTGGTCGACAGCTGCTTTTGACAGAAAGTCCACTGTGGTTTTGATGTACAGCAAGGGAGAACTTGCACAGGCTCCTGCCACCTCCTCCGAAGTCTCTGCCTCTAATTCCGCTACCCAGACTCAAAGAGCCGCTGCCACAGAGTTAAGTTCTATAGCCGGTCTGCAAGCTGCTCCTGCCACAGTTTAAACTCTCTTCAAATCTGTATCTATTCTATGATCCATGGGATCTTCTGAAGGATACAGATTCATCCAGAGGCAGCGTGATATGGCGGGCCAGTCTTTGCAGCGAGGCATCTACCTTTTGGTGTAGAATCCCATAACTCAGCATCCTTAGTGTGGAAAGGACGTTGTGGACGTTCAACCTTTTTATCTTGTCTTGCTCATTTATCCTCCACAATCTCTGGAATCTGAAAAATGAGAGGTAAGGAAGGAACTGATTTCTTCAAATCCGGATAATACTTGCATTGTTTTTTTAGGAGGTGAAGCCTCCTCTCGCCAATTCATAGCATCCTTTACCGCCTCCACCAAGTCAGGAATTGAGGAAAAAATCAAAGGCGTGGGTACCTGGTTCAAGCCCTGACTCTGAAGACCCGGAATCCACTTCCTCATTTTAATTAAATCGGAACGATGTTCCTGGATCCATATCCTCTGAAGCAGATGAAAATGCGGGCTGAACAGTCTTGAACTACTTTGATGTAGGATTTCACCTGGCGTGCATCTGCCGCATGATCCCGGGCAGCTTCCTTCAGGCAAGAAGCACACACTAACTTCCCTGGTAGCGCTTCCGCTGAACATGCCCAACGGGCCTTTTCTTCCACCTGTGCTGGCGAGAAGGCCCTAGAAGAGGAAGAGGACCTTCGCCTGTGCTTACGCCCCGATTTGCTTTTTTTAGATGCTTTTTGATGCTGCGAAACCTCCTGGCTCGGAATCGAGCGTCTGCAATGAGGAACAGGTGAAGGAAAACTGGAATGCCCGTTCTGACGGAAGTTTATTCCGTTGCTGATCTGATTTGCCATGCCCTGCGCCCTTTTTCCTCTTGAAGGTGGGGTGACGATTTGGACCCTTTTCGCGGGCGTTTATCCTACACTGGGCTTTTCTATCTGAAAACGGATAGAAGGATGCTCTCTTTTAATAATAATAATAATAATAATTTTAAAAAATATACACATATTTTAAAAACCTTTCCATGTGTTTTTTCAGTGCTAGAGGCAGACAGGAGACTTGGGAAGGCCTGCAATGACATAAATGCAAATTAAATAGTTGAACTGCTAGTGAGTCAAGATGGTACCCAGAACTGCATAGAGGACTCACCTAGCAGAGCAGAACAACGCAGGCTGGAGCAGCTGATCCCCTGAAGGACTGCACACGAACACAGAGGGGTGCACCAAACCAGGGCCGCCCTTATGACTTGTGGCAACCGCCAATCAATTCACAGCCATCTCCGGTTGCTAAGCAGCCCGGCTGCCCGCAGTAGCTCCGCCCCTCCACGAGGTCGGCAACACCCGCCCCCAGCTTCAGGCTGCCTGCAGAGCCCCGCACAGCCGTAAGTCTTCCAGTTTTCTTATTTATTTTACTTCTTGTTTTTTATTTTTACACTGTCCATTTAAAAAAAAATAAAAAAAAATTGTGGTCACTTATGCCTATTACAAGGAATGTAAACATCCCTTGTAATAGAAACTAAAGCATGACAGGACCTCTTTAATGTGAGATCTGGGGTCAAAAAGACCTCAGATCTCACATTTACAATGCAATAAAAAAGACATTTTCCCTCTAAGACCATTGTGTGGAAGTGACGTTTGACGTCGCTTCAATCATCCAATGGTATGGAGTCGGTAAGCGGCGAATACTGAGGAGCAGCTGGAGGGGGATGAGCATCTCTCCCACCGCCGATTTAAAAGTGCTCTCGCAGCGAATTCACCAGAGAGACCACTTTTACCGACGCTGTTTAAAAAAAATACAGAGGTTATGATAGCTCTCTGCTGATATAACAATGCTATTCAATGTCAAAAGACCGACGTATATCGATGGTGGGCAGTTCGTAAGTGGTTAATCACCAATGTTTTTTGGGGGGGTTTTTTTGCAAAATAAACTAAAAAGACCAACAGTTTTGAAAAAAAAAAGGTTTTCTTAGTTTTTGTTATAACATTTTGTAAATAAGTAATTGTTTTCCTTCAATGATGAGGAGGCACTGATATGCGGCGCTGATGGACGGCAATGATAGGCACTGACAGGCAGCACTGATAATCATTGCACTGATTATCTGTGTGCATCTCCCCACTGAGGAATGCCGCTGGAGAAGGACACAGCTGTCAGGTTCCTCCACCCCAAACTGGCTCATCCATGTCTTTATGGACCTTGCTTTGTGCACTGGTGTGCAGTCATGTTGGAACAGGAAGGGACCATCCCCACAAAGTTGGGAGCATGAAATTGTCCAAAATGTCTTGGTATGCTGACGCCTTAAGAGTTCCCTTCACTGGAACTAAGGGGCCAAACCCAACCCCTGAAAAACGACAACAATCACATGTGGGTGGTACCTAGGGCAGTCAGCAAATAGTCTGCCTAAGAAAACCCCTTCCTCCCAGAATTACATCCACCTATCAAGGCAATTTGATATTTGCATAGCTCCTTCTAAGGGCCGGCCCACTGAGGACTGAGGTCTCCAGAGAGGAGTATTGAGTATGGGGTGCTATGATATTTTCAGAAAGTTATTTAAAGCACCCTGCCGGCCCCTCCCACCAGCCACGATCTGCTTGCATCATGTAGAGAAGCACAGAGACCCAATGATGATGTCACTGGGTCTAATATAAGGTATATAATGAAAACAGAAAAGCTTTAGTTTAAAAAAAAAAAAATAGCATGTTGAGGGGGGGCCGGAAAAGACAAGATATAACCAGATTGGAAGATTTCCCCCCTATCCTGTATCCTGTATTGGATTTCCTCACTTTCAGTTTTGGTTACAATGGGCACCGGGATAAATATAAAACATTAACTTTCCCTAACTTTCGCCATACCAACCTAACAGGTTTTATCTGCTCCCCGCGGTATCTATAACTAAAGATAAAAGATTTGGCTTTAGATAGACTTTAATCTTCTCTCATATCCTGCACAGATTACTGATGTAAATCCAATAATAACCTAAACCAAGTACCAAGAATCTACTTATGGTAATGAAGAACAAATCACAGTCCATGCTGAGTAGGGAGCTGTCTGAGGTTTCAGGTATGATAAGGGTTGGTTGCTTGCAAGATTCAGCTCTCTGGGGCCCTATACTGTAGACACCATCGACCAACCCAAAGATGATGGCTCTGCCCTGTCTAAAAGTGTCCTCCCTCTAATCAATGACCAATCCAATTGAAAGTGAAGCTTGGGAGATGGGCAGACATTGGAACTCGGATGTCTGTATTTTACTGCCTCACTAGAAGTACACCATATGGCCAAACTTTGTGAACACTTGGTCATTATACCAACACCAGATGTTTCTCCTTCTGTCGTGGCCACCAGGATCCAGATTCCCAAGTGATGTGTCACATCTGTCTGAGTAATGCTCGATACCACATACCTCTAGGTCAGGGATAGGCAATTAGAGGACCTCCAGCTGTTGCAAAACTGCAAGTCCCATCATGCCTCTGGGTGTCATACTTGTGGCTGTCAGAGTCTTGCTATGGGACTTGTAGTTCAGCAACAGCTGGAGGTCCACTAATTGCATATCCCTGCTCTAGGTTATCGGATGAATTCCAATAAAATGCTTCATGTCTGCCACTTAACCTTTACTTTGACTTAGTATTGCCTGGATGATTCCAAAATGGCAGCTTATATCAGGCATAACCCAACATTTAATAATAAGCAAACCACGCCTGAGTGGGTTTGTTTGGTGGTCCAGTTTTCTCACGGTCTAGAACAGCCTTATTCAACCTTATTAAATAATGATTCTATTAAGCAAATAATAATAAGGGCCAAAAAAGAAATGAGACCATGAAAATTGTAGTTCCCCCTTGTATTGGTGGTCGTTTCAGTGGCCCCTTTCACTGGTGGTCGTTTTAGTAGACCCTTTTTCCTGTGGTCATTTCAGTGGCCCCTTTCGCCGGTGGTCATTTCGTTGGCCCCTTTCGCCGGTGGTCATTTCGTTGGCCCCTTTCGCCGGTGGTCATTTCGTTGGCCCCTTTCGCCGGTGGTCATTTCGTTGGCCCCTTTCGCCGGTGGTCATTTCGTTGGCCCCTTTCGCCGGTGGTCATTTCGTTGGCCCCTTTCGCCGGTGGTCATTTCGTTGGCCCCTTTCGTCGGTGGTCATTTCGTTGGCCCCTTTCGCCGGTGGTCATTTCGTTGGCCCCTTACGCCGGTGGTCATTTCGTTGGCCCCTTACGCCGGTGGTCATTTAGTTGGCCCCTTACGCCGGTGGTCATTTAGTTGGCCCCTTACGCCGGTGGTCATTTCGTTGGCCCCTTACCCCGGTGGTAATTTCGTTGGCCCCTTTCGCCGGTGGTCATTTCGTTGGCCCCTTTCGCCGGTGGTCATTTCGTTGGCCCCTTTCGCCGGTGGTCATTTCGTTGGCCCCTTTCGCCGGTGGTCATTTCGTTGGCCCCTTTCGCCGGTGGTCATTTCGTTGGCCCCTTTCGCCGGTGGTCATTTCGTTGGCCCCTTTCGCCGGTGGTCATTTCGTTGGCCCCTTTCGCCGGTGGTCATTTCGTTGGCCCCTTTCGCCGGTGGTCATTTCGTTGGCCCCTTTCGCCGGTGGTCATTTCGTTGGCCCCTTTCGCCGGTGGTCATTTCGTTGGCCCCTTTCGCCGGTGGTCATTTCGTTGGCCCCTTTCGCCGGTGGTCATTTCGTTGGCCCCTTTCGCTGGTGGTCATTTCGTTGGCCCCTTTCGCCGGTGGTCATTTCGTTGGCCCCTTTCGCCGGTGGTCATTTCGTTGGCCCCTTTCGCCGGTGGTCATTTCGTTGGCCCCTTTCGCCGGTGGTCATTTCAGCAACCCCTTTCGCCGGTGGTCATTTCAGCAACCCCTTTCACTTGTGGTTATTTTGTGACCCCTTTCCCTGGTGGTGATTGCATTGACCTCTTACATTAGTGTTAGCAATAACTTGTCTGAGAGGCGGAGATTGTTCCAGGAAGCAGCCTCTGAAGGAACTCTAGCATGTCATGGAACCCTGGTTGAGAAAGTCTGCTCTAAAAATATCTTTGTAGGCTGAAGACCAAGTCCAACCAGTCAGCTTATCTAGCAAATGCTCTCTTTAGTTTGGTCTTTGGTTTCCTCAGTCTTATGTACTGTAATCTAGTACAGGCAGGTTTTACAAAGCTCTAAATACTAGTTTCGTTTTGATTTTACTATGAGAACTCTTATTTGGCTTCTTATTTACCCCCTACTACAACCCTAATACTTGGGGTGTCCCCGGGACACAAAGTAGGGGAGGATCTTACCCCGAAATGGAACATGCCCAGCAGAATTTTTAAACCTTCCCTATTGTATTTAAAGTGGTTGTAAACCTCAGACATGAAATATGAACAGAGTATATCCCTCTTTAGTGTGTACTTGTCTTAATTAAAAGCACTAAGTGTCATTTGTATCTTCTGCTTCATTCCTCTGCTATCAGTCTCAATCCCTTCTGGCAATATTTGCTGACACCAAGAGTAAAATGGTGACGGGAGAGACCTCCAGCTGATTAAAAGCCTCAGCTCTGTTCCTGTGTGCTGTGTGAAGGGGGCGTGTCTCTTCCCTCCAGTCAGCTCTCGGACCTCTCTTCGCTGAGCTCTGCAGATTGTAACTTCATCTCTCCACCTTTTTTCAGAAATTTCAGACAAGCGTTATAAATTCTGCACGTTAAACAGATGTAGAGACGATTACAGATAAACATGTACAACTTATGTTGGAGGATTTGTTTCATATCTGTGTATCACCTGAGGCCAGTCACTTCACTGGGTATATGTAAGGGTTTTATAACCACTTTAACCACTCGCCGACTGTGCTATAGTTGAATGATGGCTACAGCTAGTTCTGGGATGCCGTCATATGACAGCGTCTCCAGGATCGTGCAGGGCGTGGGCGCCGCGCCCTGTGATCACCGTGTCTTCCGGACACTACTGATCACAGATTGAGTTAAAGAGCTAATTAGCAGCTCTTTACCAGGTGACCGGCTGTGTCCAATCACTGATATAAACAGAAGCCAGTTATCGGCACTCCTTTCCTCATGCTGACAGAATGAGAAGAGAGCCGATAACCGGATTGTGTAAAAGGGATATCTACACTGATAATCAGGGCACTTATCAGTGTTCTGATAATCAGCGCAGTCCAAATAGTGCCCACCAGTGCTGCCAATCAGTGCCTCCTCATCGGTTCCCACCAGTGCTGCCTCATCGGTGCAGACTATCGGTGCACACCAGTGCAGCCTCATCAATGCCTCCTCACCAGTACAGACTATCAGTGCAGCCTCATCAATGCCTCCTCATCAGTGCAGATTGTCAGTGCAGACTATCAGATCCCATCAGTGCAGCCTCATCAATGCCTTCTCATCAGTGCAGCCTATCAGTGCCCACCAGTGCCACCTCATCAATGCCTCCTCATCAGTGCAGCCTCATCAAGGCCTTCCCACCAGTGCCACCTCATCAGTGCAGCCTTATCGATGCTTTCTCATCAGTGCAGCCTCATCAATGCCTCCTCATCAGTGCAGACTATCGGTGCCCACCAGTGCCGCCTTATCAGTGCAGACTATCAGATCCTATCAGTGCAGCCTCATCAATGCCTCCTAATCAGTGCAGCCTATCAGTGCTCACCGGTGCCTCCTCATCAATACAGACTATCAGTGCCACCTCATCAATGCCTCTTCATCAGTGCAGGCTCATCAATGCCACCTCATCAGATCCGATCAGTGCAGCCTATCAGTGCCCACCAGTGCCGCCTCATTAATGCCTCTTCATCAGTGCAGGCTCATCAATGCCACCTCATCAGATCCGATCAGTGCAGCCTATCAGTGCCCACCAGTGCCACCTCATCAATGCCTCCTCATAAGTGCAGCCTCATCAATGCCTTCCCACCATTGCCGCGTCATCAGTGCAGCCTCATCAATGCTTCCTCCATCAGTGCAGACTATCAGTGCAGCCTCATCAATGCCTCCTCATCAGTGCAGCCTATCAGTGCCCACCAGTGCCGCCTCATCAATGCAGACTATCAGTGCCCAACAGTGCCACCTCATCAATGCCTCCCCATCAGTGCAGCCTCATCAATGCCACCTCATCAGCGCAGACTATCAGTACAGCCTCGTCAATGCGTCCTCATTAGTGCAGACTATCTGTGCCCACCAGTGCCACCTCATCAGTGCAGACCATCAGTCCCGCCTCATCAGCGCACATCCGTGAAGGAGAAAAATTATCTGTTTGCAAAATTTATTAACAAACCATGAAAAAGTTTTTGGGTTTATATTCAAAATTTTGGGTCTTTATTCGTTTATTTAGAAAAAAAATAGAAACCCCAGTGGTGATTAAATGCCACCAAAAGAAAGCTCTATTTGTGGGGAAAAAATGCTAAAATTTGTTTGGATACAGTGTTGCGTGACCGCGCAATTGTCATTCAAAGTGTGACAGCGCTGTTTAATGCCAGCCCATGCCTACTGTAGAGAACTGGGTTGAGTAGGCATGAGTCCCTCCATCCCATTTTTCTTTCTCATGCCGTGGGAAGGATTCTCTTGTGGGCGAGCCGAGTGTCTTTATCTGCCGCGCTGTAATGTGTGATAACGTGTAATTGACTTTCTTTTCTATAAGATGCATTAAATCCCAGCTAATTAGGAGCCGGTTGTTTCACTTTGCTTTTCGACTTAACAGCATTTCATGAAGGAATCGGCTTATTTATTCCATCTCTGCTGAATAATTAAAAACCACAAATGTGTTTTGTACATGCTTCCAACAGGTATTGTTGATGGTATTGTAGGGCTGATATTTGCCTGCAGCACCAAACATGGAGACCCCGGAGAACAGTGACTCCCAAACTGAGAGGTTGGCCCCATCTCCAGAAAGACGGAGACCTCTTTGTTCAGGCATCATCCAGGGTCGTCAAATGAATATAGGTGTGTAGGAGCTTCCACCTTCTCACGTCCCAGCTCTGCCCGGTGCTCAGACTTAGTCTGCTGAAGCCCCCCGATAACATTCCTCAGAGATTTTGGTCCATAGTGACATGATAGCATCACTCTGGTGATCAGATCTGGTGAGTGTGGAGGCCATTGGAGTACAGGGACCTCATTGTCCAGTGATGAGATGATTGGAGCTTTGTGACATGGTGCATTATCCTGCTGGAAGGAGCCATCAGAAGATGGGGACACTGTAGTCATAAAGGGATGGACATGGTCAGCAACAATACTCAGGTAGGCCGTGGGGTTTAAACAATGATCAATTGGTACTAAGGGGCCCAAAATGTGCCAAGAAAATATCCCCCACACCAGTGGTTCTCAACTCCAGTCCCCAGGACCCACCAACAGGCCAGATTTTAAGTATTTTGGGAGATACAGACTAGAATACTGCAATCACTAAGGGGCCCAAAGTGGTGTGCCAAGAAAATATACCCCAAACCATTACACCACCACCACCAGCCTGGACCATTGATACAAGGCAGGATGGATCCATGCTTTCATGTTGTTTACCCCAAATTCTGACCCGACCCTCTGAATGTCGCAGCTGAAATGGAGACTCATCAGACCAGGCAACGTTTTTCCGATCTTCTATTGTCCAATTTTGGTGATCCTGTGTGAATTGTAGCCTCAGTTTCCTGTTCTTAGCGGACAGGAGTGGCACCCGGTGTGGTCTTCTGCTGCTTTAGCCCATCTGCTTCAAAGTTCGATCTGTTTTGCATTCAGAGATGATATTCTGCATACCTTGGATGTAACGAGAGGTTATTTGAGTTACTGTTGCCTTTCTATCATGGAACCAGTCTGCCCATTCTACTCTGACCTCAACAAGGCATTTTCCTTCACACAACTGCCTCTCACTTGATGTTTTTCCAATCTTCTATTGTCCAGTTTTGGTGAGCCTGTGTGAATTGTAGCCTCAGTTTCCTGTTCTTAGCGGACAGGAGTGGCACCCGGTGTGGTCTTCTGCTGCTGTAACCCATCTGCTTCAAGGTTTAATGTGTTGCCTGTTCAGAGATGGTATTCTGTATACCTTTGATGTATCGAGTGGTTATTTGAATTACTGTTGCCTTTCTATCATCTCCAACCAGTCTGCCCATTCTCCTCTGACATCAACAAGGCATTTTCCTCCACACAACTGCCGCTCACTGGATATTTTCTCCTCTTCGGACCATTCTCTGTAAACCCGAGAGATGGTTGTGTGTGAAAATCCCAGTAGATCAGCAGTTTTTGAAATGCTCAGACCAACTTGTCTGGCACCAACAACCATGCCACGTTCAAAGTCACTTTAATCCCCTTTCTTCGCCATTCTGGTTTAAACTTCAGCAAGTCGTCTTCACCACGTCTAGATGCTTAAATGTATTGAGTTGCTGCCATGCGATTGGCTGATTAGCAATTTGTGTTACCAAGCAATTGAGCAGGTGTACCTAATAAAGTGGCCGGTGAGTGTATGTGGTAGTGTGTTGCGGTGCTTTACGAAAAAAAGGGTCACGTCTGATTTTCAGCATGTCGGGGTGCGTTGGTAACCCATTTGTTTCCCATGGGCTGCCTATAAAGCAATGCACAATAATGAACCGCAGAGAAGTAAATGGGCCCAAAAGTAACTCTGTTGCTGACTCTCCCTGAAGGACGATGCTGACAAGGGGGCAGTTATCTCCCAGGTTGCTAGGATTGCCTTTTAGGGTTGGCCCTGAGAATGTGACGGGCCCCTTTTTAAATTCTGTACATACACTATATTGTCCAAAGTATTGGGACACCTGCCTTAACACGCACATGAACTTAAATGGCATCCCAGTCTTAAGCTGGATACACACTATACAATTTTCTTTAGATTTACCAAAACCATATAATATGAAGTCAAACCTAAACACACTCGATTTGTATGCAATCTGGCAGGTCCTTGCACTACATAGTTGAAGGTAAATCTAAAGGAAATTGAACAGCAAAAGTTTTATAGTCTGTATCCAACTTTGGTCCGTAGGGTTCAATATTGAGTTGGCCCGCCCTTTGCAGCTATAACAGCTTCAACTCTTCTGGGAAGGCCGTCCACAAGGTTTAGGAGTGTGTCTATGGGAATGTTTGACCATTCTTCCAGAAGGGCATTTGTGAGGTCAGATACTGATTTTGGACGAGAAGGTCTGGCTCACAGTCTCCGCTGGTTGAGATCAGGCCAGTCAGGGTCCTCCACCCCAAACTTGCTCATCCATGTCTTTATGGACCTTGCTTTGTGCACTGGTCCAAATCATTCAGTGGAGGGGGGATTATGGCGTGGGGTTGGGTTTGGCCCCTTAGTTCCAGTGAAGGGAAGGCGTCAGCATACCAAGACATTTTGGACAATTTCATGCCCCCAACTTTGTGGGAAGAGTTTGGGGATGGCCCCTTCCTGTTCCAACATGACTGAGCACCAGTGCACAAAGCAAGGTCCATAAAGACATGGATGAGCGAGTTTGGGGTGGAGGAACTTGACTGGCCTACACAGAGTCCTGACCTAAACCCGATAGAACACCTTTCGGATGAATTTGAGCGAAAGGCC